>JACEIK010001078.1:241791-316585 GCA_018107945.1 Datura stramonium
TCTCCATCGAAAACTTCTATAATCAACATTTTCGGTATTTAATCTCACACTTGAACTAGATAGTTAGAGGAATGGGTCCAGTCCCTGTGGGTTCGACATTATGGTTCTTAAAAAGAGCCACTATATTACTTGCACGACTCGTACACTTGCGGACGCGTGAAATCGGGCACGTCATATTTGCTGGCGCTGTGACTCCGGGGGTAAGAGCTAGATGCTCCACCCTTCTGATCCTTACTAGATTGAAAGGTAGAGGCACTAGCTGCAGTGGGTGTTGGAGCCCTCTGCTACTGCTGCTGTGGGAGGCTACTACCGCCGGACCTTTGGTGGCCATAATCTGATTGACCAGTTCTAGCCTGCTTATTCTCCTACTCTAGATCTTTCAACTTTTCTACCTCAATCTGCTAGGCATGAACGATGACACTGGAGAGGTCAACATCTTTTATGAGCATTGTGGTCCTGCACTCCTTAAGTACCAAGTTTGATACTTCGTTGATGAACTTAAGCATGCGATCCCTTGGCTTGGCTACCATATCTGGAGCATACCTTGACAACCGCGTGAACTCCAATGTATATTCCTCCACGGTCCTATTACCTACTTCAAGTTCATGAACTCTATGACCTTAGCCTCCCTCAACTCCCGAGGGAAGAATCTGTCTAAAAATGTTGTAGTGAACTCTTCGCACTCTACCGGTTCTGCTTCTGTTGGTCTTCCTTCCTTCCACTAATCATACCAAATCTGTGCCACCCCTTTCAACTGGTAGGCAGCCATATCAGCACTCTCCGCGGAACTAACACCCATAATTCGGGTGATCTTCAGCACCTCATCTACAAAATCCTGTGGGTCCTCTCTATAACACCCCAAAAGTTTCTAAGATCAGACTCCAAACTTAAAGAAAGAATTCAGAAGGGAAGTGGAAATTTTGCATTAGAATGAGTCGTGGTCAGACCCGCGAGGAGCAGTCAAAGGGTGCAGCCAAGCCCAGTGACCACGGACGACCTGACGAGTCTTCGTGTCAAGTAACGACTCGTCAAAGAAGTCATGGGAAGGAGGAGCAGGACCTTGTGGACTTAATGGAAACGGGATGAATCACGAGTCTTTAGATGGCCAATGACTCGTGAAGTCAGTCATCGGTTGATCTGAGAAAATTTTGAGAAGATGACCAGTGTACTCTACGACTTGGCCCCGCGAGTCGTTGCCAACCCACGACTCGCGGAGTGCCTCATGGGGACTGCCAGGGTGGACCTTTCTTGCGTTTCTTTCCAAGGGTGTTTTCATAAAACCCTACGCTTCTAACTCCTAAACTACGTCGTTCTGAGTATTATATGGGACATTTTAAAGGGGATATCCAGCCTAAACCCTTATTCTATCATAAAAAACTCTCAAACTCTTCTTCCTCCTCTCTCTCAAGACTTAAGGATTTAACAAGTGTTTCTTCAAAGGCTTCAAGGTTAAAGTTCAAGTGGGGATTCCTTCTAATCAGGTATGTGGGCTTTTCAACAAGGATATGCTTCCATCCTTGCACCAAAATTTTTATACTAAAACCCCAAATTTATAGATTTCTAGAAAAGCATGATCTAGGATTTTGATTTATGGATGATTCCTTCTATGCCTTTTATGAATTCTAAGACCCATTATGATTGATAGTCATGTATGCTTATAGGATTACTTTTAATATCTCAAATTATGTACTTGATATGAGAACTACATGATTATAGAATTTTCACCATGAGATGTCCTAGAACTTCAAATGGGACTTCGTTAATTATTTACATGCTCTTATCATAATCTTTTGTCCATGTATATGGTATATGTAGATCTTACGGATTCTCTTAAATCTAGAAAAAATGTTGTAAAGTAAGTGTTGAAGCATGAATAGAACTTATGGGCTTTGATGAAGATAAAGTATGCACATGTTCTCACTATGAGTTCAGGTACGTGTTAAAGTATGAATTTGACCTACAGATTATACATTAATCTAAGATATACGTCATATGATATGAACTCAAGATTTAAATGTTTGGGGTGTGTCTAAAGTATGATATACTCCTATAGTTGTTTCATGAATGTAAAATGCATGATTTAATCGATGATTTGGGACTATGATGATATGAATTATAATGATAAATCATGAGAATGATCCTTCAGACTTTTGGGCTTGTTGTTAGTAGAAAGTAGCCTTAATCAACTCTATATGAATGCAATATGATGTAATTAGTAGAATACTCATGTCTCTAATTAGCTGAAGTAGCATAGACCAGATACACCATGTCAGATTAGGGTTTTCTATGTTCTAGTACAAATTAGGACTCTCCATAGCTGAGAATCTTTTCCTTAGCCAGTCAGGGACTCTCAATAGCTAAGAATGTTTCCCTTAGATAGTCAGGGACTCTCCATAGCTGAGAATGTTTCCCTTAGTCAGTCAGAGACTCTCTATAGCTGAGAATGTTTCCCTTAGTCAGTCAGGGACTCTCCATAGCTAAGAATGTTTCCCTTAGCCAGTTAGGGACTCTCCATAGCTGAGAATGTTTCCCTTAGCTAACCAGGGACTCTCCGTAGATGAGAATGTTTCCCTTAGTCAGTAGGGACTCTCCATAGCAGAGAATGACTCCCTTAGTTCATGTGATCAGTTTGGCTCAGTTCTGTATAGTTCAGACTTTAGTTTAAATCAGATATAGGAGAATTTAGTCTCAAATATCAGCAGATAGCGAGTACAGTGTATGATATCATTTTCAGCTTCAGTTTTTAATACATGTTTAGTACATGACCCTTATGCAAGAGTTTGATGATGCTTCAGAATATGAGTTCAAATAAAAGTTTCATGTCGATATGTGTATGTAACTCAGACAGGGTTGTTGCATTTTAGTTCAGTTATACGTTGATGTACTCAGTTTACTTCCTTCTTGTATACTTGCATGTTTTAGTTTATTTACGTTCCCTCATGCTTAGTACATTCCAAGTACTGACCGCATACTTTATGTGCTATACCGTTTCATGATATAGATTCAGGTGTCCAGACTCAGCCTCGCAGTTAGACACGCTCCATTTCCATCTCAGCTGATTGTAGAGAGTCCTCATCTCTTGAGGATGAGATCTATGTTCCTTCTTTCAGTTATATTTTAGTTTTCAGACCTTAGGAGTTAGCTAGGGACCTGTCCCAGTAACTCATCAGTTTAGTAGAGGCTTTCAGACTTGTGTAAACAGATTCAGTTTATGTATCAGAGTTTTATTAGATTATGTATTTTGAGTTTTAAATTTGACTCTTTCAGTTAGCTTCCGCTCAATTATGTTTTTGTTAGCTGTTTCTATTATTAAGATATATGCTATGATTAAGCCATGGGTCGACTTGAAGCCTCTCGGGGTTCCTTATCCTGTTTCATGACTAGGGTGTAAACTCGGGTCGTGACAAACTTGGTATCAGAGAAAAGGTTTAGAGTGTCATGGATGTCTGAAAGTCACGTTAAGTAGAGTCTTCTTCATGGGTGTGAAGCGGCCCACACTTATGATGAAAAGGCTACGAGACGTTTTAGGAATGTTCCTTTTTCTTAATGATTCTTATCGTGTGTAGAGTATGAGACTCTAACAGTCCCTCTCCTGACTCGTGCTTTACGCGCTCGCAGATAATGCCTCCTAGATGAGCGAATGGCAGAATAAATGGTAATGGAGTCCAACAGGCTCCACCAGTCCCAGTGAACCCGATGGACGACCATGTCACTCATGCCGAGTTCACGACAACCTTTCATATGTTGGCACATGCCATGACAACTTAGATTAATCAGCACGAGATGGCTCATGTTCCCTGGAATGGGAACGCAGGGATGGCTCGAGTAAGAGATTTCCTCAAAATGAATCCACTCGAATTCTGTGGATCAAGGGTGGACGAGGACCAGTATGAGTTCTTAGAAGAGATCCAGAAGATCACCCAAATCATGGGATTGATGGGAACTGAGAGCACAGACTTATCCTCCTACCAGCTGAAAAGAATCGCTTATATATGGTTTTTCCAGTGGAGAGACAGTCGAGGAGTGGGAGCAGCCCCCATAGGTTGGAATGAGTTTATGACCGCGTTCCTGGACTGGTTTTTCCCTAGGGATTTGAGGGAGGCAAAGGCGGAAGATTTCATCAACTTGAGACAAAACACCATGACTGTCCAGGAGTATGCATTGGAGTTTACCCAATTGTCCAAGTATCCTCGGAGATGGTAGCCAACCAGAAGGCTCGTGTGAGCAAGTTCGTGAATGGAGCGTCAGACTCTTTGGTCAGAGAGTGCAAGACCACCATGTTACACAAGGACATAGACTTTCCACGTTGGGTGATATTCTCCCAACAAATGGAGACAGTAAAGGTGAAGGAAAAAGAGAGAGAAGCCAAGAGGGCTAGGGTAGGAGATTTAGAGTTTTCCCTGTGGAGGACGAGTGGTGGACACCGCTCACGCTCCCAGCAGAAATCATCAGCCCCAGCACTTTCGATAGTCAGTGCTCTGTACAAACCCAGGGTAAAGGAGATTACATGCCCATCGTGTACCAGCTGTGGGAAGCACCATTCGGAATAATGCATGGCTGGCTCATACGCTTGTTTTTGGTCGGTAAGTTGGGCCATAAGCACTGTGATTGTGCAGAAGCTAAACGGGACAGGAGTAGAGCCCCAACCACCTCTTTAGTAACTCCAGTAGCCCACCCATTTCAGTATGGTGTATCATCGAGCGCAGGTGGAAAACAATGTCAAAACTGCTACTACGCCTTGACAACACACCAAGATAAGGGCAAGTTGCCAGAAGTAGTCATAGGTAGGTTATGAATTTCTGATGTTACTCTTTGCATGTTTCTAGCCCCAAAACCCCAGTATTGAATAGAAACTCTTGTGATGTTTGTCAAAGTATGGTGTCAAATAGTTGTGAGTACGAGGTTTGCTATGAATGTTAGGGGTGGAGAAGAAGTCAAGAGTGAGTGGTTTAGCCTAACCTTAAGAAAGATCCAGGAGCCTTAAAATGATGGCATTAAGCTAAGGGGGAGATGGTAAGTTTGTGAGACTAGTTGAATCTTGAGAATGTTAATAGAGGAGTTCCAACCTAGCAGCGATGGTATGCCAATCCCTTCAGTTTCAGATAATTCCTCTTGGGTTTCATTTGGAGCTATGCTCTACCTATCCTTATATGCAGACTCCATAATTTCTAGATAACTGCTTCAGATAGTGATGCCAGTCTTAGTCTATGAATCCTTAAGACTCATCTTTGATCTCGGGCAAAATAGCATGCCCGAGTGATGCTTTATAACTTAATTTAGTCTTGTTTAGCTAATTAATTATATACATTTTCATGTGATTTTATATATTTATATAAATGTGAATGTATGTACTAACAAACATGATTAGTCCTTGTTTTGTAGGTTTAAATGAATTTGAGGAACTAATTTAAAAGCTGGTGAAGTAGAGAATGGGAGTCGAGCAATTTGCAAAGTCGACAAGAAGCATGCCTTGGCAGTAATGGCCGCGCCAGGCAGCGTGCCCGCCCATGCCAGGCGCAAGAGGAAGGCAGCAAGCAGTAGGCATCCCAGCGCCAGCGCTGCAAGGCCACGCCAGGGAAACCGCGCGTCGAACGTCTCTGCCATCGCGCTGCATGAGCAGTGCCACGCGCCCATCGCGGTAAGGGGCCGCCTAGAGACGATTTTTGTTGATTTCCAGTGTGCCTCCCGCGTTACCTCCGTGTCACAGCGGCAGTGCTCCGCGATACACTCCGCGACAGGAGCCATTCCACGACAGGCATAATTTTGCATAATTCTCATTTACTATAAATAGGTCCCTTAGCTCCTAAAATCATTTAGTCACGATTTATTTCTGAAAACTGCTAAGGAGTGAAGGGAGAAGTGGAAACTCTACCTAGGGTTTGTCAAATTCTCTTCTCTCTTCTACCAATTCTTGTAATTAATTACTTTAACAACAGTTTCTTGTAATTATACGAACATGAGTGGCTAGAACCCTTCCTCTAGGGTTGGAAGCCACAAGATTTGATTGTGATTTTAAGTGATTTTGTTTTTGTTTTTAAGTTATTGATTGTTGTTTGTCTTGCATTCTGAATTATTGATTGTTTTTATGATTGATCACCATGAAAACAGAGTTAGTTTGTGTACATGTTTGAGAAAAAGCATGTACTAGGGCAGAACAAGAGAATGTAGGGGAGCATGATTGTATCTCTACGATATAATTTGTGTTAGGATAGAAATATACCTAATACCTTGCTTGGTTGATAAAACGGGATGAGCTATACCCCAACTTAGAATTCACTATCCACTGGGAAGAAGAAGTGTGAAGCTAAGTTGAGTCGAATGATTAGAAGTACGAGAGTCTCTAATCATATTCACATAAACCACATCCACGTAGTGAATTGCCCAAGAACTAGAATTAGCATCCTCGCCTCACAAATGTAGTAGTGAGGCTAGTTTGTCGCGTTTAGAGGTTCGAAGACCATGAACATGCAATTACAATTATGTGAGACACAATTGATAGTTTCATACTTAAACCATTGCAAATTGTAGTATAGCATGATTATCCGGCCTTAACTCTATGTTGCTCCTTGAAGGAATTTAGAGTATTTTGTTGACTGCATTTAGACTTAAATTAACTCTACCGAGAACTTATATAGTCAACACTTTATGGTATTTAATATCACACTTGAACTTGATAAGTTAGTTGAATTGGTCCAGTCCCTGTGGGTTCGATATTCCGTTCCTCTGCAAGGGCCACTATATTACTTGTACGACCCGTACACCTGCGGGGAGACGCAACAAGTTTTTGGCGCCACCGCCGGGCTCACTGAAGTTTAGTGAATTCTGGCTTGTTTTTGTGTGATTTTAAATTTCCTTAAGTGTTGAAAAAAACTTTTATTAGTTTTAGATTTATTTTATTTTTAGTTTTTAATCTGATACCCTTCTTAACATGACATCATTGAATATAAATGGGTTAAAATGGTGGATACTCATCGTGATAAGCCTTGTCCGAATTGTGGAGGACTCCATTTTTGGAAACATTGTAACACGTGCACAGAGATATGTGGTGGTCAAGACGGTTCATTAGGATGCTGTCTGAATGCATATACTCCTCCCCAAGCCCCCACTATATTCTTCAGCTGTTTTTGCTGAATATAGGCATGATGAAAATGAGGACTGGGACGCCAAGCTCTCGAATAGAAGACATAAAAACACATGTTTGAGCAAACAGAAGCAACAAAGGAGGCGATGGAAGCATTGAGAATTCAGCAAGAGGAAAAATGGAGAGGCCTTAGGAAAGGATAAGCGCCAAGATCATTTATGATGGCTGAGAAGGAAATTTGCAATGATTTGCAGGTAACGGTCTTATGTGATACTCAAGAGGAACTAACGGAAGAAGAAAATGAGTTCTTGGAAGAAGCTCAACAATTAGAATCTCTTGAGAGTCCCCGTGATAGTCTCTCACATATAGCCAATCCATTGATGAAAGAAGAGATAGAGTTCCAACCATTTGACATTTATGGGGAGATAGATGTTGGCAGAGAAGGTGTATACAAGTAGGTTACAATAAAAGCAAAGTTTCTTGTGATTGAGGCATTGTATCTCACTCAAAGCATTTATCGACATTAAGTTTGGTTGAAAACTGCAGAATAGAGTCTTCAAGCTTGTAGAGAAAGGTCTAGAGAGAACAAGCTGTGTATATTCTGGAATTTGCTAATTCTAATAGACAAAATAACTTCACTTACGTAAGGGCCACAAAGGCAAGAGGCGACATCTACTGAGCTTGGTCCTTTCATCTTTTCACCACCACCCCGGGAGCATAAGAGAAAATTAGAGAAGAAATTAGGGGTGAGATCCATATCCTCAAGGTGGAGGAAAAAGTGGTGAAACTTGATACGTCGTGCCGTGACATAAAATTAGGCGCTGCTTGGGAGGCAACCTAAGGTACCGCATGTACCATTTTAATTTCTTGTATTTGAACTGATTTTTGTTTATTTTCAACTTGTGGTACTTTGGTGGAAAAGTTAAGCACAGGCAGAGGGGAAGTCTGACTACCTCTTGGAAGAGTGGAAGCACAAGCATGGAAGAGAAAAGTGTGGGGTCGAACACCCACTTGCAAAGTTGAAGAAAGCATGCTATTAGCTAGGCCTAGAGGCCTCAGGGAGTATTTCTCTACCCTTTAAACTTTAATTTGATGCTAAGAGGACATAGCATGATTCAAGTGGGGTGAGGGAAATTCTCAAGGAAAAATTTCAAAATTTTTTGTGCTTAACGATTTTTGGTGAATGTAATGCTTGTGAGAAATATTTGAAATTTTTTTTGTGAGTCAAGCATGACTTCATCACCCGTTGGTTTTTCTTTTTGGTTCTTTTCTGACGGGGGGTCTTTGAACCGAAGAATAAAAATTTTTCTTGTCCGTGTATAATGTCTTTGGTAATAGTTAGGACTGTTTCCGATGATGGATGGACGATTGCACTGCCTTGAGGAAATATTAGTCAATAGGTTTTGGTTTTTGAACCCCTAGCTAATTGATGGCTTGATGTTCTTGTTATGTGATATACATGATTGTAAGATACAAGTGTGGTTAGTGTTGAAGCATGCAAGTGGTATACCTATGTTTGAGACACTTGTGTTCTTGAATTTGACTTAATACATTTGAAGCCAATGTTTGAATTTGTGATTAGTCGAGTCAAGAGTCTCGGCTGAATGTGTCTTGAATTGAGCATGTGCCATGAGTGTGTGTTGTTTTTGAGTCCTTGTGCTAATAGGGGAGTGTCTAGATCTTTCCTGGTGTGTATATAAAAGTAAATGAAGGATGTGAATTGTAGGAGATGATTTAGGCATTTCTTTGAATGAACTCAAATGTTATCCTAACACTTTACCTACCTTGAATATTTAACCTAGTTAGCCCCATTGAGCCTTAAGCCTATTCCTATTGATAGCTACAACATGTTTAATCCTTTTGCTTTCATTAGCCTTGAATTTGATCCAAAATCCCTATATTCAAGTGAAAAAAATCCCAAAGAGTGAAGGAGTGAGAAGAATGAAAAGAAGAAACAATAAGCAGTTGTAAAAGCTGAGAAAGGTCAAGGGTGCAATTTGTTTGAAAATGGTTGAGTATTATTACGGGATGAAAAGTTACTTATAGAAACTCCTTACCAATAAGCAAGAGTGCCTAAAGAAATGGGGGAATGCAAAGACGAAAAAGGAAAGCTGAAAAGAGATAAAGGTGAAGTAAGAGAAGGAAAGTTCGTAAATGAGGTGTGACAAATAAAACGCTTAGGAAGATGTAGTCACTATTACTGGCCAGAATAGTACCTACCTGTCCCTTAGTTACATTACAACCAAAAGTCCTACTTGATCTTACGTTCATACATCCTTAAATTAGTGGGAGAAAAACACTAAGTGGCAAGATTATGGGTCATTACATGATGCATGTGAATTCTTGTGAGAGTGAGCGACTTTATTCATGTACCCACACATGTTGTGACTTAAAAAAAAAATTTTGCGTGTGAAAAATGGGTAACTCTGCTGTGAGGGCACATGTTGAATGAAGGATATAATTCATGTTGATTTCTTGGATAAGTTATTTGGTATGATTTTTGCTTAATATTGAGAGTCGATTCTTGAGGTTAGGAAGTCTTAGCATAGTTGTATTTCATTTCAATGATCAAATCGTGCATGCCTCTCTATTTTTACTTTTATCTTAAATAATCATTATAGCTGTAGCTTGAATTATATTGCTAAATTAGCTATGTGAGTCTTCATGTGTGCATGAAATGTAAAAGGTTTGTTCGAGGACGAACAAGACTTTAAGTGTGGGGTTGTGATCTCGGGCAAAATAGCATGCCTGAGTGATGCTTTATAACTTAATTTAGTCTTGTTTAGCTAATTAATTATATACATTTTCATGCATTTTATATAAATGTGAATGTATGTACTAACCAACATGATTAGTCCTTGTTTTGTAGGTTTAAATGAAGTTGAAGAACTAATTTATAAGTTGGTGAAGTAGAGGAATGGAGTCGGGAGCAATTTGCAAAGTCAAGGAAGCATGCCTTGGCAAGGCTGGCCATAGCCAGGCAGCGTGCCATGCTGTGTGTGTGCCGCGCCCAGTGCCATGCCAATACCCCATGCCAGGCGCAAGAGGAAGGCAGCGCAGCATCCTGCGTGCCAGCACCGTGCCACGCCAGGCGACCTCGCACGCCAAAGGTCTCCATCGTGATAGGAAGCGTGCCACGCTGGCCATCGCGGCAAGGCTGCCTAGAGATGATTTTTGTTGATTCCAGTGTGCCTAACGTTACCTCAGTGTCACGGAGGCAGTGCTCACGATACACTCCGCGACACGGAGCCATTCCATGACAGCATAAATTTGCATAATTTTCATTTACTATAAATTAAGCCCTTAGATTCTAAAATCATTTTAGTCGATTTATTTCTGATAAACTGCCAAGGAGTGAAGTGAGAAGTTGGAGAACTCATCTTTAGGTTTGTCAAATTCTCTTCTACCAATTCTTGTAAGTAAGTTACTTTAACAACGCTTTTCTTGTAATTATATTAACATGAGTGGCTAGAACCCTTCCTCTAGGGTTGAAGCCACAAGATTTGATTGTGATTTTGGTGATTTTGTTTTTGTTTTTAAGTTATTGATTGTTGTTTGTCTTGTATTCTGAATTATTGATTGTTTTATGATTTGATCACCATGAAACAAGTGGGTTAAGCCTAGGTACATGTTTGAGAAAGCATGTACCTAGCTTAACAAGAGAATGTAGGGAGCACATTGTATCTCTACGATATAATTTGTGCTAGGATAGAAATATACCTAATACCTTGCTTGGTTGATAAAACGGATGAGCTATACCCCAACTTAGAATTATCACATATCCACCTCGAAGAAGTTGTTGTGAAGCTGTTGAGTCGAATGATTAGAAGTATGAGAGTCTCTAATCATATTCACGTAAACCACATCCACGTAGTGAATTGCCCACGAACTAGAATTAGCATCCTCGCTCACAATGTAGTGGTGAGGCTAGTTTGTCGTGTTTAGAGGTTCGAAGACCATGAACATGCAAATGCTAATTATGTGGAGATGACAATTGATAGTTTCAAACTTAAACCATTGCAAATCGTAGTATCGCATGATTATCCGACTTTAACTCTATCTTGCTCCTTGAAGGAATTTAGAGTATTTCATTGACCACATTTAGACTTAATTAACTCTACTGAAAACTTATATAACTGCACACACTTGCGGTATTTAATATCAAACTTGAACTTGAGGTTAGGTGAATTGGTCCAAATTGCCGACATTCCGATTCTGAAAAGCACACTGCGTATTACTTGTAGACCCATACACCTTGCGGGGGAGACGCAACAATCTTCATGTTATGAACCATCTATATGTGCTAAATCATGTTTTCTAGTATGTTCAGTTTGAACTCGCCGGTTGTGGTGCTGCCTTAGTAGCTCAGTAGATAATGTTTAACTCATGTATGTGCTCGCCACAAATGTCATGAATAGTTCGTGCTCATGAGTCCCGTACTTAAGGCCAGGGGACCAGATATCATGAATCCTAGTTCAAGGCTGGGTAGAAAGCAATTTGAGAATGAAGGCTCGGTCCGTATCAACTCAGTTCTAGTTAGAGGGAAAGAATCCTTCTCAGTGTTCTATCCAGTTCCATGTCACGCTTGATGTCTTTCAGTCCCTTCTTACTCCTTAGCATGCATGTGCGGTTTAGATATTCAGTTCGATGTAAAATTAGCCCGGAGTCAGATACCCATTGGTTTGAGCTGTGATTGATCGATTTTGGGATTTCAGTTCCATCTCTAACCTTTCAGCATGTTTAGCCAACATTCAAGAACGAATGTTCCTAAGAGGAGATATTGTAACACCCCCGAAAGTTTCTAAGATCGGACTCTAGACTTAAATAAAGAATTCAAAAGGAAAGTGTAAATTTTTCCTCAGAACGAGTTGTGGTATGACTCCGTTAGGTGACCCAATGAGTCGTGGTCAAACACATAAGGAGCAGTCAAGGTGTAGCTAGCTCAGTAACCACGGACGACCTGATGAGTCATCGTGTCAAGTAACGACCTGTCACAGTCGGCGAAGGAGGAGCAGGGAACTTGTGGACTTAATGGCAATGGGGATGAATCACGAGTCATTAGATGGCCAACGACTCATGAAGTCAGTCATCAGCTGATCTTGGAAAATTTTGAGAAGATGACCAGTGTGCCCATTTCCACTTGGCCTCATGAGTCGCCATCCCCACGACTCGCTGAGTTCCTTATGGGGACTGACAGGGTGGACTTTTCCTGCATTTTTCTAAGGGTTTTTCTTAATACTTACGCTTCTAACTCCTAAACTACGTCGTTCTAAGTATTATATGGGACATTTTTAAGGGGATATCCAGCCTAAACCCTCATTCTATCAAAAACCACTCTCAAACTCTTCTTCCTCTCTCTCAAGACTCAATGATTCAATAAGGGTTTCTTTAAAGGCTTCAAGGTTCAAGTTCAAGTGGGGATTCCTTCTAATTAGGTATGTGGTCTTTTCAACAATGATATCCCCATCCTTGTGCTCCCAATATTTTACTCTAAAACCCTAAATTCATAGATTTCTAGAAAAGTATGATCTAGGTTTTGATTTATGGACATTCCTCTATGCCTCTTATGAAATTATAGGAACCATTATAATTGAAAGTGATGTATGCTTATAATTCTTTTAACTCTCAAATTTTATACTTGATATGAGAAATACATGATTATAAAAATTTTCACCACGAGATAGCCAAGAACTTTGAATGGGACTTCGTTAATTGTTTACATGCTCTTATATTAATTCCATCCCATGCATAAGGTATATGTAAATCATATGGATTCTTCAAATTCAGAACAAAATATTGTAAAGTATGTGTTGAAGCATGAATAGAACTTATGGGCTTTGATGAAGGTAAAGTATGCACATGTTCTCACCATGATTTCAAGTACGTGTTAAAGTATGAATTTGACCTACGGATTTACATGAATCTAAGATATACTCATATGCTGGTGAACTCAAGATTTAAATGTTGGGGATGTGTAAAGTATGATCTAATCCTAATGAAGCTGTTTCATGAATGTAAATTCATGATTTAATTGATGATTCGACCGATGATATCAATTATAATGATAAAGTATGAATGATCTCAGATTTGGGCTGTTGTTAGTAGAAAGTATCCTTAGCCGCAACCCTAAACAATGCATAGATGTAATTAGTAGAATGCTCATGTCTCTGATTAGCTGAAGTAGCATAGACCAGATGCACCATGTCAGATTAGTGTTCTCTATGTTCTAGTATAGATTGGGGCTCTCCATAGCTGAGAATGTTTCCCTTAGCCAGTCAGGGACTCTTAATAGGTGAGAATGTTTCCCTTGACAGTCAGGGACTCACCATAGCTGAGAATATTTCTAGTCAGTCGTGCACTTCTATAGCTGAGAATGTTTCCTTAGCAACAGGACTCTCCGTAGCTGAGAATGGCTTCAGCCAGCCAAGGACTCCCATAGCTGAGAATGTTTCCTTAGTCAGTAGGGACTATCCATGGTAGAGAATGACTCTCGTGAAGTGTGATTAGTTTGGCTCAATTTTGGTGTAGTTCAGACTTAGTTTAAATCAAACATAGCAGAATTCAGTCTCAGATATCTGCGGATAGCCAGTACAATGTATGATATCAGTTTCAGCTTCAGTTTTCAGTACATGTTTAGTACATGACCCTTGGTGTATGAGTTTGATATGTTAGAATATGAGTTCAAATAAAAGTTTTGCGTCGATATGTGTATGTGTCAGACAGGGTTGTTGCATTTCAGTTTAGTTACATACGCGTTGATGTACTTCGTTTACTTCCTTCTTATATACTTGCATTTTTCAGTTTATTTACGCTTTCCGCATACTTAGTACATTTCAAGTAATCGAACACATATTTCTTTATGTGCTAAGTATCATTTCATGATATAGATTCAGGTTTCCAGACTCAGCCTCGTGCTAGACACGCTCTATTTCCATCTCAACTGATTGTGGTGAGTCCTTAACCCTCGAGGATGAGATCTATGTCCTTATTTCAGTTACATTTCGTTTTTAGACCTTAGAGCAGCTTGGGGACCCGTCCCAAGAATCTCACGCTTTAGAGGCTTTCATTGGATAAATAGGATTCAATTTATTTATCAATGTTTTATTAGATTATGTCTTTTTGAGTTTTAAATTTGACTGTTTTAGTTAGCCCACTCAGTTATGTTTCCGTTAGCTGCTTCTACATAAGTGATATACTATGATTAAGCCATGGGTTACCCTGGAGCCTCTCATGGTTTCTTGTCCCGTGTTACGACTAGGGTGTAAACTCGGTCGACATTCTCCCACCTTGGATTCATGAAAGCTGGAGGGTTCATTCGGGTGAAGTCTCGAACCCTAGCAGCTACTTTGGACCCATTTGTTTTCACTAGAACCACCTGCTGGTTCACTTGATTAGTCACTGTCTGAGCCAGCAGCTGGATTGCCTTTCACATTCTCGCCAAGGGCAATTTGAATCGTCCTAAGGGGCTGCTGAGCTGGTGGGGAAGGTCAGTTAGCATTGCCGGCCCTCCTTCCATTTCCTCGTCTTTGAGGCATATTTTCACTGAAATGAAGTAGAAGCTAATGAGTTAGAGGACATTTCTGGAATTGAACTTCAACATATGACAAGTAGTATGAACAAAAGGTATATTTCCTAATAACATCTCGTGGCCTCTGTCAAGTAAGTGTGGCACGATTCACACCCATAAAAAGGGACTGTACTTGACGCAGCTTTTAGACATCCTAGGATACTCTAAACCTGGTTCTCTAATACCAAGTTTGTAATGACCTCGAGCTCCATACCTTGACGAGACATGGTACTTGGTGCCACAAGTGATCCCAAGCTATCCCATGGTCTATCCTTATACTGGTAAACTGAGTAAACATAAGCAGAAGCTTTAAATAAATAAAACTATTTAAGAACACTGATTTAACAAAAGTCAATACATCTAAAAAATAATACTGAATATCTGTGTCTATGTCTAAAAGCCATCTACTAAATGATGAGTTGCTGGACAAACCCCAAATAACTTAAAATCTAACCGAAATAAATAACTAACAAATACATCCTGAAAGTATGAGGACTCACCAAATATCGCTGTTGATATTGTCTGAGGGAAACTACTGATGATGCTGGGATTGAGAACCTGTGCCTGTATCATGATGAGACATCATAGAGGTGCTATCAGTACTTTGATTGTACTGGAATAAGGCGATATAATAAGAATGAAATAACAAGTAACTGAACCAAATGACATGAAATGACCAACTGAGATACTGAAAATTGAAACAACTGAATTATAACTGATATGGTCAATAATGACCCAGACTGGTGATCATAGACATGTCCTGGATCTAAGATACCGAACTCCATATAAATTGAACCTAACTAAACCGGGAGCTAAAAACCGAAATGGTACTAATCTGCTAGTGGGAGAGTCTATATGACATATAACTACGTGAGCTAAAACGTGGGAGTTCAAATGTATATGCTCCATCGATAGGACCTAATATTCCTTGCTAGGTAAGGCATGAACTCGGGTGATCACAAATTTGGGGCCGCAGGGCCAATAAAATACCCATGGTGGTAATGTAGTCCTCGGGAACCTCGGGTGCGCTGGAACCCCGATCCGCCTGGTGCTAAGTCCTACTTCCATTGGATAGTTCTAATATGACTATTTTCGTTGATAGCTCAAAGTTGAGGCCCAACACTGGGTCAGATACTTATCTCGAAGTACCGAGGGTCTTATCTGACCTAACACTATAACTATTGTCTAAGACTGGTCAGAGTTGCTTATCTGTGCTGCCATAACCATCTAAGGAACAAACTAATAATTGATAACTGATTTTGATAACTAATATCTGGGAGGCATTAATAACACCTCAAGAAAACAATATAGTCATACCGATCGATGACATTACCGAAATATACTGGAAATATCAACATCATGACTGAAACTAAGCTAGCATGGAACTGGCTGAGAATTTAACTGATAATAACAACATGGAATCTCCAATAATCGATAGAGTCAAGCAAACATCAATATCTACTCAACCATGCAAGACTCTAATTACTTTTATTCATGGATAGGGGGCTAAAACTGTTCTTACAAGAAACAATATCAAGGATTGCTAGATAGTGGAATATAGAAACAATTAACATGAACAATATTCCATATGAAATAAATGAAATTTGACTGATAATGTACTCACATTCGAAAACTCAGAGCTTAGAACTGGATAAGAAAAAGTTAGATGGATTTTTGGGAACAAGGGAAGGACAATTCCCTATAAATTCCCACATACCTAGTGAAGGATTCTTGAGAAAATCCTTTAGAAATTCTGAGAAGAAGAAATCGAAACCCTATCCTTGCTCGTGCTTCCTAACTGTCACGTTCTGACTTTCGAGAGAATGAGAGGAATGAAGAGGGAATGTTGTTATACCCCTTTAATTCTCCCCTAAACGATTCCAACATGACAAGGTTTAGAGATTAAAAAGCTGGGTTACTAAAATAACTTGGAGAAAATCTGGAAACCACTGACAGGATTGTAAACGGGCCTCATAACGTGGGTCTTTGGTCGAAACCATGGCCCGTTGGAACCAATCATTGGTCTTGGGTTAAAAAATTGAGCTCACTGGAATGGGGCCATGGGAGGATACAATACTTGTTACACCTCGTAAAATTTCTGGACATAGATGGCCTATTCGAATGTTGGTTAAGAGTATTTGAAAGCCATACATGCTAGAAAAAGGCCCGAGAAAAGAATGGATGAGAAATCTGTCGAACCATCAGGAAGGAGCCAGCAGAGCCCTCCGCGATGGCACCGTTCCATCGGAGAGGCGCTTCCGTGTTGGCTCCATGACACATTGGCCTTGTCCAGGCCCAACTATATAAAGCCTCCAACTTCGGTTTAAGTCATTAAATATCAGATAATTTGTGAGAAGCTGCGAAAACAGAGTGCAAGCGAGGGGTTTTGGTAATTTTTGATCGATTACGCGGTCAAACGCGGTCCAAATTCAAATTAACCTCGAATACCGAGGTATTTAGCAGCAGGGAAGCATTCCATGTAATTTATTTTCGCAGCCCGGCCGACAAATCGTCGTGCTCCGGGCTAAGGTAAGTGGAATTGCTCCAAATTAGTGTTAATGTGCTCCTAGCCTTAAAGTAAATATTTCTCCCTTCTAGACTTTCGAGAAATAGCAAGTTTTCGACTGTCTTTCGATAAGCCAAAGTTTGGGCTATAAATATATCGAAAGTGATGTTTTCTTTAGAATATTGGTGTATTTAGTTCTAATTGACATATATGTGAATGCAGTTGGGAGAAAATAGCTGGAGCCACCCCAGCTTCATCCGTTGTCGGATAAAACCCCGAGGTTAAGGTATGTAAAGCCAGTTTCTTCGGCAAGTTAGTAACTCTAGCCTATATAATACAGTAAACCTGTAACAGAACTCCCGGAGTTGAATGATTGAGTCGTGTTCGCGAAAACCTGTTTTGCGTTGTTACATTGGCGTTCACCCGAAAGTTAGTAAAGCGTGGCGCCAAATGGCGAGTTACCGTTTCAGGCTCAGTATAGCCCAGTACGCGTTTAGCAAGCATGTTTTTATAATAATATGACGTATATTCAAAATAAAGAAGCAAAACAGACAGTATTAAATAGTATCTTGGGCTATGTGATAGCCATATTACCAGATGATATCTTGGCTACAGATTAGCCATGCACCGATAAAGATTCAGATTTAGCAGAAGTAGTATGAGAATCAGTATAATATAGGAAGAGTTCAGAATAAGAACTCAGAATTCAGATAGTATTTTCAGTTTAAAACATGCTTGTTATATATGTGATTATTGATTGCTGAGACTTGATTGTGTCAAAATCTCTTTGAGCATCCTCGCCGCCCCTGCTGGTAACTGTGTCGCCCACTGAGCGGGTGGATTTACGTCACCCAAGGAGTGGCATGTTTGTTCAGTAGGACGAAGATGGGATGAAGCTCTCTACATTCAGGCTGATCAGCATTACATAGCAATAGTTACTCCCAAGGTGCCATGCGCCCAGGGAACAGACGCATACAGTTACAGCTATAGATATAAGACAGAATCTTCTGGACTCAGACACAGTTATTTATAGAGGCCATAGCTCCTGAGCCGGAGACCCAAGGGGGCTAATAGAGGTGCTCGTAGTTTTTAGGCGAGTGGAGTGACTTATTTTTGGTTGGTTTTGACCCGGTAGGGGTATATAGATTGTTTGATTGATTGGCACCATCCGGCTTATGGGCGTTGGTATTGGTTCTTGCTTGCTATATATATATATGTATTTATGTGTTTTATATTAGTTAATAAATAGCAGACCGCCACGACGACGGGTATGCTCCCGCTCTATCACAGCAATAGAAAGCCCACTCATCTAACACCGCCATGCATTTAGTTATTTTTACACATGAGTTGCTAGTTATATGTTATTATTCAGATGTGTTCAGTTGCTTTGTATACTCGGTACCAGCGGTACTACGCCTGCTGTTGCATTACTTGCCTGTAGGTGCCTATAGACGAGGAGGCGATCCCTCGTGATTCCAGCTACCATAGAGTCATCAAATCCTGTCATCCGGAGCTTGATATTGAAAGATGTAGTTCATTTCCTGTGCTGTACAGTATGGGTAGGTCGGGGCCCTGTCCTGACCATTTTATCAGTATTCATAGAGGCTTGCAGATTGTATATATACATCTCCCCTCAGGGTTAGTTGTGCAATGGGTGGAGGCCAGGCGCTTTGTTTAGTCGTTTAGCATTCTGATTGTGTTACTGTGGGGCCATCTTCTGATAGTAGTGGTGACCTTGACGGTCACGTAGTTATACAATACCCTTTTGCTGGCTTCATAGATAACTAGACAACATGGCGGCCTTGTCGGCCTGCATAGGTTCCCTATGAGATATAGAATTCTTGGTTAGCTGAAGCTTTATACAGGTGGCTATAGGCCCAAGCCGGCCGCAGGCTGTGGCATGTCCGTTATATAGCCCGTTGTCTCCCGAAATCTGAGATAGAGCTAGCCAGGCACCAGATGTGCTTAGCTCACCAGTTAACAGTCCAGGTCCTACCAGGACACCAGGTGCCGGGCCATACCCCCAAGGCGGGGCGGACAAACTTGGTATCGTAGAGCAGGTCGTGTCCTGGGAGCCTGCAGCAAGCCATGCTAAGTGTAGTCTTGTCTATGGATGTGTTTTGCACCACATACTCATAGGCAGGAGGTCATGAGGGTATGATAGGATGGTTACTCTTCCTTCTCATTCAATCATGCTATAGAGCGGTATAGTATAGCGTTGAGTCCCTAAAACTTATCATATTCTTTATCTACGTATAAAAATGGCAGACCAAATACACTGCCATCGGTAGAAGATTAGATACACAGCAGGAGAAGGCACCAATAGGGTGCCTCAGCCTTGGTCAGAATTGGCCCAATCTGAGGGCGATATAGAGGCTTCATCACAACCCTCTCAGCAGTCCCCCTCACATCAGGGAGCTGTTTGGCACGACACTGCCTCCGATAGCTTCTGTACCTGCCATCGATCGAAGTTCATTACAAACAGGTAGTTATGTTGGCACAAAATGATGGACACACAGCGCTAGTCAGTGCCATCAGCAGCATTTACCAGGTGTATCAGGTAGTTCGAGGGTTTGGGAATATGGCACTGGTCCCCCACAGTTCACTGGGTCAGACTGTGCGAGAACCCCCAAGATTTCTTAGATCATGCAGAGAATTTTCTGCTATGCATGTGACCCTACAGAATAGTTGAGCTGGCAGTGTTTCGGGTGCGGGACATAGCTGTATTATGGTACGAGAGTTGGGAAAGGTCTCGAGGAGAGATGTTGCCCTCCGACCTGTTCCAGCTTCCTTTGAGGCCTCTCGGACCGAGCTTGCCACGGGAGATCCGGCAGGCCCAGATGGATCAGTTTGAGCAGGGGCGAGGAGTATACGAGAATATGCTTTACAGTTTGACTCTTTTACCCGCTATGCTCCAGCCTTGTGGACACTATGCCGTCCAGAGTTCACAGGTTTGCTATGGGTCTGAACCCAGATTACATTGAAGCATGCATGACGGCTACAAGACAGAAAAATATGGATATTTCGAGCATGTGCCTTGTCCGCACTATTGAGGGCCTTAAACAGCGGCAACAGGGCAGTAGACAGACAAATCAGGAACAACGTCGCAGAGATAGATCAGATGAAATGCAGAGGGAGGTTCAGAGAGGACCTAGGCCTCGACTATGAAATGACAGATCCCCTAGACCCCCACCTCCACCGTTGGCCACAGCCAGCCTTTTGGTAGATTTGTTCATCGAGGGCAGTCAAAGTCTGCGGCGCTCTCAAACAGTAGATTCCCCAGCAGAGAAGGGCAGAGCAGAGCAGATTCACACCCCACCCTGCCCTAATTGAGGCCGACCACCGGAGCTTGTAGATATGGCTCGCCAGATATTATATAGCGGGCAGGAGGCACCGGATGAGATTGTCCGCCGTGGGGTAAGAGAGCAGAGATAGTTAGGACAGGGATCCGTGGCCAAGAGCTCCAGCAGCCCCGGCAGGGCATAGGCCCTCAGGGATCAGCAGGTAGAGGCCGAGGCACCAGGAGCCTCCAGTTCGTGTACGGGCTCAAGCCATACCTATGCACTACCAGGAGACATGACCTCAGAGGCGTTCCAGATGTGGCAATAGGTATGATGACTAATCTGTTCATTCCCTGCTTATGTGCTGATTGATCCAGGATCCATTTTATCCTATATTACCCTATTTGTGGCTCCAAAAGTTTAATGTCGCACTAGAGTTATTGGCGCATCCCTTTCAAAGATTCACACTCCGCTGGTGACACTCTAATATAGCTGGAAGCGTAATTTATCGAGAGTGTATAGTAGAAGGCGATCGTCAGACTACAGATCTGGTAGAGTTAGAATGATTGATTTCGATGCCATTATGGGTATGGATTGTTAGTGCCGTGCTATGCCAACGTAGAATGTTGACCAAGACGGTCTGACCACTTTCCAGGAGGCAAGTATGAGAGTGGAAAGGTAGCACAGCCTACGCTGTGTTGCAGGTTTATTTCCTACCTTCAGGCGAGGAAATTGATAGCTAAGGGATGTATTTACCACCTAGTCAGGGCTTCAGGATGTTCGGGTACAGTCTCCGACACTCCAGTCTGTTTCGGTGGTGAAACGAATTCCCCGATGTATTTCCGGACGGAAGCACCGGGTATTCCCCGTAAAGGGAGATAGATTTTGCAATTGACTTGCTACCAGGCACTCAGCCCATATCAATTCCTCCTTATCGTATGGCTCCTGTAGAACTCAGAGAAAATAAAGGAGCAGTTTTTCGAAAGATTTGCTAGATAAGGGTTTCATCAGGCCGAGTACTTCACCGTGGGGTGCGCCGGTCTTGTTCGTGAGGAGGAAAGATGGCTCGCTCCGGGCATGTGTATAGATTAATGGCAGCTTTCTGAATAAAGTTACAGTAAAGAATAAGTATCCGCTTCCCAGAATAGATGATTTGTTTGACTGGCCAGGGGCCGATATTTCTCCAAGTTTGACTTGCGGTCCGGATATCATCGCGTTCAGTCCGGTGAAAGTTTACATTCCCAAACGGCTTTCAGGACCCGATATGGACACTTTGGAATTCCTAGTTATGTCCTTGGGCTGACGAACGCCCCAGAAATATTCATGGACCTGATGAATAGCACCTTCAGACCATACTTGGACCTATTCGTGATAGTGTTTATTGATGATATATTCCGTGTATTCTCGCTCTGAGGCAGACCACCAAGCTCATTTACGACAGTGCCGCCCAGATTCTTAGGGACTGTCAGCTATATGCTAAGTTCACTAAATGTGAATTCTGGATGAACTCAGTAGCCTCTTGGGGCACATTGTGTTGGATATTGCATACATGTGCGGGACACGCAGAAAATAGCAGCAAGCAAATACATGGCCTAGACCTACCACTCCGACTGAAGTCCGCAGTTTCTGGGGTTAGCGGGATATTACAGGAGATTTGTTGAGGGATTTCTACTACAGAGGCACCTCTGTCTAAGTTGACGCAGAAAGCAAAGTCTCCAAAGGGATGTAGGCATGTGAGCAAAGCTTCCATGAACTAAAGATGACAACCTCCGCCTCAAAGGTTAGCATTGCCGGAAGGGACAGAAGGTTATGCAGTGTATTACGACGCATCAGGCGTTGGGTTGGGTTGTGTGTTGATGCAGCATGGTAAGGTAATTGCGTATGCTTCCGCATGTAAATGGAGGAAACACGAAAAGAATTACCCTATCCACGACTTGAGTAAGCGCAGTGATCCACGCCTTAAAGATATGGAGACATTACTTGCATGGCATCCATGTGATATTTTCACAGATCATAAGAGCCTTGCAGTATATCTCACCCAAAGGAGTTGAAATGCACATATATTATTATTGAAAGATAAGCTTGCAATAGGGATACCATCATCGGAGAAAAGTTAACGAGTAGCAGATGCTCTCACTGTAATCATGGAAGTTTTATACTTGCAACCTGACAGCACCAATAGGGAGGATACATCAATTAGCCAGCCTAGCCCTTCGTGTAGCAGAAACAGAGACAATAGAGCGTAATTCAGAACACCGTTGTGTCATCATTGTGTTGTGGAAGTAAAAGAACGGCACATGAGGATCCCTACCTGGTCCAGCTTAAGGACAGAATTCAGAATGGGAAAGCGCCAGATTTCCAGGGATAACTGAGGATGAAGTACAGGATGCAGAGCCTTCTCGTGTTCCGTGGATATTTCAGTCGCCAGCAGATTATGAACGAGGTACATTACGGCCGCCATTCTCACCCGGCGCGACGAAATGTACCATGATATCAAGGAGAAACTACTGGTGGCCAGGTATGAAAAGAGAAATTGCCGAATTGTAGCCCAGTGTCCTAACTCACGCAACAGTAAAAGCGGAACACTAGAAACCGTGCGGGTTAACTTAGGACATAGCTGTGCCTTCTCTGAAAATGAAGGAAAAGAACATGGATTTGTAGCAGGATTACCCCACCAGACATAGACATGATTCCAGATGGGTGATAGTTGATAGTTGACAAAATCAGCTCATTTCCTGCAGTGAAAGCTACTTTCTGCCGAAGATTACGCCGCACCCTGTATATCAGAGAAATAGTTATCTTACACGGTGTTCCAAAGATCTATTATCTCTAATCTGGGAAAGTATAATTTAGCAGCCAGAGTTTGACAGTCATTTCAGAAAGGTCTGGGAATGCTAATTAATTTGAGCACAACATTCCACCCTCAGACAGATGGACAGGCTGAACGCACTATTCAAACGCTCGAAGATAGCTACGGGTGTGTGTGCCAGATTTTGGAGGTAGCTGGGGATGAGCATTTGCCGTTAATTGCGTTTGCTTATAATAATAGCTATCACTCAACATCCAGATGGCGCCCTTGAAGCGTTGTATGGCGAAATGTAGACGTTGGTTGGCTGGTTTGAAGTGGGAGAGCCGCTGATTGGGCCAGACATTATTCAACAGTCAGAGGAGAAGGTAAAGCTTATCATAGAACGCCATCGACTGCACAGCCGCCAAAAATCGATCCCGATGTGCGGGCGCAGACCTGAATTTGATGTGAATGACTGGGTATTTCTGAAAGTATCTCCCGATGAAAGGGGTGATGAGATTTGGCAAGAAAGGTACGTCAGTCCGGGAGATTTGTTGGGCCTTATCAGATTCGTCAAGAATAGGCCAAGTGCCATATGAGCGAACTTGCCCCTGCACTAGAATCCATTCATCCGGTCTTTCACGTATCCATGCTGAGGAAATGCATAGGAGACCCATCCAGAGCAGTCCCAGTCCAGGATATCCAGATTACGGAAGGCTGGTCATGAGGAAGTTCCAGTGGCTATCTTGTGACAGATGATTCATAGATTGAGAACCACAAAGATATTGTGTCCACAAAGTAATCGTGGCGTAACAGGAATCGAGAAGAGAAGACTTGGGAGGCGGAGGAAGATATGAAAACTGGATATCCTCACTTGTTCTTATGAAGCCTAGTCAGGCGGGGATAGGTATCAATGTTATAATGTTATTTTATGTAATGCCTTATAGTATATATATATAAGTGAAAATGATCGATCTTAATCTGTCATGTGAGTACTAAGTAGTATTGTGTGGAGTACCTGTATTGGTTCTTCTACTTTAGGTTTTTGGGATAGTCCATATTACAGGGAAACTGCAAAAATTTTCAAGAAATAAGTTATAAATTGAGAAGTCCTAGAGATAGAAGTTTACACTGAGGATGATGTCTTTAAGGGGAGAAATGTTACACCCGTAAAATTCCCGCTACATAGATGGCATATTCACATGCTGGTTAAGAGTATTTGGTGCTTACACATGTTAGAAAAGGCCTGGGAAAGACCGATGAGAAACCTGTCGAACCATTGCGAAGGAGCCGGGGCAGAGTCCCCCATAATGGCAATGGTCAATGAGGGGAGCCTGCATTGCCTGCAGACATGTTGGCCTTGTCCAGGCCTAGTATATAAAGCCTCCAACTTCGATTTAAGTCATTAAATATCAGATAATTTCCGCAGTAGCTGCGAAAATAGAGTGTGCGAGGGGTTTTGGTAATTTTGATCGATTACAGTCAAACGCGGTCCAAATTAAATAATCTCAAATACCGAAATAGCAGCAGGAGCATTCCTACGGATTTAGTTTCGCGAAATTCGGCAGACAAATCGTCGCTACTGGGCTACAAGGTAAGTGGAATTGGGTTCCAAATTAGTGTCAATGTGCTCCTATCCTTAAAGTGAATATTCTCTGAATTTTGAGAAATAGCGAGCTTTCGGCCATTCTTCGATAAATCAAAGTTTGCCATATAAATATATCGAAAGTGGCATTTTTCTTTAGAATATTGCGTATTTAGTCTAAATTACATATATGTGAATGTAGGTAGGAGAAATAGCTGGAGTACTGACCGAGCTTCGTCCGTTAGTCGGATAACCTGAGGTTAAGGTATGTAAAGCCGCTGCATAGTTAGTAACTCTAGCCTACCATAATACAGTAAACTCCCGTAACAGAACTCCTGGAAGTTGAATATTGAGTTTGTGCAAGTTCAGTAAACCTGTTTTATGTTGTTATATCGTATTCAGTCCGAAAGTTAGTAAAGCGTGCCAAATGGCGAAGTTACCGCTTGCATCAAAAGATAGCCGCCCAGTCCGCGTTTATAGCATGTTTTTAGAATAATATGACGTATATTCAATAGTTAGTAGCAAAATCAGACAGACAGAGGGCATCTTGGCTAAGTATAGCCACATGCCGATAGTATCTTAAGGCGCATTAGCCATGCACCGATAACATTCCGATTGTATAAAGCAAGACAGAATTGTACATATAGGAAGAGTTCAGAAATAAGAACTCAGGAATTCAGATAGTATTTTTCAGTTTAAACATGCTTGCTATATATGCATTATTAATTGTTGAGACTTGGATTGCCGTGAGGGGCACCCTTGAGCATCCTCGCCGCCCAAGGCCAGAACGTGTCGCCCACTGAGCGGGTGGGTTTCATCACCCAAGATGGGCAAGCCGTCTCAGTAGGACCAAGATGGGATGAAGCTTCTCATCAGACTGGATCAGCATTACGTATAGTTTACTCCTGCTGTGCGCATGCGCCCAGGTGGAATGCATTCCGCATAGCTTTCACCAGAGACAGACAGAGTCCTCTCGACTCAGACACAATTATTTATATCGAGGCCATAGCCTGAGCCGAGACCCAGGGGCCGGTAGAGGTGCTCGTAGTTAGTAGATGAGTGGAGTGACTTATTTTTGGTTGGTTTTAACCCGGGTAGGGGTATATAGATTGTTTGATTGATTGGCACCATCCAGCCTTCAGCGGGCGGTTGGTATTGGTTCTTGCTTGCTATATATATATATGTATTATGTGTTATATAATAGTTAATAGGATAGCAGACCGCCACGACGACAGGTACGCTCCTGCCCTATCACAGTGCCAGAAAAGTATGATTCAAATTTTACACGCTTTACAGCATTTAGTTATTTCTGCTATTCGTGAGTTGCTGGTTATGTTGTTATTATCTGATGTGTTCAGTTGCTTTGCATACTCGGTACCAGTGGTACTGATGCCCATTCGGGCGCTGCATTACTTGCCTGCAGGTACCTATAGACGAGGAGGCGATCCCTCTTGATTCCCCAGCCACAGAGAAGTCATCACCGCTATTCGAGCTATATCTAGAGATGTAGTTCATTTCTTGTTGTATAGTATGGGTAGGTTTGTGGGGCCCTGTCCCGACCATTTTATCAATAATTGCTGCTAGAGGCTTGCAGATTGTATATATACATCTCCCTCTGTGGTTAGTTGCTGGTCGGTGAGGCCGTATTTTGTTTAGTCGCTTAGTATATTTGATTGTGTTGGCCGTGGTGGGTCAAGTAACTGAGCAGTAGCCGTGACCTTGCCGGTCACGTAGTTATACAGTATTCTTTGTTGGTTTATAGATAACTAGACAGCATGGCGGCCTTGTCGGCCCGCATAGGTTCCCCTATGAGATATAGGATTCTGGTTAGCTGAAGTTTTATACGTATTATAGGCCGTTTGGCCTGAGGCTGTATTTACAAACTGTTATATAGCCCGTTGTCTCCCGAAATCTGAGATAGAGCTAGCCAGGCACTCCAGGGATGTGCTTAGGGGGCTCACCAGTTAGCAGTTCAGGTCCTACCAGGGGCACTACAAAGCAGTCATACCCCCCAAGGCGGCGTGACAATACCATAACTTATTGGGTGAACAAAATGGATCGTTGGTACTTCTCGTTGTCACTTGTAGGGGAATCTGGGCCCTAATAAAACAGCAATGCAACGACTCATTGGTAAAACCAACAGGTCATTGTATTGACTCGTGGTCAGCAATCGCTAGGACCTGGGACTTGCTAAGGTGTCGCAATGGCTCGCTGGTCGGAACCACGGAGCCGTTAGTTCCACTTGTTGTTTTTGTGAGATGTCCGGTACGTTTCTAAACTTGGGATACAATGGACGATAAGACGGCTTGTTACTTCTTCCAACGAATCGTCCTATGGCTTGTTGGTTCCCAGAGGGAAATTTCAAAAGCTGACAATGGCTCGGCTAACGACCCATTAGAGGTGACCATGATCCATTGTTCGGCTGCTCCTGTGCCAAAATTTTTCTAATTTTCCTGGTTTTTCTTGCAAGGTTTGAGTTTGTCTAGGAAAGTTCCGTGGGTACATTGTGGGAAAGTGTCATACTTATTTTCAATAGAGATAAAATGAGATCCGGGAATTTGAGTGTGCCAATGTTTTTATGCACTATTGTGTATCGTATGTGCTATGTAGTAATTCGCATAGAATGTAATGAATTTGGGTTCCTAAACGAATTGGATGACGTGTGGTGTGGAAAAGAGTTGGTTAAATAATTTAAGTGTAGCTAAGTCGAGCTACTACCAAGGAGAGTACCGCATCTTGATATGCCTCCGCTATAGTGAGACCGCACAAATAATCAAGTGACCGCTGCAACGAAGAGCCTAATCCAGTGAGCAGGCCATTGCACCCTAAAACAGAGTTGAATTTCCTAAAATATGTAATGTATGTTTGAATGATGTTCTGGATTGGTTTCATATTTCCGTTTTCATTTTTATATATATTATTATGTTAGTTTGGCTGATAATGCCTATTAGTACTGTGTTTCGTACTAATGGCTACTCCTGTACTTCTTTGAGTGCAGAAATCCAACCCAGGAAGCTCATCAAGACCTCATCTCTAAGACACAACCATACTCCGAAAGGTGAGCAACGCGGAATGGGCTATTCTACTCCTCCTTTGAAGATGTCTCTCCTCCAGACATGCAGCATTTCTTTCTTTTTAGTTTAAATATTCCTAAACGTGTAGTTAGACATTGAACTGCAATTACTTTCGGATCTTGGGGATTAGGTTTGTTTTTGTTTAGAAGGTTATTATAGTTTTTAGATATTTCATTTCATTCTATTATAAGTGTTATTTCCTTCTAAATGATAAATGTTGCAGTAGTTGTTGAAAATTGTTGGTTCACCCACCGCGGGGTTAGTGTGGGTGCCAATCACAACTATTTGGGTAGTGACACTATTTCTCTTGTACTTGCTTTTTTATTCATGTCTTTTATTTTAAAATTTACGTCAGTGTATCCATAACATTAAAATTGGGATAACAATTAAAGAATACTTAGCCATTTTCAGGTTACTTTGTAATATCGTAATAATTAATCATCAAAGTTTAGTAACCTATTGTCTCTTAAAAGACTATATCGGCACGTAAGTCAATTCAGTACTATTGATTTAACTGCACTTTGGACAAGTCCAATGTGAACAAACTTATAGTTTTTTATATATTTGTTGGGATGTCTTCACTTGCACAATTTAATAGTCTCAATAGACTGTCAAAAATGACTGTAGATTCAAAGTTTAGTCATAAATGTTAGAATTAATTATTCAAAAATTATAATATTATATACAACATATCAAAACTACATTATTGAAGGAATAATTTTACCAAGTACCTTGAAAAAGTAATATGATTATTAGCAATAGCACCCTACCAAACATAGACAAAAGTCCATTTGTTTATACCTATTAAATTATTAGCAGCTGATGACATTAAACAAATATAGAAAAATTACAAGTTTCTTCATAAGACTTGTCCAAGTCATAGTTAAAACATTGTATCGATAGGCTTAGACGTACTTTATATATCTTCTTTTAAAGATAGAAGGTTATTAAACTTTGGGTCGATTCTATTGTTAGCAGTATTGCAAAGTAACCTAGCTAATGGTCTGGTATACTTTAATTGTTAACCTAAATTTTCTATTATATATCAATGTAAAATATTATGGATACATTGACATTTAAATGTTAAAAATAAAAACAAGAGCAAAGAAAATATAAGATAAATATCCATAATATAAGCAAAATATATTATAGACAAAGATAAAACTATCCTAGCCCCCAAAGAAAAACATTGCACAAAGAAGTTACCATGCTTATGGAAGTCAATCATGATCATAAATAAATATTTTTCAGAAATGATAAAATGGGACAATGTTTTCATAAAGATAATTGGCATTTTGATGTACAACTGTCACGACCCAAATAGTCGTGATTAACACTCCACACTAACCTCCCCTTTCTGGTGAGCAAACCAATGATTCCCAACAAATATCCCAACATTTTATGTTAATAAAGAGATAAAAGTTTATAATAAAATAAAAGGAGTCATCAGAAACAGTAACAATCCTCTTACAATAAAACAACAAAACAATACTAATCTCAGGACCTGATTGTCATTGCAAGACGTCCATATATTCATAAGAACATTGGTAATCGCCTAAAACAAAAACAAAATAAATTTCTAGAAGGGAAGGACATCTTCAACGGGAGTGTGATACTGCCTCCTTGGTCTGCTCACCTTTCAAGTAAAATTGCTGCTACTTCACAGGTGAGGATGGGTGGAACTTCCTGGTTCGAACTCTACATTCAAAAAGAAGTGTCGTGTATGGTCACGATAACACGGTACGGTAGGTATTATCGACTGACCTTACATAATAAAATGTAAACATAGAAGCAATTAGATATAACATAAGTCTTCAGTATTATATAGAAGTACAAAAACTATTCTTGGGTACACTAGCTCCACCAGGTGATAGTGTTATACCCTCAGAACCCAAGGATCAGGGTCTGAAAAGTGGTCGAGAAAACTGGAAATGTTGTAGCAGTTGCAGAACGGGTGTGACTTAACTTGTGAGGAGGCCAAACGAGCAATCAAGTGACTTTTTTTTTGCTGTTGGGAAGGCCTGGGATGATGAGGGACTCTGGGGTCCTACGGGCGACATGTAACAACTCAATGCGACACCACGAGTCACAAGTGTCGCCTCATGGGGTGTTCCTAGAGTATGATAGTAATGCTTATCCAGTGTAATTAGGAGAAAGCTGGTAATGGGTCATTTTCTTTGGGGGACGAGTGTCACGCCCCCGCCTTGGGAGGCATGACTGGGCACCTGGGTGCCCTACTAAGACCTAAACTGCTGGACTACCGAGCCTAGGGCACTTCTCGGTGCCAGCTGGCTCTAACTGGGTTCATGGAACTAACGGCTATATACCCACTGTAATACAACCTCGCTGACTAGGCTGATAGCCACTGTAAGGAAGCAACAGCTAACCAGAAATAACAGTAGTAAGGAAGGAACCTATGCAGGCCGACAAGGCCACCATGCTGTCTTGTAATAATGAATTCAGAAAACAGGGCAAAACCGCTACGTGGATGCATAAGGTCACCACTACCAACTGAATAAGGGGCCTCACACGACCATCATAAAAAGCAAACATACACATGGCCTAACATGACCGGTACAACTAACCAGGAATATATAATCTACAAGCCTAAGAATACTGATAAGATGGTCGGGATGTGGCCTCAGCCTAGCTATACCGTACAACAAAAGAAAAGAAATAAACTCTAGCTGTCTAGCTCGATGACAGGAGCCGATGACTCTGTGGTGCTGGCTAGAATTACGAGGATCGGCTCCTCGTCTATGAGTACCTGTAGGAAAGTAAATGCAATTTCCAAATGCACGCACCACTGGTACCGGTATGCAAAGCAAACTAAACATAACTAAAGATAAATAGTAATACCGATAGTTAACAAATGACAGAGGATAGTTAAAACCGCTCAATAGCAGAATTTAAATGAGCTAACTGTACTGGAAAGAAGATAAGAATCATACCTGTCGCTGCGGCATCTTGCTATTTATCAACTTAATAAGTAAATACACGCACACACACACACAGCACATACATATATAGCATACAAGAAATCCAATACCAGCCCCTATAAGCCTAAAGTCGCCAATCAACACGCAATCTATATACCACTACCCGGCCAACCATCCAAAAATAAATTCACCCACTCACCTAATATCTACGAGCACCCCATTGTCCCCCTAGGTATGCAACTGGGCCTTCTGTGCCCCCGACTATAATCGTGTCTCGAGTCCGGGAGGCCCTTGTAACCGTAATCCGAGATCTGTATCTCGTAATTTGTAATTTGTGCCCCTGTAAGCGCAAGCGCTTGACATGGTATGCTATAATGCCGGATCAGCTTGCTATGTGGAATGCTGCATTCACCTTCCTACTACGGACGACATGCCACTACTTCTAGAGTTGATGCATCTCACCCTCTCCACGGCCAGTCGACATAACTATTAACCCTGGGGCGGCAAGGAAGCTCTAAGGTTGCCCATATATCACAAACTAAGTTTCAACAAACAACAGTAATCACATATAACATGTATATTAAATTTGAAATACCATCCATGTTATGATATTCTATCTTGACCCTTGTTGTATTAAACTAAATCTAATACTAAGTTAAACTGAGTCCGGGATTATCTTGCTGTTTGGTACAAATTCTATTGACTTTTATTTTGAATATGGCGTAATAATACAAAGCATACTTAATACTTGGCTTCCGGAACTTCCTCTGTTTATTCTATTTTACTATACTAGAATTACTAAATATGTCAAGAAACTAGCTTTACATACCTTTATTATCGCTTTTCCAAGGCCTAACCGGCGTAGCTTGGCTATTATTCAGCTATTTTCCAACTGCATTCATATTCATAGTAATTAGAACTAAATGCAATGATATTTTAGAAGAAAATACTATTTTGAATATATATATATCCCAAACTTGTACTTATCGAAAAATAGCTGAAAACTCGCTATTTCTCAAGTCCAAATAAGGAGAAATACTCAATTTAGGGCTAGGGGTATATTGACAATAATTTGGTTAAATTCCACTTACCTTTTATCTCAGTAGGACGACGATTCGCCACCGAATTCTTACGAAACTAACTCCGCAGAATGCCCTTTCTGGCACTAATACTTCACTACCCAAGACAATCTGAGTTTGAATCACGCGTTAATAGCGTAAACGGGCGAAATTTCAAAGAAATCCTCGTACCTCCGTTTATGGGGTTGCTCTCTGAAATTATTGATAATTATCTAAAAACTGAAGTGGGGGCTTATAGCTGAGGCTGAACTCACCTCCGTGACACGCCAGCCAATGTGAGGTGGGAGCCTCTCAGGATATAGCACACGTGAGGTCTGCCCCAACCTCTCTCGCGATGGTTCGACGGGCACTTGTCCTGTCTTTCCTTGGCCTCTTTTCTAGCATGTGTGGCATTCTAAAACCTAACCAACATGTGAATAGGCCATCTAAATGTCAAGAATTTACGCGGTGTAACATCCTCCTCTCTTAAGAACATTCGTCCTCGAATGTGAAACTCTTAGTTACAAGAACTTCCCCCAACTTACTTGACTTATTCTAGAAAAATTTCGCAGAGTTTCCGTAATATGGACTATCTCAAAAATCCTGAAACGCAGTAAGTCCCATACATACCCACACAAAACTAGTATTCATAAAAGCCAACTATTTCATTTATTCATAATATCAGGCAATTCATAAAACAACAATACTAACGTACTGGAACGATTAAGTCTGGAACAGTTGAGGATATATGACTTTTCATATCTCCTCTGCTTCCGGTCACCCCCCGGTTCCTGTTGCGCCATAATACTTGACAGAAGCAATATCTTGAGTTCTCAATCCGCTGACCGCTGTCAAAGATGGCTACCGGAACCTCTTCATACGCCCAGCTCTTCTGTAACCTGACATCCTGAACTGGAACAACTTTGAGGGGTCCCCTATATACTTCTCAGCATAGACACGTGGAAAACTGGATGAACAGACTCCCACTCGAGGTAAGTCTAACTCGTGATACTTGGCCTATTCTTCGGCGAATCCGATAGGGCCCAACAAATATCGGGCTGATTTTACCTTTCTTTGCCGAATCTCATCACCCCTTTCATTGGAGAAACCAAAATACCTAGTCGTTCACATTAAATTCCAGGTTTCACACTGGCACATCAAAGATAATGATTTCTCGTGGCCTGGAAGTCGGTAGGCGTTCTCTGATAAGCTTACCTTTCTCTGACTGATGAATAATATCCAGCAAAATTAGCGCTGACTCTGCTACTTCAAACCAGCCAACAGGCGATCTGCATTTCTCTCTTTCGCCCATACAGTTCTCTTTGTAGGGCGCCATCTGGGAGAATATGTAACTATTGTTATAAGAAAACTCAATAAGTGGTAGGTGCTCGTCCCAGCCTACCTCCAAAGTCCAATACATGTCAGAAGACATATCCTCAAGCGTCTGAATAGTGCATTCTGCCTTGTCCATCTGTCTGAGGGTTAAAAGCTATGCTGAGCTTAACTGCGGTTCCCGACTAAAATGATTGCCAGAATTTAGCTGGAAATTGCGCGCTCATTGTAGTCAATGGACACTAGAACACTGTGCAGTCTGACTATTTCTATGATATACAACTCAACATGATCTTCGGTAGAGAAAGTAGCCCTTACTGATAAAATGGGCTGATTTTTGACCATCTGTCAACACTACCCAAATTGTTACTTTTTATGTCTGGTACATGGTAATGCTGCTACAAAATCCATATTTACCGCTTCCCACTTCCAAAGAGGTACAACTATGTCTTGAGCTGTCTGCCTGGTTTCGTGTTCCGCTTTTACTTGCTGGCAGTGGGACCTCAATGAATTCTCGCTATTTCACTATAATCACACGAAGCCTGAAATATCCGAACACAAAGGGAGGGCCTTTGCTAACAACACTCACCCTCGCTACCTGAAAATTCGGTGTGCTTTTCCTTTGCCGAATCGCTTTAAGATGAACCAGGTCGATCTTCATACTTCCGCCTTTTACTCTCCACAACTAATGACAACACTAAGGATGTTCTAAATTACCATTTCGTTGTCCTCTGCTTCTCGCATAAAACGGCTAAACTCGGCTAACTAGTGTATTTCTGGCTACCTCCGCTGCTCGGGCTGCAAGTACGCAAACTCCCCATAGATTTGTGACGAGGATCTCGCGACTACGTTGGCTCTTCCTAGGTGATATAGAATATTTATATCATAATCTTTCAACATTCCAACCAGCGACGTTTCCACAAATTCATCTCCCTCTAAGTGAAGATATACTGTAGGCTCTTATGATCAGTGAAAATATCACATGGACGCCGTACAAGTACGTCTTCATATCTTTAGAGCGTGGATCACTACGGCGTTCCAGGTCATGGGTAGGGTAATTCTTTTGTGTTTCCCTTAAGATGTCTGGAAGCATAAGCATCACTTTACCATGTTGCATCAACACACATCCTAACCTAATACCCGGCTTCGCAATAAACTGCATAACCCTTTGTACCTTCCTCGCAATGCTAACACTAGGCGGAGGTCAACTCGCTCTTCAATTCCTGGAAACTCTGCTCACATGCCTCCATCCACTGAAACTTTACTGCTTTTTGGTGCCGCCTTAGTCGAGGTGCCGCCATGGTGGAGAATCCTCAACAAATCTTCGTAGGTAACTCAAGCAATCCCAGAAACTGCGGACTTCAGTTTGAGTGGTAGGTCTGGGCTATGTTTTTACTTTTTTTATTTTCTGCATACCTACCTGTATACCAGCATCCGACAATATGCCCCAAGAAAGCTACTGAGTACAGCAAAATTCACATTTTCTAGAGAACTTAAGATAACTGATTTGGGTTGGTCCTCGAGAATCTGGAGCACTGTCCGCAAACATCCTGTGATCCGCCTCGAGCCAGAATACCAGAATATCGCTAATAAACACTATCACGAACAGGTCCAGGTATGGTCTGGAAGATGCCGTTTACTGTGTAACCCATGAATACTACGGGAGCATTAGGCCAACCCAGCGACATGACTAGAACTCAAAATGGTCATATCTCGGTCCTCAAGGCAGTTCTTGAATGTCCTTTTCACGAACTCGAACTTGATGATATCCAAACCATAAGTCAATCTTGAGAAATATCTGGCCTCGTAATCGATCAAACAAATCATCTATTCGTAGTTATAGCTTATTCTTGATTGTAACCTTGTTCAACTGCCGTAATCTATACATGCGGAGTGAGCATCCTTTCTCTTCTCACAAATAGAACTGGGCGCACCCCAAGGTGAAGTACTGGCTTGACAAAGACCTTTATCTAACAAATATTTTAGCTTCTCCTTTAATTCTAAGGAGTTCAGCAGGTGTAATACGATATGGAGGAATTGATACATAGGCTGAGTGCCTGTAGCAAATCAATTACAAAATCTACTCTTTCCTCGGGGAATACCAGTAGCTCATCCGGGAATACGTCAGAGAATTCATTAACCATTTGAACAGACTGAGAGCCGGAAGCCTCTACCCGAACATCCTGGACTCGACTATGTGGTAAATGCATCCCTGCCATCAACTTCCTCGCGGCCTGAAGGTAGGAAATAAAAAATCCTACCTTTGGCGTACTGTACTCCTTCCACTCGTACCACTCCCTGGAAAGTGGAAGGACCGTCTTGTCCAACATTCTACATTGGCATAGCACGACACTAACCAATCCATACCTACAATTTCAAGGCCGAAATCAATCAACTCTAATTCTACCAGATCTACCGTAGTTTGATGATCAACAACCTCTACTGTACACCCAAGGAGGCTAAACCCTTCTGGTTATAATGGAGCTACCGATACAGGTGAAGATACTGAAAAGGGTTATCGAAGCAACTCTGGTACAACACTGGAACTCGAGCCACCAATTGGGTAACGTAGGATAAAGTAGATCCTGATCAATCAATACATAAGCAGGGGTGTGAGAAAATAGTCATCATACCTGTTACACATCTGGAGACGCCTCTAAGTCCGCTTCCTGGTAGTGCATAGGGTATGGCTTGGGCCCGTACCTGGAACTAGATGCCCTGACTTGCCTCGGCCTCTACCTGCTGGACCTGAGGGCCTACGCTCTGCCAGGTCAGCCGGAGCTCGCGGCCCCGCTGATGCCCGTCCCGATTATCTCGGCTACCCCCCGAATCCTCGTTGGGACAGTCTCTCATCATGTGACCCTTCTACCTGCATATATAACACCCTGTGGAGCCATATCTACAAGCTCCAGTGTGGGGTCGAATGGAGCAAGGGTGGGGGTGTACCTGCTCGCTTCTTCCCTCCTCTCGTTGGAGGTGAATCTACCGTTTCGAGAACCGCCGCCGGACTTGACTGTCCTCTGCGAATGAATTCCACCTCTACACTGTGATGGAGGTGGGGGTCTAGGTGGCCTGTCTGACAATCCTGGGCCTGGGTCCTCTCTCTGAATCTCCCTCTGTATTTCATCTGATCTATCCTGCGAGCTGCTCCTCACGATTCGTCTACTATCTCCGTTGTCACCGTCTAAGGCCCTCACATCCGGGGCAAAGGCTTGCACCCGAGCAATGTCCATATCTTCCCGCAGTGTAGCTGTCATGCACGCCTCTATGTATTCTGGGTTCAGACCCATAATAAATCGGTGGACTCTTCTAGGATGGAATGGGGTGTCTGCTGAAAAAGTCGGGAGATGCAGGCCAAGGAATCAAACTGTAGGGTGTATTCCCGTGCATTCCTTTGGCTCCCTGCTCCAAAATGCAAAACCTGATCCATCTGGGCTCATCGGATTTTCCCGTGGCAGATAACGGTCCAAGAAGGCTCTGAAAGATGGACTGGGTCGTAGGGGCAACATCTCTCCCTTGGGACCTTCCCAACTTTCGTACCACAACACAGCAATATCCCGCAGCCGGAATACCGCGAACTCAACCGATTCCCTCAGTTGATGTCACATGCATGACCCGGAAGATTCTCTGTATCTGCCCAGGGAAATGGGGTCTCGGTACCTGATCCGACCCCGTGAACTGCGGGGACCTAGTTCCAAGAATTCCCGACCTTGAACCTGGGCTGTGTCCACCATGACTTTGTTGTTACGGGTGGCACCTGGATCAAGGCCGAGTGTCCATTTGTGCTAATATAACTACCGCACTTTGAATTTCTGATCAGATGGTGTGGTACAGAATGAATGCAGGCGGTGTCGTTCCGAGTGGCTCCTGATGAGGTGGGGACTACTGAGAAGGTCGAGATGATGCGTTATTGATTGTCTTTAAATCGGGCTGATTCTAGATGAATAGGCATCCTCACGTGCCTTCTCCCCGTTGTGGTATCCACTCTTCTAACTTGCAGGACGGTATGCCATTATATCTGTAAACAAAGAGTATGATAAACTCAGACCCAACCCTATACTGCACTACTCTATGGCACGACCGAATATGAAGAAAGAGTAACTACTCCTATTATGCCTTGCAGCCTCATGCCCATGGTATGTGGTGCACAACACATCCACAGACAAGACTCTACTTCAAAATGGCTTGAAGACTCCCTAGAACACGACCTGCTCTGATTACTCAAGTTTGTCACGCCCCGCCTTGGGAGGTATGACTGGCACCTAGTGCCTATTTAAGACCTAGATCGTTGATTCATCGAGCCTAGGCACTTCGGTGCTAGGCTGACTCTAACTCTGGGTCTATGGAACCAACGAGCTATATAATGGCTTTTAACACAAATTTCTCCGACCGACAGGATAGTAGGGCCGATAGCCACCGTAAGGAAGCAATAAATTCAACCACAACAACAGTAGTATGAAGAACCTATGCGGAATGGACAAGGCCACTCATGTTGTCTAGTTATCAATCAAGAAAACAGGTGTTGTAACTGTTACGTGCCAACAAGGTCACCACTAACAACCGGATAAGTTAGCCCACACGACCATCATAACAAGCTAAACATACACGGCCTCATGACTCAACAACTAACTACGTGGAATATATAATCTGCAAGCCTCTAAGAATATTGATAAGATGGATGGGATAGGCCCTGCCTAACACACTGTACAACAAAAGAAAAGAAATAAACCTCTAGTTGTCTAGCTCCGATGATAGGGAGATGATGACTCTGGGGTGCTGGCTGGAATTACGAGGATCGACTCTTCTGGGTCTATGAGTACCCAGGAAAGTAATGCAGTGGCCCAAACGGGCGTCAGTACCACTGGTACCGGGAGTATGTAAAAGAAAACTTAACATAATCGGAAGATGTACCGCATTACCGATAGTTACTGAAATGACAGAGGATAGCCAAAACTATCTCGGAATAGAAGAATCGTACCGAGCTTAACTGGTACTGAAAGAAGATAAGTATGGCGTCCTGCTATTTATCAATCCATGGGCACAGACACACACACACATGGCCATTACACAGACATATATATATATATAGCATACATAAGGACCCACACATATACAAGCCCCCAAAAGCCGGAAGGTGTCAATCAACACGCAATCTATAAACCCCTACCCGGCCAAACCATCCAAAATAAATTAACTCCACTAACCTAATAACTACGAGCACCCCGTCAGCCCCCTGGGCATGAAGCTTGGGCTCTCTGGGCCCCTGACTATAACTGTGTAAGGAGTCCGAGGACTTTATAACTGTAATTTGATATCTGTATCTACATCTGCAATTCAGGCCCTGGGCGCAAGCGCTCAATGTATGCTATAATGCCGATAAGACCTGGGCGGGGGAATGCTACATCCCATCTTCGCCCCATCAAGGGACGACATGCCACTCCTTAGCATGTATCTCACCCCCTCTGGCGGGTGATTCGACACAACTATTAACTCCTGGGGCGGAAAGGAAGCCCTAAGGGTGCCCTCATATCACAACCAAAAGTCTCAACAAACAACATTAATCACATATAACATGTATATATTAAATGGAAATACTATACATGTTCTAATATTCTATTCTGAATCTCTTTGTTGTATTAAACTAAATCTAATACTAAGTTAAATTGAGTCTGGGATTGATATCTTGTTGTTTGGTACAAATTTACTTTACTTTTATTCTTTGAATATGGTGTAATAATACAAACATATTAATACTCGGCTTCGAACTCTTCCGGAGTTTATTCTATTTTACTATACTAGAATTACCAATACAAAGAAACTAGCTTACATACCTTAGTTGTCGGTTTTCCGGCTAACTAGCGTAACTCGGCCAATATTCAACTATTTCTTCAAATTGTATTCATATTCATAAAGTAATTAGAACTAAATCTCATCGATATTCTGAATAAAATACTATTTTGAATTTATATATATATAGAACAAACTTTTGACTTATCGAAAAATAGCCGAAAACTCGCTATTTATCGAAAGTCCGTATGGAGAAATACTCACATTAGGCTAGGAGTATATTGACAATAATTTGGAGCAATCACTTACCTTAGCTCGGTAAGACGACGATCTCGCCGCGAATTTCACGAAACTAACTCCGCAGGAATGCCTTCGGCGCTTAATACTTCACTACCCAAGATTAATTCAAGTTTGAACCGTGTTTAATAGCGTAAACGGGCGAAATTTCAAAGAAATCCCGCGTACCCTCTGTTTCTGATTGCTCTCTTGAAATTATTAATAATTATCTAAAAAAAAATTGAAGTGGGGGCTTATATAGTTGAGGTTGAACCTCACCTCCATGACACGCCGGCCAACGCGGAGGTGAGCCTCCAGACATGTTGGCCATCGCGGAGGGGTCTTCCCAGCCTCCTCTCGCGATGGTTTGACGTGGCACTTATCTGGTCTTTCCTCGGGCCTTTTTCTAGCATGTGTGACATTCAAAACCTTTGTAGAACATGCGAATAGGCCATCTAAATGTAAAGAATTTCTCGGGTGTAACAACGAGTCGTCATGTCCTCCGTAATTAGCCAAGGGAAAATCCCAATGAACTTGATGAAATGGACCAAACGACCTGTCGTTCTGGCAACGACCATCGTGTCGCCGTTAGGGTCACTCCTGAAGTTATTTCCTGTGAATTAGTGAGGGATTTCTCATAATTTCCTACACTCCTAAGACTCAAACTACATTGTTTTGAGGTCGGGACTAGGTCTTTTAAAGGGGAATCATTCCTAAAAACTTCATTTCTATTCATATAAGATTAGAGAGGGAAGTAGGAAAGGGAATTCAAGTGTCTTCCTCTCCAAAATTCTTCAAGAATCTACCTAGGATTTTAAAGGATGTTGGGAGACTCAAAATTTCCAGGTATGTGGGGTGTTGAATGGGTAGTTTAGTCCCTACCCATGCCCAATTTTTCCTAACTCTCTACGTTTAAGCCACCCAACTTTTGATGGGTCATAACTCCTAATGCATGTTTCTTCAAAATTGATATGACCATGATGTAGTATGTCTAGACTCATGGGTTGAATTATTGGGCTGTTTCCATCTATTTTACTCAATATTTGATGAATTAATTCTTAAAAGCTCATGTACCCAAATCATGGTTTTTTTTAGTGAAAACTCATAACTATGGTGATTTTTCACATGATATATGAACTCTTAAATTTAAGCATGTTATCAATTACTCATGTTATTATGATAGTGCTTCCTATAAATTTAAGTATTTCAAGTATGTTTGAAATTTTTGGGAAATGCTCACATGTCGGTTGTAGTTTATAAACTATGATTCTTGGCTGACCTACAAGCCCAATTCCATGGCTAGGGATTGGCGAATTTGCAAGCATGACATAATTTTCATAATCTAACTAGCCAACTAGCCATGCATGTCATGTATGAATTTCTAAGGATACGTTGCATGTTTAGGAGTAGTACTTAACACTGATTATGTCTGGGGCCTAGGTTACGCCCCCAAATCTCAGAACTACGTGCTCTGTAGGAATATGTTGGGACCTCTCACGACTGTTCCTGTCTTCTACGGGGTTTTCATGAGTGATATCACGCTTTCATGGTTCATACCCTTGAAAGGTACGAACGGCCTCACGACTAGGCTTACAAGTCAGACTTCATGTGCGCTCATGTGAAGTATGTTGATTATGAAATCTCTATTGTTCCCATGATTTTGAAATATGCATGATTATGTTATTTTGTATGAAGTTAGATTTATGAAATGTTTTTTCCGCATATTATGACTTGATGGGGTTTATGGATATTTCATCGAAATATTGATCCTTACGATGTACTTATATTTCACTTTATGTCATGATGTCCCCACTCCTATAACTTTTATGTTTTAAGTATTGTTTATACCTTACATACTCAGTACTTTCTCGAGTACTGACCCATATATTTTTAGGATCTGGTTCAAGGGATCATCATCATTCTTAGCTTGCGCTCGCCTTGTTCAGTTTTCAACGGTGAGTCCTTATTATTCGAGGGCTTCATGTTTAGACTTGTTTTTGCTTGTCTTATGTTTGCATATTATTTGGGTAGCTGGGGTCTGTCCCTTCAACCCGTTTTTATGACTAGAGGCTTTAGACTTATGTGTAGTATTCAGCCGTTTATGTTTGAATCTTGTATAGTTGTTTCTTTATCTCTCATGATATGTTTTTCAGTTAGTTATGGTTTATGAGTTAAGTCTCCACTGTATATTAATGAATTAGTGTTATGCTTACGCCATGGATTGACTTGGGTCTCGGACTCTTTTGTCCTGTGTCTACGACCGCGTACTTCCTGGGTCGGACAAACTTGGTATCGTAGTAATAGGTTTAGATGTGTCCTAAGGATCTGAAAGCGCGTTAAGTAGTCTTTTTTTCATGGGTGTGAAGCACCACACTTATGATGAAGAGGCTACTGAACATTTTAAGAAATGTTCCCTTCTTCCATGATCTATGTTGTGCGGTTCGTAAGAATCTCTCTATCCTTCTAATTCGTGGTGTCTTCGCGATTGCAGAAAACTTAAGGCTCCTAGAAGGATAATCGGAAGGGAGGGAGAGAATGATGAAGGCCACAGGGTGGCAATGATGATGGGCGTCAGCAAGCTCCCACCTGTTCAGGGAGCTCCAGATGCCAGAGCCTAGCTGCCCATATCGAGTTTTGGGCGGTTATTCAAATGTCAAGGCGCATGCCTTGACCGTCAGTCAACCATGTAAGGCTGTGGCGCCTGTTCCTCAGTACGAAAACGCAAATGGAACGAATTGTGGACTTTCTAAGGGATGAACCCTCCCGAGTTCACCGGGGAAAGGGTGGATGAGGACCACGAGTTCATCAAGGGATTCAAGGTCACTTAGGTCATGGTAGTGACAAGTGAGGAATGTGTTGATTTGGCCTCTTATCAAGAAAAGGAGGTCGCACACATTTGGTTCAAGCAATGGAGAGATAACAGAGCAACGAAATTAGGCCCTATCAGCTGGGGTGAGTTCATGACCTTTCTCAATAGGTTTTTCCCTCGGGAGATGAGGGAATTGAAAGCAACTGAGTTTGTCAACCTTAATCAAGGAAAGATGATGTGTTGCTGGAATATTCACTTGAGTTCACCTACCACAAAGTATGCCCTGAGTTAGTGATGGACCAAAGGGGCGCGGGTTAGCAGGTTCGTGCAAGGAGTAGCGGAGTATCTGGACAAAGACTGTAGAACAACCATGCTACATCAGTATATGGACTACCCATCAATATTCCTCTATGCTCAGCAGATGGAAGCAACTCATATGAGGCAGAGAGAGGGGCAAGAGGGCCGAATCCGATAGCCACAGGTTCCTCCCAGCCCAAACCAAGGTGAATTTCACCAGCGGTCCCAACACAGGTCCACTGCACCAACAATTCATCTTCATTCAGTACTCCATCCAGGCCACTAGACGGCCAGAGGAGCAGGGCCTCAGGGTTGAGGAGTCAAATAATAAACATGCGCACAACAGCGCACATTCCCATCTTGTGCTACCTATGGCAAGAACCACCAAGGAAATGTTTGTGGCTCAGACGCTTGTTTCTGGGTGTGGCAAACCTGAAAACAGACTTAGGATTTCCCGCAGCTAGGTCAGGGGGTAGTGTGATGTGATCTTGGGAAAATTATATGCCCAAGTGATACTCAAATGCTTCATTTCGTCTTGTTTATCTATCGCGGCTTGTACATTCTCATGTGATTTGTAAAGCTAAAATGTGAATTTATACTAACCAATATGATTTGTGTTGTTTTGCAGGAAAAATATAATTTTAGGAAGCTAAGATGCATATTGGGAGAATGGGAATAGACTCGGAAGCGAGCAGTGGAAAAGGAAGCCAAGGAAAAGCAGCAAATAAAGGGTTCCGCGATGGAGCTGCACTGGCTGCCGCCATCGCGGAGGCATTCTGCCCCTGCATGGGGTTAATTTGGCAAAGTTCCAGTGTAGGTCCGCGTCGCTCCGCATGGCACGTTGGGCACAATTACCTGAACATCGAATTCCAGTGAGGGGTCGCTGGGCCGCCGCGGCACGCTGGGCTAAACACCGCGTTGCATGTCGTGGGACACGCTAAGGAGTAAAAGCTGGAAGGACCGATTCTGCAGGTCTCACAGATGGCTCCGTGTCACGGAGGCAGTGCTCCGCGATGCACTCCGTGACACGTTGCTTGTTATTAGGAGAAATATTCCCACTAGTATATACACTTAGGTCCATTTTTAATTATTCGACTTAGTTGAGCAAGGACGTGGGTTACAAAAGTGGGCCAGAGGACGAAAATCTTAGGGTTCTTCTCTATCTCTTTCTCCTTTTTATTTCATTTATTTGCATTTATACTCATTTGATGATGTTTAACTTACAAATGAGTGGCTAAATTCACTTCTTGCTGAGGTTAAGAACATTTGTAGTGGAATGTAATTGTTGTTCATTTTGGTTTTTCATCTTTTCTTTCATGGTTGTTCTATCAATTCTTGTTCTTACTCGCATTAAATGTTTGCCAATGTTAATGTATATCTGGAAAAGTCCGGTTTCTATCTCGAAATAGAAAAAAATTGGAAAGTTGTGAATTGGTAGGATATGACTCTTACTTAGTTTGGGAAAATTGAGAATTGATTTACCTTCAGAATAGAAATATATCTCAAAGTCGTATTAGTCAATTAAGGAATCGGGTTTTGTATGGCTAGAACATGAATTTCTTTTTATCACAGAAATGTAGGTTGAAGGTTTATGATTCTTAAGTTGGGTTGAATACGAAAGTTTTAATCCATAGGCAATAATTTTTGACTAGCAACCGAAGGAAAGATTAACCGAATTATATCGATAAATTACTTCCCTTCATGTTCGTTTTAGCCTTAGCATGCTCTTTACTATAGTTCAGACTCAATGCATTTTTAGATTAGTATAAAATTAGGAAACCAACTCTCAAAAATCTTCTTTAAACTGTTGTCTGCATTGTTAGAGTTAGAGTTCAGTAACACTTAATTCGATTATTACCTTGGCCCGAACTCGTGGGATCGATACTTGGCTTACTTTTAGCCATTTCTTACTACTTTGTTCGACCACGTGCACTTGCGTGTAGTTGCGAAACGATCCGAACAAGTTTTTGGCACCGTTGCTGGGGACTGGCAATTGGTAAAATTGTTTTCTTAGTGTTAGTTTACGATTTCTATATTAGTGTTGACAACTTGATCTTAGCCTGTCTTTTTTGTATATTGAATTATGTTGAACACTCGGGCAAGGGACAAGGAGCTGGTGGATTCATACTTACTGGAAAGACAATTTCATTGTCAAAGGAGAGAAGCTCTAGAGAGCTGCAGTTGCTCAGACAGACAATCCTAGAGCAACCAAGGTAATCCACTCACTTGTAAGGGCAATGTTAGTGCCCGAGAAATGGCACTAGGCCGGTTCAAGAAGTGGCAATCCCATGCTAACAACGTTACATCAAGCACTGCAAACCTGGAGCCAGAGGAGGTTCGAGCTGAAACAGAATATGGTGCAATCTGCTGCACACCAGCAGGCACCACAGGTCTCCTCATGAGGATCCACAACAACATCTCCAAAACTCTTTTTGGAGATAAGGATACTTACATCCTTACTGAGTATCATCCAATTACGTCAGGCATACATTGTTCCTATTTTCACTATTGGGAGAAGCAAAGAGGTGGTTGAAAGCTGTACCACCTCCAATTCCATCACCACTTGGGATGATCTGGCAAGAAATTTTGATACGGTTCTTTCCATCTGCAAAATAGCAAGACTTAGAAGTCAAATCTAAGTTTTAAACAAAGAGAGGGGGAGAATACATATCAAGCTTGGGAAAGATTCAAATCTATGTTGTAGGATTGTCCTCATCATCACCAATCCAATGATGCGTTGGTATACTTTCATATAGGTTTGGAACCCCACACAAAAATTTAGCTAGACTCAGCAGTTGGGGGACAAGCATTAGAAAAGACTTATGAGGAGCTGTATACCTTGTTAAACCGTATTTCGTGTGGAAATCCAGAGTGGAATGCGGACTACACCTAGAGGAGGAATAAGAAAAAGCGGCAGGAGTCTTGTGAAGTGGATGGTTTTACAGCTATCGCTGCACAGATAGTTGCGTTACAGACCAATTCCACACTCCGCTTGTAAGCACATGAGCTTGAGTCAATCTCAAGCCCTAGTGGGAATGTTGTGCAAAGAAGATTGGTGTGAAGTGTGTGGCAGTAAATGAACACTCGCCTGAGTGTTGTGGTGCAAATCCTGGATTCAGTGAACTTTGTTGGTAATGGCCAGAGAAATAATCACCAACAGTATGACAACAACTACAACTCTAATTTGAGGAATCATCCGAATTTCCTGGGTAGTAAAAGCCATCAAGGGTCAGTTTGAGTCGGGGGCGCAGAGAAATCAAGGAGGGCACTAATCCACGCTCCCACACAGCAACAATGCACCTCCTCCACCACCATCACCCAACATTGAGGAAATGTTCAAAACGATGATAGCTAACCAAGCTCAATTGCAGGCTGACTATAAGGAAATTGCAGCCGGGCGTAAAGAACAATCGCCATAAGTAAAGGCTGGAGTACCGGGCCATAAGTAACTAGTCGAGCTCAGAAAATACCAGGCCAAGAGGAGGACTACTGAATTGTGTGCTCTGCTTGGCCATTTGTTTGGGAATGAGAAGTCGTACTCAAATTCACTAATGCAATATGTTTTGACAACTCTTCCAAAACCTATTTATGAGTTGTGCTCCTTTGTCGGCAAAGTTAATATACACCAAGAATCCATATAGCTGGAATATCTTTAGTATGCAATTCAGTGTAATCTTTAGCTGAAACGTAATTCTAACCGGCAAGAAATAAGTTAATCTCATTATCCTTTCAACAAAGACCCAAATGGGGTCACATTTACGCTCGTTACATGTGGAAACTTGTAGCTACCTTCATGTTGTCTACTTTTACTTTCACATAGGTGCATGCAGGCATACTTTGGGTTAGCCTCGCTCCGGGTTTCGGGCGTCCAGCCTCTCCACAGCCTATGGAGCCTCTTTGCCACCCCTGCCAATATCCTCCTTCTTCCTATGCCACCAAAAGAGACCTCTTTCATAACCTAATGCGTTCTCTTCAAACCCGGGCGGAGGGGATAACGAACATACTTATGCACCTTGCTAGAGTCTACTAATGTGCCCACCATATTTAGAATGTAGATCCGACTTTCCTGAAAGCAAAGACTGCCTCTACTAATATCTCAAAGGCTGGTGACTCCTTCCGCTGGGCCGCATTCTGATGTACTAGGCTAGGGTCTTGGTACTGTCACTCTTTTGCCTCCACAACTATTGGGTAGTATTGCAGATTTCTAGGTCACAACCTCACTTATACTTTAAATATCGGCCTGATGCTTATTTCTCGACATTCAGTGGCGATTCATAGCTCTATCGCCTGCTACAGCCTAGAGGTGGTCATGTCCTTCCAGGAGAGTACGATTGGGAGGCCATAGGCATCCTTGCCAAGAGAACATGAAACTTAGGGATTCCTTTAACTCCGTATAAATTCCGCTACAAAGACGATCTCGAGAAGAAGAAAGGGTAACCATTCTATCATGCTCGCAGCCTCCTGCTTATAAAATGTGGTGCACAACACATTTATAAACAAGACTCTACTAATATAACTTGCAGACTTCCTGGGAGATGACTCCGCTCTGATACCAAGTTTGCTGCTGCCCCCACCTTGGAAGGAAATGACTAGCACCCAATGCCACACTAGGACCTGGGATGAACTGGTGGGGGATATGCACCTATGGTGCCTACCAACGATTCAAATTCAAGAAAATGAACTTCTATATCTCAGCTATAAACACAGTCTCGGGCCGACAAGAATAAGCACAACACTCTGTGGTGAGCAATAGCTAACTCCAAATAACATAATAATAATAGGGATCTGGACGATAAGTACTATCATGTTATCTAGTTATGAAGGAAATATAAATATATATCTCCTACCTATACTATAGCCATAAGGATGCTAATTAATCAGCTAAATCAGCCCTACATGGCCAACAGATAAAATAAAGACATATATATACCACACGGCCAACAACAAATCAGCTTCTAGCGGAAGACCTGCAGCTTGCAAGCCTCTAAGAGAAAATATTTGTCGATAGCCCTAGACTACCCAAATGCTATACAAATAGAATACAGATAAAACCTACAACTAGGAAACTCCAAATGAAAGGAGTCACAATCTACTCTTGACTAGCTACTAAATCTGAGGTCCCGAACCCTTTCTATCTAAACTGCAGAGGCATGTAGCGCCCCCACAATGGCCACAATATGGCTAATGAATATGCTTAAGTTAATAAAACTGGAATAGAAGCTGAAAAGGAACTGACGGTGAATTGCAAAAAAAGGGGCAGAATTTAACTTGTAAAGCTTTTTTTTTATCCATAACTTGCATCTGGGTGAAATGACTACACACATATGAGCTTGTACGTGATTTACTATACATTTGCTGTGCTATAGCTAGTACAAGAGTACAAACAAGAATCAACCCACTTCATAAGTCTGAAAGGTGCAAGCGACAATACGTAAACAACCTATTGAGGTGCCCCCATAAACCCTAGCAAGTACAATTCAATTTGTATACCCCTATTCAGGTTCTTATGATTCTACTGGTACTATATCCAACCTACTTGCCGTCCTCATCTGAGCCCATTGACTCTGCCAGAATCGTTTGAGCCCGTTGGGCTCCTATAACTGCATTCTAGTACACAAGGCTCGGTGGAGGGTCAGTGATGTCAATACGACATAAAAGTAGAAGCCCATTCATGGATGGACTATAATATATCCCTAAAGGAACATAGTCCCTTACATCATACAGCTCCTTGGACAAACATCATATAGCTCCTCTAAGTAACATCATCTAGCCCCGTAGGCGATGACACAACAACCCCGAAGTTAATAATGGAAGGTTATCTTAGGTAGGTCACTCCTAATCGATATACTACGATTGAGTCTCACTCTAGACACTCAAAAAGCATATCTGGCTCTTAATAATGCGACTACTTGCCCGTAGAATAGTCTGCATATCTACCAACAAGCACAATTTTCAGGTGCCCACATCCGATTAGAGTATCTGGTAGTGACTATAACCTCTAGTGCCTCTATACCGATAGAGAGATCTGGAGGTCCAAACAATACTCTAAATGTCATGCTAGGATAACGATAGCTCATAAGCAAACTATAAGGTCGCTTGACCACCCATATAGTTCCTTCGCAGAACAAGTGTAGGGCTGCGCCAACGTACATGCCCCCGAGCGCCACTAACCCAAATAATGCATAACCAATAAGAAAAATTTTTTAACAGAAAGTAATACTGTACTAACATGGTTCAGTCCCTGTGACCTTTTAACTTGCGTTTTCAAATTCCTTATGTATTTTCTGAGTGATTCCTGGCTACGTAGGTAAGTTTATTTGGACTTAGCGCCGCCATGCAAATCTGTAATGGAGTATCTATAAGAGCAGGCTGGGAATTGGCTCCACATTCAACTACCGATAAGGTTCCCAAGGCACCCATGGGTCTATCTAACTTTTATGACTGGGATAACCACCTGGCGACTGGTATGACAAGCACTAAGTCGACTGTAACTAACACTCACTAGCAGTGGCTAACCAGTTGGCAAGTCAAGCCACTCCTTTCACTAGGAAACCCCGTGCCGCCGACTCTGTGGGTGTTGCATTCATTCAAATTCTTGGCCCTGGAGGCAAGCCAAGGCATGTCAATGCCTCAGGTGAGCTTTACTGCCTATACAAACGCCAATCGAAGAGCTGTAATGCTCCTACACCCTAAATTTTCCAACTCACAAAGCAAGGCCCAACAGCCAAACTAAAACTCCTAAGGCCTTAAGTGACAAGAAAAACTTCAATATATTTCTAGATAGTAAATAAATAAAAAGGAAAAACCTCATGACACTCCTAGCGTTAGTCACACTGTACATACCGTTTCCTACGAGGGATACTATCATATATTCTCAATACGTCTTTTAGCAGCTAACCACGACTTATGTAATGATAATCTTCTTAAAGTAGCTAATCACAACTTATATAATCATAATCTACTTCTGGGTAAATAAACTTGAGTACAACATATAGGATTGTTATCTTCATTCAAGAAACCTAGGTTGTATCACTATATAATGAGAATAACTGCCGAAGGGATAAGCCTTAACATACTCGAATGCCAGCTTTCATTCACCTAAGCAAGGAATCTTGAAGTGAGAGCGCTCCACTCAATTGCAAATTTTTACGCTGAGAGAATAAGGTTATTTCAGTAGTAGGAATTAAAAACAATGATATCTTTCGAAGAACATTAACTACAATCTCAACTTCATCTCTATCTGGCTAAAAACTCGCCTTTTCTTTGAGAATTTAGAAGGGGGGAATGCTTACCTATTTCCCGTAGCTGCTTAGAACTCGCCTAAAGTAATTTCCGACCATGTTTACTTGGCGGGGTTCCAGTCCCCAAGCAAATTTCAAGAAATAACTCCGTAGGATGTTCTCATAGGCTCGGGACTCATTATCCAAGATGAATTTGCACTTGGACAGAGTTTCCCGGCATAAATCAGTGAAAAATAAGAGAAACCCACGCTACTATTCTTCTTCAGTTGAATGAAATATTTTAAATGATCCAATTAACTCCCAAAGGACCTTATATAGGGAGTGAGGCAGTGGAAGGGGGTGCAGCGCGCCTCCCATAACAATTCACAGGTGGATAGGGTGCGACGTGCTACACCTTTCGGCTCCGCCCTTGTGGCCTGCCTCCGGTCTCTTTCTTCCCGTTCGCTTGATCGTGTGCTCACACATTCATTCCCTCAGCCTTTCTCGTATGTGTCGTACTCCAAAACCTCTACATACATATACATTGACTAAATAATAGAACTTTCAGGGTGTAATACCGTATACTTCCCATCTTCGACCTTCTTCATTAGCCTTTTCGGGAGAAGGGGAGGAGGTCTAGGAATAGGCGTTATCTTTGAGGTACCCTTGGTCACAACCCAACATAGGCCTGAATCGAGACACAGGACAAAGAACTCCGAGATGCTCCAAGTCGGCCCATGCCATGAACATACATTCAACTCAATCAAGGATAAGCAAAAGACTATCATAAACAACATAGCGGGAAGTCTGAACATAATATAACATCTGAGTACATACAATAAGTCTAAAGCTAAATACAACTTTGTCTCGAGAAGCCTCTAATACTGGCGAGTTGATGAGACAAGACCCAAACTAACTCATTGAAATATGGAAACTGAAAATCCGACATACAACTGATAAGAAGGGCCCTCGCAAGATGAGGACTCACTACAACCGAGACCGAGGAATGCTAACTCGGGGAATCTAGCTAGCGGCGGGACTGGGAAGTTTGATATTTGTGCCTCAGATTATAAAATGATACAACATAGAGTATGCGATCAGTACGTGGAGTGTACCCAGTATGCAAGGTACGTAAAACCACTAAGTAAGCAAAATCATTAAACATGCATAATATATAAAACATAATCAATATAGGATTCTGAGAGTAGGGCTTGCATGCCATTTTCAAATCATGATCTCGAATAAAATCAAGTGATCATAACTAAATCGAATGACCCCAAGATGAAAACTGATAATCATAAATAAAACTGGACATTGGGTCAAACCACTGAAAACATAATATCATGACTGTTGACATGCATAACTGAAATCATAAGGAATAATGGGAGACTTGTCATTTAACCGACATTACCACGATAGAGCTTACGTGGTCCCGACTATCACACTCAAGTGGGTAGATCCATCCAGATCCTTTCAGCCAAGGACGCTACCATGATATTGATATCAAGCGCCTGCTGGTCCTCGGAGGCAGGGAAATCTCCAAAGGAGGTCGCAAACAATTTGATCATACCTACGTTGGCGGGTAGTTCGGTGACATGGTTGACTCAATTCCTTAAGCCTACTCGATGCTAGACACTACTCCCAAAACATGCATATGCTCTCCGTCAATTTTCACGAAGCTTGACCTTCGTCTGCGACGAAGCTGAATAATAACATACATTCATAATCTGAAATCATAACATGAGGAGCCTTGACTCAAACCATACCACAAGCTGAAAATAATGGGACTCTTGACTCCAAAACCATGTTGTAAGCTAATTCATGAAATCATAAAACATACTTGATCATATGGGCTTTCCCAATACTTCAAAATGCTTTAAATTAACTCGATTCACTTTGAAAATATTTACATAAACATGGGTATTTCAAAATCATACTTTCTTCATAAACATCTCACTCACTTGAACACATATCTTATAGATCTCAATTTTCATGGATGGGCATCATTATTTGGAAAACATGAAAACTAAATTTATAATTTAAAACATTGTAAAATCTTCCCATTAATGATAATTCATCATTTAAAACATGCTTAGATCATACCCATGATTGAAACTAGAGAATTCATGCATTGGGTTAAAAACTCCATGGAATCATCAATTAGAAGATCATGAATTGAGAGAGAATTGGCTGCGGTGTGGGAATAAATTGTACCCATTCAAAGCCTTACATACCCGAAGAGATTCGATTTTACTAATTTTCCTTGATAGCCCAAAAAGAATTGAGGAAGAACTTTGAAGAACTATCCTTGATCACCTCTCAAACTTCTAAACTTGCATGCATGAATTAGGATAGTCTTAGAATGACTTAACCCTTCTTTAAACACTCCATTCCGACCTTAAAACGACATGTTTAGGCCTTAGAACATATAAATTACGGAAAAACATTTAATAAACTCGCAGGGAAGGACTACCAGTCCCAACGAGGGACTGGATTTGTCGTTGCCTTGACCATGACTCATTGTCTGCCAGTTGTCATCTCTTACTGACTCCATCTTCATTGATCACCACGAGGAACCTAACGATCAAGCACGTGTGACCATGACTCATGGTCCCCTCACCTTCACTGCCAAAATTCTCGCAGGGGTCAGAAAAAGGACACCAGGACTCGTGGTGTACTCGCGAGTCATGGTGATGCCCGTTAGGTGCACTGCCTAAAATCCTTGATCCACCAATCTCTCTTTGACCACAAATATGACTTATCGGGTCTTGGTGTCGACCATGACTCATGTTCACCTCCTGTGGTCACTCTACACATAAAAATTTCAACTAAGTCTCCAGCCTTCCCATGAGTCACTTAACGACTCGTGGGTTCCTGACGGTCACTGGATGACTCGTCTTGTGACCTGCAGAAACTCCTATTTTCTCATTTTAACCTCTCGAGTCTGATCTTTAGGATTTTTGGGGTATTACAATATCTCAACCTTGGGAAGATTCATCCTCAAATGTTGAAAATCATACTGAAAAGTAGAGAAACGCAATCATCATACTCAAATACTAAACATACATGCCGAAACTGACGGAGGACTAACCTGATTTGAACTACAAGACTAAATGAATTCCGCATCACACATGCATTTTATTAACATGAAAGAAATTGGGGTACATGAGATGAACATGAAACTAAATAGAGTACCTGAGGAAAATCATACCTCAAGCTAAAAACTAAGCCGGAAGGGAATAGATATGGGGTATCTAGCTGTCAATCTACTTTGGCCTCCCACATGGCTCCTCAACATATTGACTCTCCATAAAACCTTGACTAAAGCTACTTTGTTTCTAGCTTTCGAACCCGATGATCTAGTATCTCCATCGGAACATTTTCATAACTAAGGTTGTCTTTCATATCGACACTGTCCAATTGAACAACCAGAGCAGGGTCACCCAAACACTTCCTTAAGAGCATTACATGGAAAACCTGGATGGACTCTAAGCCAATTCTAAGGGCAAATCCAATTCATATGCTTCCTTTTCAACCCGATTCACAATTCGGTACGGGCCAACATAATGGGGACTGAGTTTCCCTTTCCTTCCGAACCTCATCACTCCCTTCATGGGAGACACCATTAGAAACACCCAATCATCGACTTCAAACTAAAGTTCTCTCCTACTCACATTCACATAGGACATTTGGTGACTCGAGTCGTCAACCCCGCCCCCTATAAGCTGAACCTTCTCAATGGCCTCATGGACTGAATCTCGACCTATCATTGCGCCTTCACTGTCTTCAAACCAACCAATAGGTGATCTATATCTCTGTCTATAGAGAGCCTCAAATGGCCATCTGAATGCTAGAATGGTAGTTGTTGTTATATGAAACTCAATGAGAGGCAAATGGTCATCCCAACCACTTTGAAGTCAATCACATATGCTCTCAACATGTCTCCGAGAGTCAATAGTCCGCTCCACCTCTATCTGTTTGCGGGGTGAAATACTGTGCTGCTTGACCTGATTACCAAGTCCTTGAAACAATTCCCAAAACTAGAAAGTAAACTATACTCTATCTGATATGACGGATAAGGGCACTCCATGCAACTGAACTAGCCGCCGAATGTATAATTCTAGCATAACTCCCCAAATACGTAGTTTCATCGGTAGAAAATGAGCTGGCTTAGTCAACTGTCCACAACAACCCAAATGGAGTCATACTGCCGACGAGTGCGGGAGGAAACACTATGATGAAGTCCATATATTGACCTCCTCCCCACCTCCAAGCAGGGAATACCGATGTCTTGAAGTACACCTCCTCGGTCCTTGATGCTCCATTTTCACTTGTTGACAATTCGTACACGTAGCCACAAATTCTGCAATTTCCTTCTTCATGCCATTCCACTAGACTTTTCATAGGTCACGATACATCTTGGTGGCACCTGGATATATAGAGTACCTGGAACCATGAGCCTCGTGCAACATTCAACTGGCCAAATCATCAAATATCTGGTACACACAATCGACTGATATCAGAGCACACCATCTCCCTTGAGAAGACTCTACCTTCTGATTCTGAATGGTCTCTTTCAATTTCACCAAGATAGATCCTCATCTTGTCTTGCTTTTATATTAGTCACCAAGGATGATTCCATCAATTCAACAACACCACCACCATTAGTCAAGTCAACCGAAATGAATTCCCAACTGCAAAAGTCGGATGCACATCCTTCACCATCTCCTTCCTTCCCTTATCTACATGTGGGACACACTCTCCAGAAAGCCTACTAAGAGCATCTTCTATGATATTAGCCTTTCCCCGAATGGTAATAGGACACTCATATCATAATCCTTGAGTAACTCCAACCACCTCCTATGACGTAGAGTTAGACCCTTCTAAACACGTATTGTAGGCTTTGTGGTCTATAAAACACCTCTACATGGACCCCATATAGATAGCTTCAAATTCAAGAAAAATACTACCACTCGCCAATTCAAGATCATGAGTCGGTTAGTTCTTTTCATGGACCTTCAATTGCTTGGAAGCATAGGCTATGACCTTATGGTGCTGCATCAATACACAACCAAGGTCGAACCTCGAAGCATCATAATATACCACAAACCATCGGTACCATCGGGTATGGTTAACACCGGTGCTGAGGTGAGTCGAGCCCTCAACTCTTGGAAGCTCCTCTCCAAACTCTCCACCATTAGAACCTCACTTTCTTCTGGGTCAATTTAGTCAAAAGGGCTACAATGGATGAAACCCTCAACATATCTCTGATAGTATCCCAGCTAACCAAGAAACTCCTGATATCCGAAGGATTCACCGGTTCAGGCCAATTCTTCACCACCTCTATCTTTTAAGAGTCTACCGTACACCCTTACTTGACACCACATGACCCAAAAAATGCCACCGAGTTTAACCAAAACTCAAATTTAATGAATTTATGTACAATCAAGGATCTTAAGAGTCTATAGTACCACCTCAAATGAGCGACATGCTTCTCCTAGCTCCGAGAGCGGCGATATCATCTATGAACAAAATCATGAACATTTCTAGATATGGCTTTGAACATCCTGTTCATCAAATCCATAAAAGTTGTAGAGCATTCGTTAGTACAAAAGACATAAGTACAAACTCATAATGACCATATCATGTCCTATAGGTTGTCTTCGGGATGTCACTCTCCCGAACCCTTAGCTGATGGTATCCAGATTGAGGTTTATTTTCGAAAAGCAATTAGCACCCCGAAGCTAATCAAACAAATCATCAATATTGGGGAGAGGATACCTGTACTTGATGGTGACCTCGTTTAATTACCGATAATCAATGCACATACAAAGAGAACCATCTTTGTTCTATACAAAGACGACTGGTGCGGGGATTTTATAGGTCTAATGAAACCCTTGTCTAGGAGGCCTTTCAACTACTCCTTCAACTCCTTTAACTCAGTTGGGGCCATTTTGTAAGGAGGGATAGATATAGGTTGCGTATTGGGAAGAACGTCAATACCAAAACCAATCTCCTGCTTGGGAGGAATTCCTTGTAGATCATCTAGGAACACTTCTGGATACTCACATACTACTAAAACTGACTGGATAGTCGGGGTCTTGGACGTAGCATCCTTAATCCTAACTAGATTGTACATGAAACCCTTAGAAATCATCTTTCTGGCCTTAAGGTAGGAAATGCAACAACCTACAGGCACAACTGAACTACCCTCCACTATAAGACTGGCTCACCCCGAAATCTGAACTCTACTGCACTGGTTCTAGAATTGACTGAGGCATAGAATGAAAATAACCAATCCATGCTTAGAATAACATCAAAATTGGTCATGGCTAACTCTACTAAATCTGCTGAGGTGACTTTCTGAAGGATTGTGATAGGGAAATTTCTATACACCCATCTCTCTATAACTCAATCACCAACTGGAGTAGAGACTGAGAAGGGTTCTGATAAGATTTCGAGACTGACTCCGAAACTACTAGCAACATAGGGTGTCACAAAAGATAAAGTAGCCCGTAGATTTAACAAAGCATATACATCAAGGTGGAATACTCGTAACATACCAGTGACTACGTCTGGGGAGACCTCCTTCTCTTGATGGGATGCTAGGGCATATAATCTATTTTGGCGTTGTCCGCCACCTGTAGTAGTAGATGCCCCCTACTAAGATGGGCGTGCTGGTGGAGCTGCTGAATGGGAAGCTGGGCCTCGACCCCTATCATGACCCTGTCTGGCTTCTAGGCAATCCCTAAGCATGTGTCCGGGCCTCCTACACTCGAAGCAAGCACTTGTACCTGCCAAACACTGACCTGTGTGCCTCCAGCCACATCTGCTACACTCAGGAGGACTGGTCTCTGCGGGTCTGCTAATCTGGCCTCTAGACCTGATGCTGGTCCCCTCTAATCTCGCCTGGACCTGGATGGCACACTCATAGCTGAAGGCGCTGGGGCTGAAGATCTTTGATGAGACTGTTGACGGTGCCCACTAGGCCTCTACTGGAAGAATCTGATGCTATCAGTCATCGCCCTCTTGTCCTCTCTCTCCCGCTCACTCACCTGCACTTCCTCCATCTGTTGGGCGTACAGGACTATCCGAGAAAAGTCAATATCCTAAAGAAGCATTGCGGTCTGACAATCCCTAACCAAGTAGTCTGCTATCCCGTGTACAAACCTGCTCACACGGGCACTTTGATCTGCCACCATCTCAGGTGCATACTTGGATAGACGAGTGAACTGCAAGGCATAAAACTGAACCGTCATCTTTCCTTACTTTAGATTCACAAACTCGGCCGCTTTGATCTCCCTCATCTACCGAGGAAAGAACTGATCCAGAAAAGTAGCATGAAACTCATCCCAACTAATAGGGCCTACTCCAACCGCCCTACTATCCTTCCATTGCTTGAACTAAATGTGCGAAACCCCCTTCAACTGGTGGCTAAATTGGAGCACTCCTCCCTAGTCACCCCCATAATATGGATGATCTAAAGAACCTAATCAATAAACTCATGTGGATCCTCGTCCACCTTTGACACAAGAAACTCTAGAGGGTTCATCCTTAGAAAATCCCTAACTCTTGCCGCCGCAAGATTCTCGTTCTGAGGGACATGTGCTACCGCCTGCTAATTGACCTGATCGGTGAAGGCTTTGGCTAATATCTGAATGGCTGCCTTGAACACCGCGTGGGCAACTGGCTCAGGTATATGCTCCTCATGGGCTGATGGGGCCCGCTAATGCCCGTCTCCATTGCCATTCTCATGGCCATTCCCATTTCCATTTCACCTTCCATTAACTCTGTGAGGAGGCATGAGTCTACGAATGTGTATAGCATGAGTTAGAAGGATAGAGAGACATTCCACCGCACGACATAGACCATGAAAGAAGGGAACATTTCCTAAAAGTCTCGTAGCCTCTTTGTCATAAGTGTGGTGTGCTTCACACCCATGAAAAAGACTCTACTTAATGCATCTTTCGGACACCCTAGGACACTTCAAAGCCTAATTCTTTGAAATCAAGTTTTTCACGATCCAAACATAGGCCTGGATCGAGAAATGGGACAAGAAATCCCCAGAGGCTCCAAGTCAACCCATGCCATGAACATACATCTAACTCAATCATGGATAAGCGGAAGATCATCATAAACAACACAATGGAAGTCTGAACATAATATAAAATCTGAATACATACATAAGTCTAAAGATGAATATAACTATGTCCGAGAAGCCTCTAATACTAATGAGTTGATGGGACAAGACCCCAACTAACTCACTAAAATCTAGAAATTGAAAATACGACATACAACATATAAGAAAGGCCTTCGCAAGATAAGGACTCACCAACTGAGACTAAGTAATGTTAACCCCGGGAATATGGCTAGCGGCGGGATTGAATCTGGATATTGCAGCCTGTATCTTGAAATGATACAACATAGAGTATGTGGTCAGTGCATGGAATATATCGAGTATGCAAAGTAAGTAAAACCACTCAGTAAAATCATTAAACATGCATAATATAAAACATAATCAAGATAGGATTATGAGAGTAGGGCTTGCATGCTACTTTCTGAAATCATGATCTGAACATAACTAAACATTGTAACTGACTCGAATAACCAAAAGATGAAAACTGATAATCATAAGTAAACTAAACATTGGACAAAACCTGCTGAAAACATAATATCATGACTGTTGTACATGCATAACTGAAATCATGAGGAATAATGGGAGACTTGTCATGTAACCGACATTACCACGATAGAGCTTACGTGGTCCCGACTATCACACTCAAGTGGGCATAGCCATCCAGAGCCTTGCTAGGGCTAAGGACACTTCCATGATATCGATATCACGCTCAAGGTCCCTTGGGGGTAGGGGAAATCTCCAAAGGAGGTCCCAAATAATCTGATCATACCTACATTGGCGGGTAGTTTTGAGGCATAGGGTTGACTGACCTTTAACCTACTCGGTGCTAGACACTACTCCCAAAAACATGCATATGCTCTTTATCTTTTTTCAATGAAGTTGACCATCATTTAGTGATGAAGATAAGTAATAATATTCCATCCCATAAGTTCCTATTGTTTAATTGGTGTGTTCGTACATAAGTGGAGAGTTTTAGAAAATGATGCATACGAAAAAGGTTTCGGGGAAGGAACGCATGAGCACGGTATCGAGTTAGAGAATGGGAGAGGGCCGGAGGCAGGCTGCAATGGGCATCGTGTCACGGACCCCCCTCCTCCGCGATGGGCGGTGTGTCATGCCTGTGAAATGACGCGATGGGGGGAATTCCATGGAACCCCCTGGCCACCACCCATATTATATCTCTAACTGTTTCTCATCTTCCTTCAAAAATAAACCTAAACTGTGTATTTATAGTTCCAAGAAATCCTTTTCCTAATTAAAGCTGGAAACCTGGTCGGCAGTGGCAACGATTCATTTTGCCTTCTGACGAGTCTTGCTTTGCTTAAAATAGTCGTCCTGAGCAACATACCCAACTATGGAAATGGGTCACCTAACGACTCGTCGTGCCTTGGCACGAGTCATTAGGTCCCTCGTGGTCTAACTCTTCAAAAGTTCCAGTGCACCTTACGGTTGGTTCCAGTGAACTTCCAACGAGTCATTTCATCATGTGACGACTCATTATGTTTGTCATCAACTTCATTGGTCACTTTGTTAAGATTTTCTCTCTTAGCCTTCATGACTAACCTCACGACTCGTTACCAGGTGTAACGAGTCGTTCCATCAACTCGTCATGTACACTGTCTCGTCTTCTTCGAACATCAACTTTTGCCCATTCCTTAGACAATGAGTCGTGCCTCATGCCAATGACTCGTGAAGTGCTTGGCAGTCACCTTTTTAGTTATTTTTAGCATAAATTCACCCAGTTCACTTCGAAACCTGTTTTCCTGCAACAAGAAAACACATCATACCTATATAAACATACCCAGAATGTGCATAATTTCTTGGATTTAAGCGTCGAAAGTGCCGTAAAATCACGGCAAATCACCTTATGGGCTGAACCTGGACCTGTCACCGCAACTTCACCGACTTCAAATCAACCAATAGGCGATCTACATCTCCTCCCATAGAGAGCCTCAAATGGAGCCATCTGAATGCTAGAACAGTAGCTATTATTATACGCAAACTCAATGAGAGGTAAATGATCATCCCAACTACCCTTAAAAATCGACCCCACATTCTCTTAAGATTTCCTCGAGAGTATAAATAGTCTGCTCCTCCTGACCATCTATTTGTAGGTGAAATGTTGTGCTAAGCTTGACCTGGGTACCAAGTCCTTTTTGAAATGATCTCCAAAACTAAGAGGTAAACTGAGTACCTCTATCTGATATGATGGACAATGGAATTCCATGCAAACGAACTAGCTCCTGAATGTACAAATTAGCAAAATCCTCCATTGAATCAATTGTTTTGACTGGTAAAGAAATGAGCTGCCTTAGTCAACCTATCCACAACCACCCAAATGGAGTCATACTGTCGACGAGTGCGAGGCAACCCTATGATGAAGTCTATATTGATCTCCTCCCACTTCCAAGTAGGGATACTAATGTCTTGAAGAACACCTCCAAGTCATTAATGCTCCACTTTTACCTGTTGACAATTCGGACACTTACCCACAAATTCTGTAATGTCCTTCATGCCATTCCACTAATAGACTTCCCATAGGTCACGGTACATCTTGGTGGAACCTGGATGTATAGAGTATCTGGAACCATGAGCCTCATGCAACATCCGATCTCTCAAATCATCAACATTCAAAAAATACAAACGACCCTGATAACGAAGCACACCATCTCCCCCTTTGGAGAAGACCTCTACCTTCTGATTCTGAATGGCTTCCTTCAACTTCACCAAAATAGGACCCTCGTCCTGCCTAGCCTTAACATCAGTCACCAAGGATGATTCTGACCCATTCTGCACAATAACATCACCATCAGTCGAGTCAACATAATGAACTCCCAACCGTGCAAGTCGATGCACTTCCTTCACTAGCTCCTTCCTCCCCTCGTCTACGTGGGACACACTCTCCATCGAAAGCATACTAAGAGCGTCTCCAACCACCTTCTTTGACGTAGATTTAGATCCTTCTAGGTAAACACATATTGTAGGATTTTGTGGTCCGCAAACACATCTACATGGACCCTGTACAAATAGTATCTCTAAATCATCAAAGCAAATACTACTACTGCCAGTTCAAGATAATGAGTCGGATAATTCCTTTCATAGACCTTCAGCTATCTGGAAGCATAGGCTATAACTTTACCGTGCTGCATCAATACACAACCAAGGCCAACCCTCGAAGCGTCACAATATACCACAGACCCATCGGTACTCTCAGGTAGGGTCAACACAGGTGCTGAGGTAAGTCGAGTCTTCAACTCTTGGAAGATCTTCTCACAAGCTTCTGACCGTTGAAACTTCACTTTCTTTTGGGTCAGTTTGGTCAACGGTGCTGCAATCGATGAAAACCCCTTAACAAATCTTCGATATTAACTAGCTAAACCCAAGAAACTCCTGATATTCGAAGGATTCACCAGTCTAGGCCAATTTTCACCGCTTCTATCTTTTGAAAGTCCACCTGGACACCCTCAGTTGACAACCCAAAAACTCCACCGAGTTCAACCAAAACTCACATTTACTGAATTTAGCATATAACAGGCGATCTTTAAGAGTCTGTAGCACCACCCTCAAATGAGCGGCATGCTCCTCCTTTCTCTAAAAGTATATGACAATATCAACGATAAACACGATCATGAACATATCAAAATATGGCTTGAACACCCTGTTCATCATAAAAGCTACAGGAGTATTCACTAGTCCAAAATACATAACTACAAACTCGTAATGACCATACCAAGTCCAAAAGGCTGCCTTCGGGATGTCACTCTCCCGAACCCTAAGCTGATGGTATTCGGATCTAAGGTCTATCTTCAAAAAGCACTTATCACCCTGAATCGGGTCAAACAAATCGTCAATTCTGGGGAGAGGATACCTATTCTTGATGGTAACTTTGATCAATTATTGATAATCAATGCACATACGAAAAGAACCAACTTTCTTGCGGACAAAGAGAACTAGCGCACCCCATGGGGATTTGCTAGGTCTGATGAATCCCTTGTCTAAAAGGTATTCCAACTTCTCCTTCAACTCCTTTAGCTCAGCTGGAGCCATTTTGTAAGGAGGAATAGATATAGGGTGTGTATCGAGAAGAAGGTCAATACCAAAATCAATCTCCCGCTTGGGAGGGATTCCCGACAAATCATTTGGAAACACCTATGGATACTCACACACTATGTGAACTGACTGGATAGTCGGGGTTTTGGATGTGGCATCCTTAACCCTAACTAGATGGTACACGCAACCCATAGAAATCATCTTTTTGGCCTTAATGTAGGAAATGAAACGACCCACAAGCACAACTGAACTACCTTCCACTCTAAGATTGGTTCACCCAGAAATCTGAACTCTACTGCACGGGTTCTATAATTGACTGAGGCATAGCATGCAAATAACCAATCCATGCCGAGGATCACATAAAAATCGGTCATAGCTAACTCTACTAGATCTGCTAAGGTGACTTTCTGAAGTACTGTGACAGAGAAATTTTTATATACCCGTCTAGCTATACCTGAATCACCAACTGGAGTAGAGACTGAGAAGGGTTTTGATAAGATTTTGAGACTGACTCCAAAACTACTAGCAACATAGGGAGTCACAAAAGACAAAGTAGACCTTGGATCTAACAATGCATATACATCAAGGTGGAATACTAATAACATACCAGTGACTACATCTGGGGAGACCTCCTGCTCTTGACGGGATTCTAGGGCATATAATCTATTTTGGCACTATCCGCCACCCCCAGTAATAGATGCCCCTGCTGAGCTTGGAATGCTGGTAGAGCTGCTTGACTGGAAGTTGGGCCTCAACCCCTATCATGGAAATGTCTAGCTGCTGGGCAATCTCTGAGCATATGTTTGGGCTTCCTGCACCCGAAACAAGCACCTGAACTTTCTAAACACTGACCTATAGGTCTCTATCCATATCTGCTACACTCTAAAGGGCGGGTCTCTACGAGCATGCTACTCTGGTCTCTCGAGCCTGATGCTCATCCCTTATGATTGTGCCTAGACCTGGATGGCACACTCATAGTTGAAGGTGCTGGGGATGAAGATCTCTGATGGGACTGCTGATGGTGCCCACTAAGCCTCTGCTAGGAGAATCGGAAGCTATCAGTCCTGGACATCTTGACCTCTCTCTCTTGCTCACTCACCTGCGCTGCCTCCATCTTCTGGACGTACAGGACTATTTGAGAAAAGTGAATGACCTAAAGAAGTATTTTAGTTCGGTAATCCGTGACCAAGTAGTTTGCTATCCCATGCACAAATCTTCTCACTCGGCCTCTTTGATCCGCCACCATCTTAGGTGCATACTTGGATAGAAGAGCGAACCCCAAGGCATACTCATATACCGTCATCTTCCCTTGATATAGATTCACAAACTCGGCCTCTTTGATCTCCCTCATCTCCCGAGGGAAGAACCGATCCAGAAAAGAAGCATGAAACTCATTCCAACTGATAGGGCCTGCTCCAACTTCCCTACTATCCTTCCATTGCTTGAACCAAATGTGTGCAACCCCCTTCTACTAGTACGAGGCTAAATCGGTGCACTCCTCCCCAGTCACCCCCATAATATGGGTGATCTTCAGAACCTCCTCAATGAACTCATGTGGATGCTCTTCCACCTTTGATCCAAGAAACTCTAGAGGGTTCATCTTCAGAAAATCCCTAACTCTCGTCGTCGCCGCATTCCCATTTTGAGCGACAGGCGGTACTGCCTGCTGATTGACTTGGGCAGTCAAGTCCTGGGCTAACATCTAAATGGCTACCCTGAACTCCACCTGGGCAACCGACTCGGGTACATGCTCCTCATGGGCTGGTGGGACCTGCTGGTGCCCGTCTCCATTATCATTTTCATGTCCATTCTCATTTCCGTTTCTCCTTCCATTAACTCTGCGGGGAGGCATGATTCTGCAAACACATATTGCACGAGTTAGAAGGATAGAGAGACATTTCATCGCATCACTTAGATCATGAAAGAAGGGAACATTTCCTAAACGTCTCATAGCCTCTTCATCATAAGTTTTGCATGCTTCACACCTATGAAAAAGACTCTACTTAACGCGGCTTTCAGACACCCTAGGACACTTCAAAACCTAATGCTCTAATACCAAGTTTTTCATGACCCGAACATAGGCCCGGATCGAGACACGGGACAAAGAACCCCGAGAGGCTCCAAGTCGACCCATGGCATGAACATTACCTCTAGCTCATTTAAATAAAATGGAATATCAACATGAATAACATAGCAGAAGTCTAAACATAACATAACATCCGAATACATGACATAAGTCTAAAGTTGAATACATCTATGTCCGAAAAGCCACTAATACTGACGAGTTGATGAGACAAGACTCCAACTAACTCACTACAGTGTGAAAACTAAAAATACAGGACATATCTGAACAAAAGGGTCCTCGCAAGATGAGGACTCACCAACTCTGATCGGGAGATACTAATGCTAGGAATCTGGCTATCGGCGGGACTGAGTCTGGATATCAGAGCCAGTATCATAAAATGATACAACATAGAGTATGCGATCAGTACGTGGAATGTACGGAGTATTCAAGGTAGGTAAAAACCTCTAAGTAAGTAAAATCATAAACATGCATAGTATAAAAACATAATCAAGAGAAGATTCTAAGAGTAGGGCTTGCATGTTATTTTCTGAAATCATGATCTGAACATAACTGAATCGAAAGAACCAAAGCTGAAAACTGATATCATAAGTATAACTGAACATTGGGTCAAACCTGCTGAAAAAACAATATCATGACTGATAATCATGCATAACTGAAATCATGAGAAACAATGGGAGACTCATCATATAACCGACATTACCACGATAGAGCTTACGTGGTCCCGACTATCACACTCAAGTGGGCAGAGCCGTCCAAATCTTTTCCAAGGCTAAGGACGCTACCATGATATCAGTATCAAGCTAAAGGCTCCTTGGGGGCAGGGGAAGCTCACAAGGGTGGTCCCAAATAATCTGAACATACCTACGTTGGCGTGTAGTTCTGAGGCATAGGGTTGACTGACCCTTGGCCTACTCGGTGCTAGACACTACTCCCAAAAACATGCATATACTCTCCATCATTTTTCAATAAAGCTAAACCATCGTCTAATGACGAAGCTGACTCATAACATTTATACATAAATATGAAATCATAACATGAGGAGCCTTGGCTCAAACCATACCACAACTTGAACATAATTTGGAGTCTAGACTCCCAAACCATGTGGTAAGCTAATTAACATGAATTCATAAAAGATACTTGATCATATGGGCTTTCCCAATACTTAACATGCTTGATATCAACTTGATTCACTTTGAAAACATGAACATAGACATGGGTATTTCAAAATCATAATTTCTTTAAAAACATCTAATCATACTTGAACACATACTTCATAGATCTTACCTTTCATGGATGGACATCATAGTTTAGAAAACTTGAAACATAATTTATAATTTAAAAAATTATAAAATCTGCCCATTTATCATAGTTCAACATTCAAAACATACTTAGATCATACCCATGATTGATACTTAGGAAATTCACACATTGGGTAAAAATCCCATAGAATCATCAGTTAGAAATTCATGAATTGAGAGAGAATTGGGAATGAGTGTTGACTATTGCACCCATTCATGGCCTTACATACCAGAAGAGATCTGATTTCACCACTTCCTTGATTGCCCAAAGAGAATTGAGGAAGAAACTTTGAAGAAATAAGAGTTGAGCACCTCTCAAACCAGCTTGCATGCATTAATTAGCATAGGCTTAAAATGACTTAACCTTCTTAAAACACTCTATTATGAGCTTAAAATGATGTAGTTCAAGGCTATGAACTTAGAAATTACCGAAAAACCCTTAATAAATTCACAGGAAAATATACACTGCCAGTCCCCACGAGGGACTGGACGACTCATGCCCTGGACCACGACTCGTGGTCTTCCATTTGTTACCTACACTGCCAACTTTTTCTAAGGGTCACCACGAGGGACATCATGACTCATGGTGATGATCGTTTACCAACATTGTTGAATTTTTTCTTCCTTCATATCACCCTTGACCATGGGTGACCTAACGGATTGTGGTGCTTACCACGTCTCATGGTCAAACCCATGGTCTCCCCAAAACATAAAATTTCTAATCATAGTCAAAACCCTCCCCACGAGTCACATAACAACTCATGGTGTTCCTAACAGGTCACTGGACGACTCGTCTTGTGATTTGGTACAAAAAATCCTATTTTTTTCATTTCAACTCCCGAGTCTGATCTTAGGGTTTTCGAGGTATTACACATTATTACCTGGTGCTTAAATGTATGTTGTATATGTTATGTTGATCATGTATGAGGTTCTGGTCACCTTATGAAATTATAAATTGAAGCTAAATGACGACGTAAGAATAATCAACGGTAAGAATGAATGTCAAGTTAGTTAGGGTAAACGAGGGTAATAATGTAGTGATTCATAAATATAGTAATCTACCTTCATATATATGTGTTTTTAAGTTCTTAAGGCTTAAAAGATATTCCATAACTCCTATGCCTCAAGTTATTGACAAGTTATCGAGTTACTGAGTGCTAAATTAGCGAATGTTGACGCTAAGTATCTATAATTGAGTTTGAGTTCTCCCAGTTGAGTTCAAGTTGAATCTAAGATTTATAAATTGAATCAAAGTATTCATGTGGAGTCCAAGTATTCCAAAGTTCAGTCTATGTATCCAAAGTTTGTTCTAAGAACCCATAAGCGAGGTCTAGGGTAATGTTCCTTGAGTCTCATGTTTATGTTAAGCTTTAAGCCAAGTTATTATTTATGCCCCCTTTGGTCAGTTTCTAGGGGTATTATGTTCAGTAGGTCCTCTAAGTTGGACCCGTTATTTGAGTCATTTACTTTGCATTGTTAAGTTGGTCATCCGAGTAGGACTCGGTAGCAAAGTTAGATATATATTGCATTGTTCAGTTCCTCACTTGCATGATTTTCCTTTTGTTTACAGTACACCCTCTCTAGTGTGAGTATCAGATTGCTAATTGTGTGAAGGATGATATATGAAAATACTAGTTGAAGTATCAGGTCGGTCGGATAAAGTCCTGGTCCAAGTATCATGCACCTCTTAAAGTCCTGGTCTGAGTATCAGACAACCATACTGAAATCCTGGTCCAAGTATCAGATAGCCACTGAGTCAATTCTCATAAGCTTTGGTCCAAGTAATGGTAGTGTTGGCATATGAATCAGTCATGTTATACTCATGCATGGAGTCTTCATTTAGGGTAGTCAGTTGCAGAGTTATAGAGTATCTCTCTCTACCCTACCTTCTTAGTTATGTTCAGTTGTTGTTTGCCATTGTTATGTTGACAGGTTCCAGAGTGTCAAGTTGTTGCTATTCCCTTTTCTATTTCAGTTTATCTTTGCCATTACTTTATTTACAGCTTTTAGTCTTACATATCAGTTCTTTGTACTGACGTCCCTTTTCCTTGGTCCCCTGCAATCGTGCCGCAAGTGGAGACAGGAGCTCAGATCGGTCGATACAATAGGATCCTAGATCTAGTACAGAGTTGGTATGCTCCTTTCTTTTAGGATCCTATGTTTGTTTGGCCATACCGAGTTTTGATGTATATATGAGTAGGCCGAGGCCATGTCCCATGCCATTAATATTATTTTACTCTTTTAGAGACTTTTGTGGGCTAGTTGTAAAATTGTTCAGTTGGTGACTTAGTTGGCTTTTTGAGTTCTTTTCAGTGTCTATCATGGCCTTGTTGGTATTCTATCTTGTCATGTTTGTTGAGACCTGGTCGGTCCATTTTTATGTTATAGTTGACTGTGACAGGTGGTTTTGTGGGCCTAAGGGTTATAGTTTAGATGATATATAATTGATTTCTCGATCACTTTGGAGTTGAGTACTAGTCGTCCCCTATCCCAATTTTGGTATGTGACAAACTTGGTATCAGAGTGATGTTGTGTCCAAGGATTCCACAAAGCCTTGTCTAGTAGAGTCTTGATTATGGGTATATTGTGAATCATATTTATAATTAGGAGGCTATAGGACATTTAAGAGTAGTTTCACTTCTTTGACTAATAGTTCTTGCTATAGTGCGAGGTCATAAGTATTGAAATATCTTAGTCATGCTATTTTTTTAGAGTATGCCTATAACGAGGAAGATGACTATGCGGTTGATTGGCCCATCCGCAAGATAGGGTACTAGTCACCCTCTAGTGGATTAGGGAGACAGGTTAGAGGCTCAAAGTGAGTCCTCTGCCCTAGGTGCTATAGTTCCTCCAGCCCCAACTAGAGAAGCGATAGGTAGACCTCCAGCTCCTCCCGCACTAGCAGTACCGGAGGAGAAAGAGTGGCAGACCTTCCCGCACTTGTGACACCTTCGGCTACTCCTAAAGGATAGGGTCTTGAGGGAGCCATTCAGCTGACGACTCGTATTACTGTTGGATAGGAGCAATGGTTGGAGGAGATGGAGGGACATAGAGATTAGACAGTTGATAGTTCTAGATCCTGTAAGTTCTTGGGTTTGATCCCTCCAGTGTTTATTGGGTCAGACTCGAGTGAGGACTCCTAGGACTTCATTGATCAGATGTACAAAGTGTTGAATGTTATGTTGGCGATAAGGGATAAAAGGGGTAGGGTTGGTAGCCTTCAGACTCTGGGATGTGGCTATTTTATGGTATGAGTATTGGGCTCGATCTAGAGGAGCCAATGCATAGCCAACCGAGTGGGAGGAGTTCTCTGAGGCCTTTATGCACCACTATCTGCCTCGGGAGTTTCGACAGGCTTGAGCTGGGTAGTTTTTGAATTTAGAGAAGGGAAGTATGAGTGTGCAGGATTATTTCCTCGATTTAATTATTTGCTCAAGTATGCTCTGCATCTGCTTCAGGTGATAGAGGATAGATTTCATCAGTTCGTGCTAGGGCTAGGGCTTAATATAGATTGAGATTGTTTGGGTTATATATCGAGGAACATATGGATATTGCACGGATATAGGCCTTTTCTCAGAGGGCCAAGGATTTCGTCCACACGATTCAATGATAGTCATAGGGGACAGGAGCAGAGGAAGAGGGCCAGAATTACGAGGTCTTATAGAGAGTCTAGAGGAGACTCTGGGGTTCAGTCACCTAAAAAACCGTCTTGACCTGCAGAGAGTGCTCCACCTCTGCTACAAAGATCGAGGTGAGACCAGAGTTCAACTCCATTAGATTCCTGACGTCAGGAGAGACTTATGATATTCCCATGTGCTTAGTGTGGTAAGAGTCATCCAAGGAAGTGCCGTTTGGGTTAGGATGTATGTTATCATTATGGACAACCTGGCCACTATATGCGACAGTGCTCGATGAGGACTAGGGGTGATACTGCATAGTCGACGGGTTCAGCTGCAGTGTCATTACCCTTAGTTTGACGTCCCAGTCCCAATTCTCAGCCTACAGCAGGCCATGGTAAGTGTAAGAAGGGATAAGCTTCTGGTTCAGGGACAGTGCAGAACTGCTTTTATGCTCTAGATGGTCTCCAGGACAAGGAGTCATCACCTGATGTTGTTACAGGTACTTTTATTATATTCTCCCATGTTGTTTATACTTTGATTGATCCAGGCTCTACTTTTTCATATGTAACTCCTCTGATAGCAAGTCAGTTTGAGATAGCTCTTGAATTGTTGGCTAAGCTGTTTGTTGTATCTTACGCCAATTGGAAAATTAGTATTAGATGAAAGAGTGTACCATGGTTTTATGATTTGAGTATGTGATAGATCTACATTAGCTGATCTAGTTGAGCTTGGAATGGTGGATTTTGATATCATCATGGGCATGGATTTGTTAGCGGCGTGTTACACTACTGTTGACTGCCGGGCAAAGATTGTCAAATTCTGATTTCCTGACGAGCAAGTCCTAAAATAGAAGGGTAATTCCACTACACCTAAAGGTAAGTTTATTTCATACCTTAAGGCCCAAAAGATGGTGTCCAAAGGTTGAATTTCTCTAGTTCGAGTTAGATACTTGACCAGCGAGCCAGTGACCTTCCAATTAGTCCCAGTAGTAAATGAGTTTTCAGCAGTCTTCCCAGAGGATTTACTTGGAGTTTCTCCCAAGTGGTAGATAGACTTTTCCATTGATCTACCTCCAGATACTCACTCCATATTGATCCCTCCTTACAAAATTGCTCTTCCAGAGCTAAGGGAGTTAAAGGAGAAGCTGAAAGATCTTCTCAAGAAGGAATTCATTCGACCTAGTGCATCGCCTTGGAGTGCACTAGTGCTCTTTATGCGAAATAAAGATGGGTCGTTAAGGATGTGTATTGACTATAGGTAGTTGAATTAAGTGATAACTAAGAATAAGTATCCACTTTCCAAGATTGATGACTTATTTGATCAGCTACGGGGTGCCAGATGGTTTTCAAAGATTGTCTTGAGGTTCGGGTACCACCACTTATGGGTTAGGGAAGTTGATATCCATAACCTTACCTACAAAACCAGATACGACCATTATGAGTTCTTGGTAATGTCACTTAGGCTTACTAATGCCCCAACAACTTTTATGAATTTGATGAATAGGGTATTTAGGACGTTCCTTGATGAATTTTTTATTGTCTTTATTCATCACATCTTGATTTATTCACAGTCAGAGGTCAAGCATGCAGATCACCTAAGAGCTGTGTTACAGACTCTCTAGGAGCACAGGTTGTATTCTAAATTTTCTAAGCGTGAATTTTGGCTAACATCTGTGATTTTCCTTGGCCATGTAATTACAGTTGAAGGTATAAGAGTGGATAGTCAGAAAATAGAGGCGGTAAAGAGTTGGCCCAGACCCTTGAATCTTATAGAGTTTCGTAGCTTCCTTGGTTTGGCAGGTTATTATCACAGATTTGTAGAAGGTTTTTCTACTATTTCTGTACCATTGACAAAGTTGACTCATAAAACAGCTATTCTAGTTGCCAGAGGCGTGTAAGCGTAGTTTTCAGGAATTGAAAGATTGACTTCAGCCCCTATCTTGACTCTTCCAGAATGTACAAAGGGTTATGTGGTTTATTGTGATGCTTCTAGGATTGGTTAAGGCTATGTTTTAATGCAACACGGAAAATTTGTTGCCCATGCTTTGAGGCTGCTGAGGAAGAACTACCAGGATTACCCTACCCATGATCTAGAGTTGGTAGTGGTGGTCTTGGCGCTGGAGATTTGCTGTCACTACCTGTATGGGGTACATATTGATAGTTTTACAGATCATAAGAGCCTTCAGTACCTGTTCCAGTAGAAGGAGTTGAATTTATGACAGAGAAGGTAGTTAGAATTGCTGAAGGATTATGATGTTAGCATTCTATACCATCTTGACAAAGCTCATATTGTGGTTGATGTATTAAACCGTATGTCTATGAGCAGTTTGAGTGATATAGAAGTTAATAGAGTTGAGATTGTGAATACTACACAATAGTTAGCTAATCTACATATTCGGTTGCTAGATACTGAAGATGGAGGTGTAGTAGTTTAGAATACTACAAAATCCTTGCTGGTGTCAAAAGGCAAGTAGTTTAGAATACTACAGAATCCTCGCTGGTGTCAAAAGTCAAGCAGCGACAATATGAGGATCCAAAATTGGTAGTGCTAAGAGATAACATTCCATAGAAGAAGCAGGCATTGTTTGAGTATCGTCCAGGTAGAGTTCTCAGATACCAGACTCATTTATGTGTGCTGAATATGGACAAGCTATGGGAACAAATCTTGAGTGTAGCTCACTACTCTCGATATTCAGTACATCCAGGTGCCACGAAGATGTATAGTGACCTGAAGTAGCTATATTGGTGGAACAACATAAACAAGGACATCACAGGTTTTGTGGTTCAGTGTCCTAATTGTCAATAGGTGAAGGTTGAGCACCATAGGCCTGGAGGCTTAACTCAAAATATAGAAATTCCAGCCTGGAAATGAGAAGTGATTAATATGGATTTTATTGCTGGGTTTTTCGGGATCAGCAAGAAGTGTGACTCCATTTGGGTAATAGTAGACAGATTGACTAAATCAACTCACTTAGTATCGGTAAGGACCACTTATGTCGCAGAGGATTTTTCCAGGATATATATCTGTGAGATAGTTCACCTACATGGAGATCCTTTATCCATTATTTTCTAACAGAGGTATGCAGTTTACATCGAACTTTTAGAAGTCTTTCCAGAAAGATAGGCACTCAGGTGAATCTTAACACCGTATTTCATCTCCAGTTAGATAGACAGGCCGAATGCACCATTTAAACACTCGAAGATATGTTGCATGCCTATGTTTTAGACTTTGGAGGAGGTTGGGATGATCATATTCCTTTGATAGAATTTTCCTATAATAATAGCTATCAGGCAAGCATTCAGATGGCTCCGTATGAAGCTTTGTATGGTGAAAGTGTAGATCTCCAATAGGCTAGTTTTAACTCATCAAAGTAGGGTTATTGGGGACAAATCTAGTGCATCATGCTGTTGGAAAAGTGAAGCTTATTAGAGATAAACTTCAGACATCTTAGAGTAGACATAAATCTTATGCTAACATATACTGTCGAGCATTGGAGTTTGCTATTAATGATAGGTCTTCCTGAAAGTGTCGCCTATGAAGGGTGTTATATGATTTGGTCGAAAGGGCAAGTGAGCCCCAAATATGTTGGGCCTGACAGAGTTATCCACAGGATAGGTAAGGTAGTTTATGAGTTAGAGTTGTCGCTAGAGCTAGAGACAATCCATCCAGTATTTCATGTATTGGTATTGTGGAAGTGAATAGGTGACCTGACCCATATTATGCCTATTGATGATGTATAGATTTATGAGGAGATGACCTATGCAGAGGTCCCAGTTGCCATCCTTGATCGGCAAGTTAGGGAGCTTTGAACTAAGGAAGTACCTTCGTCGAAGTATTGTAGCAAAGTAATAACATCGAGGAACTAACTTGGGAGGTTGAGGAAGAAATGAAGAAGAAGTATCCTCACATGTTTACAATGTCGATGTGATATTTGAGGTATGTATTTGATACCTAAGTTACTGAGTATGTATTTTGAAGCATGTTAAGAGAAGTTAATTCTCATTCGAGGATGAATGTTCCTAAAGGGGGAGAATGTTACTCACAGGAAAATATTTGGTGATTATTTCATGTTTGTATGCTATGTTAAGGGAAGTACGGGTTTTATATTGGTCGTGGGTGAGAAGGAAAGGCTAAGAGTATGTAAAGTTCATAAATAAGGGTCAACTTTAGATGATCATATATCCCAATTTATAAGGATTTAGGAGTCCTACAACCTATAAAATTAAAGATATTTGAGTCTAGTTTTAAGAACATCAAACTTCTCGTTAATTAGAGTTCAAATAAAAAGTTATAGGTATTTTATGATGGCACTGTCGAAAAGTAATGTGGCCACCACCCAAAAAAATTGGTCGCCCTAAGTATATAAAAATCTAATGTGTGGCTTATCTTTTATTTTACAGCTTTTCCAGATTTGAGGTTCTTTCTTACCCTCTATAATTCTCTCAAGTTTCCAGCAAAAAACTAAGGAAACATCAAGGTGAAACCCCAGCTAAACATAAGAGTAGTTAAAGATGTTCAAGTGCAAATGAAAGTGAGCTAGGTGTGTTTGTGGAGCTCATTTTGGCAGTTGTTTTGGGAGAAGTTGCTATGTTTTAAGAGGTGAATTTACTGCCTATATGTCCACCTTGAAGTAAGTATTACATATAAGATTAAAGATAAGGATTTCACTATCTTTAAACCCCTCAAATTGCAAGCCAAAGGGCTGGATTTTGGCAGTTAAGTGAGCTGCCGATTGGACTGTTTTGAGTTGAGTTCTTGATCCTTTTTTTTATAGGATTTTTGGCAGTTTCTTTGGCTGGAAATATGCCTCATATTTAGGGGAATTACTACAGAAGAATTTAAGTAATTATTCCTCTTATTTCCCCCCTCAAAAATTAGTGAAAACTACTAGAAAAAAATGCTAAATGTTGTTGATGTTGCCGTGTGTTGTTGCTATCGTGACTGCCTTTAGTGAGCTATTTTGGGCTGAATTTTACTCTAAAGATTAGACTTTCTACTTTCCTATAAATTCAAGGGATTTAGAAGGTTGAAGGCTTATCGTTGAAGAATAAAATCGGCTAAGAAAAGTTCATCAGAAAAAGGTATGTAAGGCGTTCCGTCCATTGTTCTTTCAAGCACGATTCATGCATTGTTAGTTGAATGAGCCAGAAAACTTCTTATATGTATTGAGGCAGTATGTCAAGATATATTTGTGCTTTAAGTTCCATGTTTGATTAAGGTGGAATGTTGAGATTATATCTAGCCCAAAGAGGTGTTTTAAGTGTGATATTGTGTCGATTGTTGTCGTAGTTGTACATTGGGTCTGAGACTACCACGACCCAAACATAGGCCCGGATCGAAACCCTGGACAAGGATCCCCGAGAGAGTTCAATTCGACCCATGGTATGAACATACATCTAATTCAAAAAATAAAGGAGGAAGAATTAACATAATAGTTATAGCGGGAGTCTAAGAATAACATAACATCAGAACAGGAATTCACTTCAACATGACAAGCTGGTCATTACATACAGTCTGAAAGCCTTTATCACATCTGATGGGTTGATGGGACAACACCCCCAAGTAACCCGACAATTCTGAAACTAAACATACAAGATAACTGGTACCGATTGGTCCTTGAGAGATGAGGACTCACCACTGAAGTTGGATCCTAACTCCGAATAACTGGCAAGTGACGGGGCTGAGTCTGAATATCGGAGCCTGTATCATAAAATGATACATCATAGAGTATGTGGTCTGTATGTAGAATATACCGAGTATGAAAGGTACGTAAAATGAACAGTTAAAATATATAAAGGTTCATAAGAGTAGGACAATATTATCGTAACACAAATATCATAATGCAAACATAAGGCTCAAGGTTTTCAAAACATTCGTAATTCTTTCATAATCATAAAAATAAAGGAAAAACCTTATTAAACATAACTTGAGCCGAAGTGCATAAACATAACCATGCATGAATCATGAGGAACAATGGGAGAACTCATCACAACCGACACCATC
>JACEIK010001079.1:107705-124711 GCA_018107945.1 Datura stramonium
GAGCTTCATTCATATTCATCTTTTTCCTGATTTTTTTGAATATTTTTCCCATTTAAAATTATTTTTTTAATTTTTAAAATTTATTTATTTAACTAATGTCATTTACTTAATTAATGTCATTTACTCTTATTACATACACGATGTCTTTAACGGCATCACTTCAGCTCAACCAAACAAAACACAATCTCGGCTCTCCCTCCTGCAAATCTAGATTGGATTTTTCTTCAAATTTGTTCCCAAAAAAAGGCAAGAGTGAGAAATTGAGTGATGAAGCCATTGAAGAGATGCTGGAGAAGGTGAGCTCTTTCTCTATAGATCTGCTTCTTCATTTTTCTCTGGGACATCTGTATCTCAACTGACCCTGTTGAGATACCGAGGTTATTAGAGAAATAAGCAAAATGCCCCTTTTTGAATACCTCTTCTCCTCATGTCTACCAAAAAAAGTAAATGTAATAGATATGTATCATTTTGGAGGGAAAACCAGTTCTACTCCTCAAGCATCCACTTTCTGTTTATTTTGCATCACAGAATTTTCATGAAATGGAGGAGGCAAGGATCAATTTTAGTTGTCATAACTGGGTTTTAATTTCTAATAGAATACATATATGGACCAACTTTTATAATCTATGTGTTCCTTTCAGTCTCTTTGATTTGTATTATAGGAACCCTAAATACTTCTTAAGTTTGCTGGCCATTTTTCTTTATTTTTGGTCTTCCATTTATTTTCTGGATAAAAATCCTCTTTAACAGAGCTTCTTCTTCTTCTTCTTCTTCTCCGCATCATTTGTTGTTGAGCTGAAAAATGCATTATTTGAAAGAGGGAGTTTTGGGTGAGAGAGAATGAGGACAAGGACTCCCTACAAGAAGCCCTAACTTCATCATCATCGCCATTTTCTTCTTTAGTTTGCTTCAATTTGGATGATTTTTTTCTTTTATCTCGAAAAATTCAAGATAAAATTTGATGTATCAGTTCAAGCTTTTAATGAGGAAAGCAAGACATGTGGGGGAGATGGCATAATTTGCAAAATAGGTATTTCTGTAGGTTCTATTTGCATCCATTCTATCATTGGTTCCAAGAGGAATACACCCTCAACAAGGAGGGGAGGGGGGAGCTAGGACAGACAAATGTAGCAGATGCTTGGTTTAGCTGTTAGAAGTCAATAGTGAGGTCATGTGTATTTTATATATTTTGATATGTTCTCAAAGTAGTTTTTTCTCTTAATTTTTTTTAATTTCTTCAAACAATTCGGTGGAATGGTGTCATCTAACCCTGTTGGTGAGATTACAAATTTGAGCATTTGCAGAGGAGGTTGCACTTTCCTAGTTGGTTTCCTCTAGTTTTCATTATTTTTACCATTTGATTGTCTTTCTTTCAGCTATTGATGCTCCTGGTGGTTTTCTATTTGAGTGGTGGTCTGTTTTTTGGGACATATTAATCTCAAGGACCAATGAGAGGCACTCGGAAGTTGCTGCCTCTTATATCGAGATTGGTTAATGACAAAATTTCCGTCCTATGAACTTTATTATTCAACTGGACTCTTAAGTTTAATTATTCTGAATCTGCTTGGACAGTAGCTTCTCTATTGCAAGTTTGTGATTTGCTTTTTTTTTCCCAGGAAAAAGCTAGCGTAGCAGTTGTTATTCGATCAGAGTGCCAGTGATTTATATGCTTTTCTGTCACACTTTTATGTAATTTTTTCAAAGCTAGATGCTCATATATTCGATGAAATACATGTCTTTTGATATAACCGCTTGGACCTAGTACTTTACCTTTTACATTAGAATGGGGGAATAAGACATAATTTTGATGGATACAAGCAATCTTATGTTGTTGGAGGCAAGAGGCCTCTATCCATGGACAGAGGAAGAACACGGGTGATTTTAATTCTAATTTCTTCATGATTGTTTTTTGTGTGTTGCTTTTCACTTTGGCTTTCTTTTTTTCTTTTTTAAAATGGATGTTTGGCTACTCTCTGTATGGAACACCCTATATTTTCTCTTGTTTTGTATCCCTATATCACTTAGTGCTTTATTTACTTCAGCATGTTATTTTGTGGAGTCAACTTTAAGATTCAAAATCTTTTAACGCAGCACCAAGGAAAACGGTAGAAAAATTCTATTACAAGCATTCTCCTTCCCAAGTATTGACCATCAATTTGACTATAAACATCTGATTTTGTAGGTTAGGAACATAAGAACATCCAACAGAACAGGTCAGCTAACAGGGTACAAGTAGGTACCTGGTCCGAACTGTTTGCCGTTGGCTGGTCCGAAGGCTAAGTTCTTGAGAAGAGCGACATTTTTGAAGCACAATTTATGGGTTACACAATAAGCACTTGGAGAAGATTTTTCAGGGGGAGAATTCCCTAATCAAAATCCACTTGTTGGCGAGGGATTAGCTTCTTGGGTTAAGGAAGATTGCTCTCTTGAATAAATTGATATTGTTCTCTGGTTAGTTCCTTGGCAACTCTCCAAAGTCCAAATTATGTTATTGCATTAGAGGTGCAGGCTTTAATTATTTTGCAAAACATCCACGCTTAATTTTTGTAACTCTCCAGATCTGGAACTTCAAGTTCCAGGATAATACTTTGTTAAATACGTGTTTGAGAAGTTACCTATTCCTTGAAGTTTTGATTATGTTTTTGGAATCACACATGTTCCTTGATTGGAGGACTGACCTGTTATGCCAGTTGAACATATCAGCTTTATGCTTAAGGTATTCTGGAGTAAGAAATGTTCTGTGCTTATGTTATTTTCACTAGTTTTGTTCCTTATCTTTGTCATCATCTAACTTATGGTTATATATTGTGTTACCTTTTACTTAATCTGCCGAAGAGCTGACTATGTATTATATTGCCAATTTGAGTGCAATTACTCATTCATTATATTGGTTGTGGTTATGATAGAATAATTAGTCAAATATAAACTTAGAGCTGAATATTGAAACATTAGCACTAGAGTTAAAGGATCATGAAATATTTTAAGAGACCTTTAAAGTCAAAGCAATTGGGAAGACTGGTACTAGAAAGTAGAGAGGACTACATGACATCTTTTTCAAGTTTAATCGAAATCTCATTATCCACTTTGAAGTGGCTCGATAAACTAGGAAAGTCTATCTCTTCCTGAAATAGTTCATTTTATGTCACGACCAGAACATAAGCTCGGACCGAGACACGGGATAAAAAATTTCGAGAGGCTCCAAGTCGACCCATTGCATGAACATGACATCTAAAGCTCAACATAATAATGCGGAAGTCTAACATATAAAATAGCGAAAGTCTGAAAATCTGATAACATAGAATATCTGAATACATAGCAGTAGTTTGAAACTGAAAAAATACTATGTCTGATAAGCCTCTATATACTGATGAATTGATGGGACAAGACCCCAACTAACTCACAAGACTGAAACTGAAAATACTGAATACAAGATGATAAAAGGGTCCTCGAAGGATGAGGACTCACCAACTCTGGCTAAGAGATGCTAACTCTGAGGATCTGGCTAACAACGAAATTAAACCTGAATATCCGAGCTTGTATCATGAAACAATACAGCATAGAGTATGCGGTTAGTGCGTGGAATATACCGAGTATGCAAGGTGTAAAACCGCTAAGTAAGTAAAAATCAGAAATCATGCATATCATAAAATAATTTCATCATAAGATTTTGAGAGTAGGGCTTGCATGCTCGTATTTTAAAACATTATTAAAACATAACTGTATATCATAACTAAATCGAGTGATCCAAAGTTGAAACTGATTATTCATAAGTAAAACTGAACATTGGGTCAAACCTGTTGAAAACGTAATATCATGATTGATGAACATGGAGAACAATGGGAGACTCATCATATAACCGACATTACCACGATAGAGCTTACGTGGTCCCAACTATTACACTCAAGTGGGCAAAGTCGTCCAAAGCCTTGCCAGGGCTAAGGATGCTACCATGATATTGCTATCAAGCTGAAGGCCTCTTGGGGGCAGGGAGCTCACAAGGGATGTCCTAAATAATCTGAACATACCTACGTTGGCACGTAGTTCTGAGGCACAGGGTTGACTGACCCTTAGCCTACTCAGTGCTAGACACTACTCCCAAAAACATGCATATGCTCTCCATCATTTTTCAACAAAGCTAAATCATCGTCTTGCAACGAAGCTGAATAATAATAATACATGCATAATCTGAAAACATAACATGAGGAGCCTTGGCTCAAACCACACCAAAAGCTGAAAAGTGAGAGTCTAGACTCCAAAACCATGTGGTGAGCTAATAACATGAAATTGAAGTAAATCATGAACATACTTGATCATATGGGCTTGTCCAAACTTAAACATACTTTACATAGTCAAAATCATGGATATAAGCATGGGTAATTCGAAATCATACTTTCATCATATACATCTCATCATACTTGAAAATATATATCATAACCTCAACCTTTCATGAACCTTCATAATTGGGCATTATAATTTGTAAAACTTTGAAACCATGAATTGTAATGAAAAACATTATAAAACATTCCCATGAATCTGAATTGGACATTAGAAACATGAATAGAGTATACCCATGATAAATACTTAGAGAATTCATAAGTTGGGTTAAAACTCCATAGATTCATCAACTTAGAATTTTCATGAATTTGAGAAGGAATAGGGCATGAGAATGGATAGATACACCCATTCATAACCCTACATACCTGGGTATTTCTAATTTCACAACCTTCTTGAATGCCCAAAGGAATTGGGGAAGAACTTGATGAATTTCTAGGTTTGATCACCCTTAGAAAATTCTAGACTTGCATGCATGGAGAGGGATAGGTTTAGAATGAGTTAAACCCTCTTAAAACACACTTATCTGAGCTTAAAACGGCGTAGTTTAGGTCTTAGGAGATAAAAAATTACGGAAAATCCCTTAATAAATTCGCAGAAAAAATTACACTACTAGTCCCAACGAGGGACTGGACGACTCGTCACTTATGACCACGACTCGTGGCCTACACTCGTTGTCAGCACTGGAAGCCTTCACTCTGCTAGTCACCACAAGGGACACCACGACTCGTGGTGACTAGTCATTAGGAGCACTGCCAATCCTCCAATCGTTCATGTCGGCTTCTTGACCACGACCAACCTAATGACTCGTGGCCCTAGCCATGAATCGTGGTTCTCCCGTGGTCAACCCCTAGACCACCATTCGTAGCCAACTTTTCCTACACACCACGAGTCACTTAACAACTCATGGGGTACTTTACGAGTCATTGGATGACTCGTCCTGTGACCTGATGCAGAAATTTCTGTTTTCTCCGTTTCAACCCTCGGGTCTGATCTTAGGGCTTCCAGGGTATTACAATATCTCCCCCTTGGGAACATTCTTCCTCAAATATGGATAAACATATTGAAAAGATAAGAAATGCAATTGTAATACCAAATACTAAACATCTAAAGTCAAAAACTGGCGGAGTGACTGACTTCGGTCTGAGATACATGACTGAACTGAATTCATGGATCATACATACATGCATTGACATGAAAGAAAATGGGGCACATGAACTGAACATGAAACTGAATGGAGTACTAGGGAGGAAACTGATACCTCAAGCTGAAACTGATCCAGAAGGGAATAGATGTAGGTATTTAACCATCATATCTGCCTCGGCTTCCCACGTAGCCCCCTCAACATGCTGGTTCTGCCACAAAACTTTTACTGAAGCTACTTCCTTGTTTCTTAGCTTCTGGACATGAAGATCAAGTATTTCAACTGGAACCTCTTCATAGCTAAGGCTATCCTTCACACGTACGCTCTCTAGTGGAACAACCAAAGCTGGATCACCCATGCACTTCTTTAAAAGGGACACATGGAAAACTGGATGTACTGAAGCCAATTCTGAGGGCAACTCTAACTCAAAGGCCACCTCACCAACATGTCTCATAATCCAGTAGGGGCCAACATAGCAGGGACTGAGTTTCCCCTTCTTTCTGAACCTCATCATTCCCTTCATGGGAGACACCTTCAACAATACGCAATCATCAACTTCAAACTCAAGCTCTCTCCTCCTCACATCCGCATAGGACTTTTGGCGACTCTGAGCTATTTTCAACCTTTTCCTTATAAGCTGAACCTTTTTCATAGCCTCATGAACTAAATTTGGTCCCACCAATATAGCTTCACCGACTTCGAACCAACCAATAGATGATCTACATCTCCACCCATAAAGAGCCTCAAATGGAGCCATTTGAATGCTGAAACGGTAACTGTTGTTATATGCAAATTCAATGAGAGGAAAATCATCATCCCAACTACCCTTGAAGTCAATCACACACGCCCTCAACATGTCCTCGAGAGTCTGAATGGTCCGTTCGGCCTGACCATATGTTTGTGGGTGAAATGTTGTGCTAAGCTTGACCTGAGTACCAAGTCCCTTCTGAAATGATCTCCAAAATTGGGAGGTAAACTGAGTACCTCTATCTGATATGATGGAAAAGGGCACTCCGTGCATCCGAACTAGCTCCCAAATGTACAATTTAGCATAATCCTCCACTAAATCGGTAGTTTTGACTGGTAGAAAATGAGCTGCTTTGGTTAACCTGTCCACGACCACCCAAATGGAGTCATACTGTGGACGAGTATGAGGAAACCCTGTAATGAAGTTCATATTGATTTCCTCCCACTTCCAAGTAGGGATACTAATGTCTTGAAGCGCACCTCCGAGTCTTTGATGCTCAACTTTCACCTGTTGATAATTCAGACACTTTGCCACAAACTCTGCTATGTCCTTCTTCATGCTATTCCACCAATAGACTTCCTGTAGGTCATGATACATCTTGGTGGAACCTGTATGTATAGAATATCTGGAACCATGAGCCTCGTGCAACATCCGATCTCTCAAATCATCAACACTCAAAACACACAGATGACCCTGATATTGTATTACACCATCTCCCCCTTGAGAAAACCTCCACCTTATGATTCTGAACAGCTTCCTTCAACTTTACCAAAATAGGATCCTCGTCTTACTTAGCCTTGACTTCAGTCACCAAGGAAGATTCTAATCCATTCTGAACAATGACACCACCATCCGTCGAGTCAACAACACGACTCCTAGTCGTGCAAGCCGATGCACATCCTTCACTAACTCATTCCTCTCCTCATCTACATGGGTCACACTCTCCATAGAAAGCCTGCTAAGAGCATTTACCACCATATTAGCCTTGCCCAGATGATAAAGGACATTCATATCATAATCTTTAAGAAGCTTTAACCACCTTCTTTGACGTAGATTTAGATCCTTCTGGGTAAACACGTAATATAGGCTTTTTTGGTCTGTAAACACATCCACATGGACCCCATACAAATAGTGTCTCTAAATCTTCAAGGCAAATACTACTGCTGCCAACTCGAGGACATGAATTAGATAGTTCTTTTCATAGACTTTCAGCTGCCTGGATGCGTAGGCTATAACCTACCATGCTGCATTAATGCACAACCAAGGTCGATCCTTGAGGCATCACAATATACCACAAACCCATCGATACCCTCAGGTAGGGTCAACACTAGTGCTGAGGTGAGTCGAGTCTTCAACTCTTGGAAGCTCTTCTCACAGGCTTTCAACCATTGAAACTTCACTTTCTTCTAGATCAACTTAGTCAATAGTGCTTCAATGGATGAAAAACCTTCCACAAACCTCCTGTAGTAACCAGCTAAGCCCAATAAACTCCTAATACCCGAGGGACTAACTGGTCTAGGTCAATTCTTCACTTCTTTTATCTTTTGAAAGTCCACCTATACACCCTCACTTGACACCATATGACCCAAAAATGATACTGAATTTAACCAAAACTCACACTTGATGAATTTAGCATACAACTGACGATCCTTAAGAGTCTGTAGCACCACCCTTAAATGAGCGGCATGCTCCTCTTCGCTCCGAGAGTATACGAGAATGTCATCTACGAACACGATCACTAACATGTCCAGATATGGCTTAAATACCATGTTCATCAAATCCACAAAAGTTGCAGGAGCATTTGTTAGTCCAAAATACATAACTACAAACTTATAGTGACCATACCGAGTCCTGAAGGATATTTTCGGAATGTCACTCTCCCGAACCCTGAGCTGATGATACCCAGATCTGAGGTCTATCTTTGAGAAACTCTTGGCACCTTGAAGTTGGTCAAACAAGTCATCAATTCTGGGGAGAGGATACCTATTCTTGATGGTGACCTTGTTCGATTTCCGATAATCAATGCACATCTGAAAGGAACTATCCTTCTTCCGGACAAAGAGAATTGGTGCACCCCACGGGGATTTGCTTGGTCTGATGAAACCCTTGTTTAAAGATCCTTCAACTATTCCTTCAACTCCTTTAGCTTAGCTGGAGCTATTTTGTAAGGAGGAATAGATATAGGCTGCGTATCGTGAAGAAGGTCAATACCAAAATCGATCTCCCGCTCAGGAGGAATTCCTGGTAAATCATCTGGAAACACTTCTGGATATTCACACACTACAGGAACTGACTGGATAGTCGGAGTTTCGGATGTAGAGATCATATTTCTAGCCTTAAGGTAGGAAATGAAGTGACCTACAGACACAACTGAACTACCTTCCATTCTAGGACTGGCTCACCCGAAAACCGGAACTCTATCGCACGGGTTCTACAATTTACTAAGGCATAACATGCATGTAACTGATCCATGCCAAAGATAAGATCAAAATCTTTCATGGCTAGATCTACTAAATTTGTTGAGGTGACTTTCTAAAGGATTATAACAAGGAAATTTCTATATAGCCATCGAGCTCTAACTGAATCACTAACTGGAGTAGAGACTGAGAAGGGTTCTGATAGTATTTCGAGACTAACTCTGAAACTACTAGCAACATAGGGTGTCACAAAAGATAAAGTAGCCCCTAGATCTAGCAATGCATATACATCAAGGTGAAATACTCGTAACATACCAGTGACTACATCTGGAGAGGCCTACTGCTCGTGATGAGACTCGAGGGCATAGAATCTGTTCTGACGCCGACCACCACCTGCACTAGTGGAGGCTCCTTACTGCGCTGCCTGCTAGTGGGGCTGCTGAACTAGTGGCTGGGTCTCAGCCTCTACCATGGACCTTTCTAGTTGCTGGACAATCTCTGAGAATATGTCCGAGCTTCCCACACTCGAAATAAGTACTTGTACCTGCTAAGCACTGACCAGTGGGCCTCCTGCCACACCTGTCACAAGCTAGAATACTAGGCTCCACAAATATGCTCCCTGACCTTGAGAGCCTGATGCTCGTCCCCTCTGGTAGGTCCTAGATCTGGATGGCACACTCGCTACTGACAGTGCTAGGGCTGATGATCTCTGGTGGGACTACTGAAGGTGCCCACCACCAGGTCTCTATTAGGAGAATCCAAAGCTATCCATCCTGGCCCTCTTGGTCTCTCTTCCCGCTCACTCACCTGTACCGCCTCTATCTGTTGGGCATATAGAACTATCCGTGAGAAGTTAATGTCCCAATGAAGCATCACGAACCGATAATTTTTGACCAAATAGTATGCTATCCAATGCATGAACCGGCTCATTCGAGCCCTCTAATCTGCCACCATCTCAGGTGCATATTTGGATAGGCGGGTGAACTCTAAGGCATACTCCTGGACCATCATGTTGTTATGCCTCACGTTCACAAATTCAGCTACTTTGATTTTCCTCCTCTCTCGGGGAAGAACCAATTCAAAAACGCAGTATGGAACTCATCCCAACCAACAGGACCTGCTCCGACTGCCCTACCATCCTTCCACTGTCTGAACCAAATATGTGCAACCCTTTTTAGCTAATAAGAGGCTAGGTCAGCGCATTCCTCCCCTGTCACCCCCATGATTTGGGTGATTTTCTGTATCTCATCAATAAACTCGTATGGATCCTCGTCCACCTTTGATTCGAGAAACTCTAGAGGGTTTTTCCTAAGAAAATCTCTGACTCTCGTTGCTGCCACATTCCTACTCTAGGGAACATGCACTATCGCCTGCTGGTTGACCTAGGCGGTCAATGCCTGTGCCAACATCTGAATGGCTGCTCTAAACTCTGTATGGGCAACTTGCTTGGGCACATGATCCTCGGGGGCTGGTGGGGCCTGCTGGTGGCCATCCCCATTGCCATTCTCATGGCCATTTCCATTTCCATTCCTTCTTTCTTTAACTCGGTGGGAGGCATGATTCTGCAAATACGTATAGCATGAGTTAGAAGGACATAGAGACATTTTATCGCACAACATAGAGCATGAAAGAAGAGAAGTTTTCCTAAAATGTTTCGTAGCCTCTTCTTCATAAGTGTGGTACACTTCACACCCATGAAAAGACTCTACTTAACGCGGCTTTCAGACACCCTAGGACACTTCAAAACCTAATGATCTGATACCAAGTGTGTCATAGCCCGAACATATGCCCGGATCGAGACATGGGACAAAGAACCCCGAGAGGCTCTGATGAGTTGGAAATTTACCAACTCATTAGGCTCCTAAGCATGAGTTTTTGCCTAGCTTCCGAGTCATTTATGTGGATTTTATACTCTTTCTCTTTGATTCTTTGTAGGTACTTCACGCGAGTGGAGAAAGTATGAAATCAAGCAAAACACATGAAGTTTGAGATAGAATTTGATGAGTTAGCATATGAAGGAGAGGAGCCAAAGATAATGGAGGATTTGAGCTCAAAAAGAGGTGTAAGGACGTGCTTTGAATCGTCTAAACGCAGATCTGGAAGGGCAAACTCAAGCAAAACGCCTGAGCAACTGCTCCAGGCCAGCTACTCACTGGAGTTTGGCAGAATGCACCGGTGAGATGCCGGCCTAACACCGGTTGAGCCGCTGATTCACCTTGCTAGCCACTGTTTTCCACCGGCTATGGTTAGGTGCTCCGCAGATTTGCACCGGCTAAATGCCAGTTTTTCACAGGTGAGGCCACCTAATGAAGGTTAAAATGGTCCAAAAAGGTCTCCAAAGCATCTAAAAGCCTCAAGGGAATTTGGAGAAAGTTGTACACAAGAAAGTACAGATATTTATATAGCTTTCATTGTACACCAACCATTCATTCAACAATTCATTCATCTAGACTTCATCTTCTTCATACAATTTTTGGGTAGAATCTTTTAACCATAGAATTATAGAGTTAGATAGAACTTTTGTTCTTCTTCTTCTTTAACCAATATTGGGGGAATTACACCATTGTTGTAAGAGCTTTTGAAGCAAATTTGTGAGCTAATGTGATGAATGTGAGGGGAATCCTCTTGGTATCTTCTCTCTACCTTTAAATATGCTCTACTAATTTGCTAGCTAGAGATATATTCATGGTGGATTTATTAATTTGATTGGGTTTTGATAAATTTCTCTCGGATTCTTATGGAAATTATAGATCTATTATCTTCTCCCAAGTTTTTCATGATCCGAACATAGGTTCGGATCGAGACATGGGACAAGAAACCTAGAAAGGCTCCAAGTCGACCCATGGCATGAACATACATCTAACTCAATCATAGATAAGCGGAAGATCATCATAAATAACATAGAGGAAGTCTAAACAAAACATAACATCTAAATACATACATAAGTCTAAAGCTGAATACAAACTATGTCCGAGAAAACTCTAATACTGATGAGTTGATGGGAAAACCCAACTAACTCACTATAGTCTGAAAACTAAAAATACTGAAATATCTGAATAGAAGGGCCCTCGAGAGATGAGTATTCACCAACTCTGATCGGGAAGTACAAATGCTGGAAATCTGGCTATCAGCGGGACTATGTCTGGATATCGGATCTTGTATTATAAAACGATACAACATAAAGTATGTTGTCAGTACGTGGAATATACCGAGTATGCAAGGTAAGTAAAACTGCTAAGTAAGTAAAATCATTAAACATGCATAGTGTAAAACATAATCAAGATAAGATTCTGAGAGTAGGGCTTGCATTCTATTTTCTGAAATCATGATCTGATCATAACTGAATCGAATGACCAAAAACTGAAAACTGATAATCATAAGTAAAACTGAACATTGGGTCAAACCTGCTGAAAACATAATATCATGAATGATGAACGTGCATAAATGAAATCATAAGGAATAATGGGAGACTCATCATATAACCGACATTACCACGATAAAGCTTATGTGGTCTCCATTATTATACTCAAGAAGGGAGAGCCGTCCAAAGCCTTGTTAGGGCTAAGGAAGAAACCATGATATCGATATCAAGCTGAAGGCCCCTTGGGGGTAGGGGAAGCTCACAATGGAGGTCCCGAAAGTATATATATATATATATAACCTACGTTGGCGTGTAGTTCCGAGGCACAGGATTTACTGACCCTTAGCCTATTTCGTGCTAGATACTACTCCCAAAAACATGTATTTGGTCTCTATCATTTTTCAACGAAGCTGAACCATCATCTGATGACGAAGCTGAATGCAATAATACATGCAAAAATATGGAAAAAAAACATAATATGAGGAGCCTTGGGCTCAAATCATACCACAAGCTGAAAATAGTGGGAGTCTAGACTCCAAAATTCATGCGGTAAGCTAATAACGTGAAATTTAGATAAATCGTGAAACATACATGATCATATGGGCTTGCCCAAACTTGAACATGTTTGAAATAGACTTTGATTATTCAAAACATGAATGTAGACATGGTTAATTCGAAATCATACTTTCTTCAAATACCTCTCATCATAATTGAAAATATAGATCATAATCTCAACTTTTCATGAATTCTTTTATGATTGGGCATCATAATTTATAAAACTCAAAAATACAATTTATAATTTAAAACATGTAAAATCTGCCCATTTATCATAATTCAACATTTAAAACATACTTAGATCATACCCATGATAGATATTTAGGAAATTCACATGTTGGGTGAAAAACCCATAGATTCATCAATAGAATTTTCATGAATTGAGAGGGAATTGGGCATGGGTGTGGACTATCGCACCAATTCATAGCCTTACATACTTGAAGAGACCTAATTTCACAACTTCCTCGATTGCCCAAAGAGAATTGAGGAAGAATTTTGAAGAAACTAGCCTTGATCACCTCTCAAACCTCTAAGCTTGCATGCATGAATTAGAATAGGCTTAGAATGACTTAACCCTTCTTAAAACACTCTATTCTGAGCTTAAAACGATGTAGTTAGACCTTAGGAACTTAAAAATTACAGAAAAGCCCTTAATAAATTCATTGGAAAAACATACTGTCAGTCCCAACGAGGGACTGGACGGATCGTTGTTAGTGACCACGAATCGTGGTTACCTACCGTCACCTGAGCAAACTCAATACTGGTCACCACGGAGGACACCGCGACTCGTGGTGCACCTAATGAATCGTGGTGACCCAGTCATTACCCATACTGTCCAGACAACAAATCTTCAGTCAATCTTTTGACCACAAACGACTCAATGACTCGTGGTCCTGACCATGAGTCGTGCCTTCTCCCATGGCCAACCCCTAGACCATTATCCGAAACCAAATTTCTCTTCCACAGCATGAGTTACTTAACGACTGCAGAAAATCCTATTTTTCTCTGTTTCAACTCTTAGGTATGATCTTAGGGTTTTTGGAGTATTACAATATCTCCCCTGTGGGAACATTCATCCTCAAATGATGAAAATCATACTGAAAAGCAGGGAAATGCAATCATCATACTCAAATACTGAACATACATGATGGAAACTGATGGAGTGACTGACTCCGATTTAAACTACATGACTGAACTGAATTCCCGAATCACACATACATTCATTGCCGTGAAAGAAATTGGGGTACATAAGATGAACATGAAACTGAATAGAGTACTGAGGAGAAAACTAATACCTCAAGTTGAAACTGAGTCGTAAGGGAATAAATGCGGGTATTTAGCCATCATATCTGCCTCGGCTTCCCATGTAGCTCCCTCAACATGCTAATTCCTCCATAAAACCTTGACTGAAGCTACTTATTTGTTTCTTAGCTTACGAACCTGACAATCCAGTATCTCTACCGAAACCTCTTCATAACTAAGGCTGTCTTTCACACCGATACTGTCCACAGGAACAACCAGAGCTGGATCACCCAAACACTTCTTTAAGAGCGATACATGAAATACTGGATGAACTGAAGCTAATTTTGAGGGAAACTCAAACTCATATGCTACCTTACCAACCCGTTTCACAATCAGGTAGGACCAACATAACAGAGACTGAGTTTTTCTTTCTTTCTGTACCTCATCACTCCCTTCATAGGAGATACCTTCATAAACACCCAATTATCGACTTCAAACTCAAGTTCTCTCCTCCTCACATCTGCATAGGACTTTTGGCGACTCTGAGCTGTTTTCAACCTGTCCCTTATATGCTGAACCTTCTTCATAGCCTCATGGACTGAATCTGATCCTATCATCCCAGCTTCACTGACTTCAAACCAACCAATAGGCGATCTACATCTCTTCTCATAAAGAGCCTCAAACGGAGCCATCTGAATGCTGGAATGGTAGCTGTTGTTATACACAAAATGAGAGGCAAATGATCATCCCAACTACCCTTGAAGTCAATCACACATGCTCTCAATATGTCCTCGAGAGTCTGAATAGTCCATTAACCTGACCATCTGTTTGCGGGTGAAATGTTATGTTAAGATTGACCTGAGTACCAAGTCCCTTTAGAAACGATCTCCAAAACTAGGAGGTAAACTGAGTACCTCTATCTGATATGATGGACAAGGGCACTCCGTGCAATTGAACTACCTCCCGAATGTACAATTTAGCATAATCCTTCGCTGAATCGGTAGTTTTGACCAGTAGGAAATGAGCTGCTTTGGTCAACCTATCCATGACCACCCAAATGGAGTCATACTATCGATTAGTGTGAGGCAACCCTGTGATGAAGTCCATATTGATCTCCTCCCAATTCCAAGTATAAATACTGATGTATTGAAGCACACCTCCTGGTCTTTGATGCTCCACTTTCACCTGTTGACAGTTCAGACAATTAGCCACAAACTCTGCTATGTCCTCTTCATTCCATTCCACCAATAGACTTCCCGTAGGTCATGGTACATCTTTATGGAACCTGGATGTATGGAATATCTGGAACCATGAGCCTTGTAAAACATCCAATCTCTTAAATCATCAACATCTGGAACACACAAACGACCCTGATATCGGAGCACACCATCTCCCCCTTTGCAAAAGACCTCTACCTTCTGATTCTAAACGACTTCCTTCAACTTCACCAAGATAGGATCCTCGTCTTGTATAGATTTTACATCAATCATTAAGGATGATTCTGATTCGTTTTGAACAATAACACCACCATCGATTGAGTCAACCAAACGAACTCCCAACCGTGCAAGCTGATGCACATCCTTCACCAGCTCCTTCCTCTCCTCATCTACAAGGGAAACACTCTCCATAGAAATCCTACTAAGAGCGTCTGCTACCATATTAATCTTTCCCAGATGGTAAAGGACACTCATATCACAATCCTTGAGTAACTCCAACCACCTTCTTTGACGTAGATTTATATCCTTCTGGGTAAACACATATTGTAGGTTTTTATGGCCGTAAACACATCTACATGGAATCCATACAAATAGTGTCTCCAAATATTCAAGGAAAATACTACCACCGCCAATTCAAGATCATGAGTCAGATAATTCTTTTGATGAACCTTCAACTGCCTAGAAGCATATGCTATAACATTACCATGCTGCATCAATACACAACCAAGGCCGATCCTCGAAGCATCATAATATACTACCAACCCATCGGTACCCTCGGGTAGGGTTAACACTGGTGCTGAGGTGAGTCGAGTCTTCAACTATTGTAAGCTCCTCTCACAAGTTTTTGACCATTGGAACTTCACTTTCTTTTGAGTCAGTTTGGTCAATGGTGCTGCAATAGATAAAACCCCCTCAACAAATCTCCGATAATAATAGGCTAAACCCAAGAAATTCCTGAAATTCTTCACCGTTTCTATCTTTTGAGAGTCCACATGCATACCCTTGCTTGACACCACATGGCCGAAAACGCCACTGAGTTTAACCAAAACTCACATTTACTGAATTTAGCATATAACTGGCGATCCTTAAGAGTCTATAGCACCACCCACAGATGAGCGGCATGCTCTTCCTCGCTCCGAGAGTATATAAGGATGTCATCTATGAACATAGTCACGAACATATCCAAGTACGATTGAACACCCTATTCATCAAATCCATAAAAGCTGTAGGTGCATTTGTTAGCCCAAAAGACCTAACTATAAACTCATAGTAACTATACCGAGTCCTAAAGGCTTTCTTTGGGATGTCACTCTTGATCTTGGGCATAATTATGTGCCCAAGTGCTATTTTATAACTTAATTTAGTCATGTTGGTCTGATTATACAGTTACATTCTTATGTGATTTTATATAAATTTGGGTATACACTAACAAACATGATTAGTCCTTGTTTTGTAGGTGTAAAATGCATATGAGGGACNGTAGGTGTAAAATGCATATGAGGGACTAAATAATGATGGGTGAAGTGAAGGAATGGAGTTGGAAGTGAATTGCAAAAGATGGCAAGGAAACATGCCATGGAAAGGCTGGCCGCGCCAGGCAGCGTGCCACGCTGTGCGTGTGCCGTGCCCAGCGCCGTGCCACGCCAAGGCCATGCGCGCGAAATGCTGCCTTCCAAGGCGCCTGCGCGCCAGCGTCCGTGCCACGCTTGGCATTGCTGCGCGCCACAGGCCGTGTCACGCTGGCCATCGCGCAGGACAAACGCCGTGCCACACCGGCTGTCGTGCCATGCCTCGGCCAAGCAACATTTAAGTGCAAATTCCAGTGGGCCTCCGCGTTACCTCCGTGGCACGAAGGCATATTGGTGCGTTCACCTCCGTGCCACGGAGCTATTCCACCATAGGCCAAATTTTGCATTTTTTCAGCTTAGTATAAATTGAACCCTTAGCTTCTAAAATCATTTGTCACGAAATATTTTCTGAAAACCGTAGA
>JACEIK010001079.1:148893-167169 GCA_018107945.1 Datura stramonium
GCATGATTATACGGCCTTAGCTCTAGTTGCTTCTTATATTTTTTCCAGATTGTTTTGTGACCACACCAAAACTTAATTATAATTTACCAAAACTTCTCTAATCAAAACTTGTGAAGGTTATCTTACACTTGAACTTCATAATTTTCTAAATTGGTCCATTCCCTGTGGGTTCGACATCCGGCTCTTAAAAAGGGCTGTTGTATTACTTGTACGACCGCGTACGCTTGCGTGTGCGTTGGAGCGCAGCAACTCTCCCGAACCCTAAGATGATGGTATCCGGATCTGACATCTATCTTCAAAAAGCACTTAGCACCCTAAAGCTGGTCAAACAAATCATCAATACTGGGGAGAGGATTCTTGTTCTTGATGGTAACTCTGTTCAATTGTAGATAATCAATGCACATATGAAGGGAACCATCCTTCTTTCGGACAAACAGAACTGGTGTACGCCATAAGGATTTGCTCGGTCTGATGAAACCTTTGTTTAAAAGGTCCTTCAATTGCTCCTTCAACTCCTCTAACTCTGATAGGACCATTATGTATGGAGAAATAGATATAGGCTGCGTATCGGAAAGGAGGTCAATACAAAAATTAATTTCCCTCTCGGAAGGGATTCCCGGTAAATCATCTAGACTCACCTCTGGATACTCACACATTACGGGAACTGACTGGATTGTTGAGGTTTCGAATGTAGCATCCTTAACCCTAACTAGATGGTACACATAACCCTTAGAAATCATCTTTCTGGCCTTAAGGTAGGAAATGAAATAACCTACAGGCAAAACTGAGCTACCCTTCCACTCTAAAATTGGTTCACCCGAAAATTTGAACTCTACTGCACGGGCTCTACAATTGACTGAGGCATAGCATGCAAATAAATCCATGCTGAGGATAACATCAAAATCGGTCATGGCTAACTCTACTAAATCTGTTGAGGTAACTTTCTAAAGGACTATGACAAGGCAATTTCTATACACCCGTCTAGCCATAACTGAATCACCAACTGGAGTAGAGACTGAGAAGGGTTCTGATAAGATTTAGGGATTGACTCCGAAACTACTAGAAACATAAGGCATCACAAAAGATAAAGTAGCCCATGGATCTAACAATGCATATACATCAAGGTGAAATACTCGTAACATACCAGTGACTACATCTGGGGAGACCTCCTGCTCCTGACGGGATGCTAGGGCATAAAATATGTTTTGGCAATGTCCGCCACCTGTTCTAGTAGATGTCCCCTACTGAGTTGGGCGTGCTGGTGGAGATGATGAACTGGAAGCTTGGCCTCAGCCCCTATCATGACCCTGTCTGCCTGCTAAGTAATCCCTAAGCATGTGTTTGGGCTTCCCGCACACGAAGCAAGCACCTGTACCCACCAAACACTGCCCTGTGTGTCTTCAGCCACATCTGCTACACTCTGGAGGGCTGATCTCTACTGGTCTGCTACTCTGACCTCTCCAACCTGATGCTCATGCCCTCTGATCACGCCTGGACTTGGATGGCACACTCATAGCCGAAGGCGTTGGGGCTGAAGATCTTTGGTGGGACTACTGACGGTGCCCAATAGGTCTCTACTGGGATAATTCAAAGCTACCAATCCTGGCCCTCTCAGCCTCTCTTTCCCGTTCACTCCTCTATACTGCCTCCATCTGCTGGGGGCACAAGACTATCGGAGCAAAGTCTATCCTGAAGAAGCATCGTAGTCTGGCAATCCCTGACCAAGTAGTATTTTATTCCATGCACGAACCGACTCACTCGAGCTCTCTGATATGACACCATCTCAGGTGCATACTTGGATAGATGAGTGAATTCCAAGGCATACTCCTGAACTGTCATCTTCCCTTGCTTTAGATTCATAAACTCGACCACTTTGATCTCCCTCATCTCCTGAGGGAAGAACGGATCCAGAAAAGCAAAAAGAAACTCATCCCAACTAATAGGGCCTTCTCCAACTACCCTACTATCCTTCCATTACTTGAACCAAATGTGCACAACCTCATTCAATTGGTACGCAGCTAAATCGACGCACTCCTCCAGTCACTCCCATAATCTGGCTGATCTTCAAAACCTCCTCAATGAACTCACGTGGATCCTTGTCCACCTTCGATCCAAGGAAATTGGGAGGGTTCATCCTCAAAAAATCCACTCTTGCCGCCACTGCATTCCCATTCTGAGGGACATGCGCTACCGCCTGCTGATTGACCTGGGCGATCAAGGACTGGGATAACATCTGAATGGCTGCCCTGAACTCTATGTGGTAACGGGCTCGGGTACATGCTTCTCATGGGATGGAGGGGACTGCTAGTGCCCATCTCCATTGCCATTCTCATGCCCATTTTCGTTTTTGTTTCTCTTTCAATTAACTCTGCGGGGAGGCGTCACTCTACAAACGCGTATAGCATGAGTTAGAAGGATAGAGAGACATTTCATTGCACGACTTAGATCATGAAAGAAGGGAACATTTCCTAAATGTCTCGTAGCCTCTTCGTCATAAGTGTGGCGCACTTCACACCCATGAAAAAGAGCCTACTTAACGCGGCTTTCGATCACCCTAAGTCACTTTAAAACCTAGCTCTGGTACTAAGTTTGTCACGACCCAAAAATAGGCCCGGATCGAGACACGGGACAAGAAACCGAGAAAGGCTTCAAGTCGACCCATGGCATGAATATACATCTAACTCAATCATAGATAAGTGCAATATCATCATAAATAACATAGCGGAAGTCTAAACAAACCATAACATCTGAATACATACATAAGTCTAAAGATGAATACAAACTATGTCCAGAGAAACCTCTAATACTGACGAGTTGATGGGACAAGACCCCAACTAACTCACTATAGTCTGAAAATTGAAAATACTGAACATAGTTGAATAGAAGGTCCCTCGAGAGATGAGGACTCACCAATTATGATCGGGAAGTACAAATGCTGGAAATCTGGCTATCGAAGGGACTGAGTCTAGATATTAGAGCCTGTATCATAAAATGATACAACATAGAGTATGCAGTCAGTACGTGGAATCTACCAAGTATGAAAGGTAAGTAAAACCGCTAAGTAAAATCATTAAACATGCATAGTGTAAAACATAATCAAAATAAGATTCTGAGAGTAGGGCTTTCATGTTATTTTTTGAAATCATGATCTGATTATAACTGAATATCATAACTGAATCAAGTGACCCAAAGATGAAAACTGATAATCGTAAGTAAAACTGAACATTGGGTCAAACCTGCTGAAATCATAATATCATGACTGATGAACGTGCATAACTAAAATCATGAGGAACAATGGGAGACTCGTCATATAATCGACATTACCATGATAGTGCTTAGGTGGTCCCCACTATTATACTCAAAAGGGCAGAGCCGTGCAAAGACTTGCCAAGGCTAAGGACGAAACCATGATATTGATATCAAACTGAAGGACCCTTGGGGGCAGGGGAAGCTCACAAGGGTTGTCCCGAAAGAGTGTGTGTGTGTGTGTGTGTGTGTATATATATATAAAACCTACGTTGGCGCGTAGTTTCGAGGCACAGGGTTGACTGACCCTTAGCCTACTCAATGTTGGACAGTACTCCCAAAAACATGCATTTGCTCTCCATCATTTTTCAATGAAGCTGAACCGTCGTCTGATGACGAAGATGAATGCAATAATACATGCAAAAATCTGAAAAAAACATAATATGAGGAGCCTTGGGCTCAAATTATACCACAAGCTGAAAAACAGTGGGAGTCTAGACTTCAAAATCCATGTTGTAAGCTAATAACGTGAAATTTAGATAAATCGTAAAACATACTTGATCGTATGGGCTTGCCCAAACTTGAACATATTTGAAATAGACTTTGATTATTCAAAACGTGAATGTAGACATGGGTAATTCGAAATCATACTTTCTTCAAATAGCTCTCATCATAATTGGAAACATAGATCATAATCTCAACTTTTCATGAATTTTTTCTTGATTGGGGCATCATAATTTATAAAACTAGAAAACACAATTTATAATTTAAAACATGTAAAATATGCCCATTTATCATAATAAAACATTTAAAACATACATAGAACATACCCATGATAGAAATTTAGGAAATTCACATGTTGGGTAAAAATCTCATAGATTCATCAATAGAATTTTCATGAACTGAGAGGGAACTGGGCATGGATGTTGACTATTGCACCCATTCATAGCCTTACATACCTGAAGAGACCTGATTTCACAACTTCCTCGATTTCCCAAAGAGAATTGAGGAAGAACTTTGAAGAAACTAGCCTTGATCACCTCTCAAACCTCTAAGCTTGCATGCATGAATTATGATCGACTTAGAATGACGTAACCCTTCTTAAAGCACTCCATTCTATGCTTAAAACAACATAGTTTTGGCCTTAGGAACATAGAAATTATAGAAAAATCCTTAATAAATTCACAGGGAAAACATATTGCCAGTCCCAACGAGGGACTGGACGAATCGTTGTCAGTGACCACAAGTCGTGGCCACCCCCCATCACCTTCACTAAAGAAAACTCAACACTGGTCACCACGGAGGACACCACAACTTGTGATGTAGCCAACGACTCATGGTGACCCAGTCTTTACCCATACTACCGAGGCATCAAATCATCAGTCAATCTTTTAACCACAACCGACTCAACAACTCGCGGTCCTGACCATGAGTCGTGCCTTCTCCCGTGGTCAACCCCCAGACCATTATATGAAACCAAATTTCTCCTCCACACCACATGTCACTTAACTACTCGTGGCATACCCAACGAATCACTAGATGACTTGTCCTGTGACCTAGTGCAGAAAATCCTATTTTTCTCCATTTCAACTCTCGGGTCTGATCTTAGGGTTTTTACGGTATTACAAAGGTGTAATTTCTAAAATTGATGGTTTGAAAACATGAATTGTGCTTTACTTTTCTTGATTTTTCTTGAGAGAGAAAGGTGAGAATTGGGTGAGAAGATAATAGTGAAGAGTTGGAGTGTTTGTGTGTGGGATTAAGCTAGAGATAGTTAAAACCCACCTTTTCACTCCATTAAAGGTCAAGGCTAGAAATAACTATTCCTTCCTCTAGCTTGTGTGGTTGATTACTTGAATTGGCTTTGGGGTTCGAAAGAACCCAAGGCATAAATATTCTTTTGGTTGAAAAACAAGAGAATGTGAATTATTCACAGCTATATATGCTAAGTATGAGTCTAAGGCATTGAAGAAATTTCCGATTTAGTTGAGATCTCATCTATAGAATGCCCCTAGCCATATCACTTGTGATTGCTTCACTTGAAATTCCCACCAATTAGTCCTAGTTTAGAATTATATAGTTATTTCCCTTAAATTCCTCCCCCCAATTTTACCAATTATGCATTCTAGTTTGAATTAGTTTATAACTCTTGAATCATCGACTCAATTCTCTGTGGGATTCGACCCCGACATCCTTTGGGATATTATTTTGATAGAACGATCATTTATGCTTTTTTATAATAAAGAGTATATTTTGGACGTTATCAAAAATGGCGTCATTGCCATAGAATTGAGTTGTGATAAGACCTTAGTTATTTATTGGTTCGAACTAGTTTTGCATTTTTATTTTACATATTGTTTTGTTTTTGTTTTTGTTTGTTGGTAGCTGTATGATGACATAGTGGAATGAAAGGAGGTTTGTTGGTTGCAATCCTTATCATAACGACCCATGGCCCTATTGTGGAGGACCACACTATTGGAAAGATTGCAAACATGCCCCTAGAAGGGAGATGAGTGCACCTTCTCTTTCCTATGATGGGTGTAGATGCACATTATGTGGTAGACAGGGGAGACATTGGAATGGATGCCCAAATCGGGTTAGTTCTTATTATAGTGGCTATGATAGAAGTTGTACTCCTAAGCTTGATACGAATGAAGCCATGGCAAGTAAGGGAAGGATAAATACATATGGGCGTATGGAAGCCATGCTCCAAGCCTTTTTTGAGCGAGAGTATAATGTAGAAAAGAATTTCAACCCCTACATGCCCATGGAATCATCCACTCCTCAAGAAGAAAGCTGTAAATCTGTACAAGAGGAAGCGGAGGAGACATTGAGGAGCATAACAATAAGAAGCGAACAATGGGGCATAACTCAACTTGACTCATGGGAGGAAGCTCAAAATGATGATGAAGAAGGAGCCAAAGTGAACTTTGAAGAAGTCATAGAGTTGTGCCAACCAACTAACATTCAAATATGCAAGATGCCAAGGTTAAAGAAATGACACTAGAGTCTCCAAATGACATCCAACACACCATGCTCAAGGACTCTAGTACACTTGGAAAGGAGGATGTCAAGAAAGAAGCATGTTTATAAAGGGAGCGACTTAAACCGCCCTCTTATCATTTTTCAACATTGAACTTGGTTGACAAAATGGTGACTGAGGAGACCAAGTCAATGAAGGAAGTTGAGGAGGACAATCAAGGTGGCTTCATCTTAGAGTATGCCATGCCAAAAAAGTCAAAGCACATCCCTCCTGTAAGGGCCAAGAAATAGAATATGCAACATCCATTGCATGTCCCCTTGATGCCTACACCACCACCCCTCAAGCGGAGTAGAAGAATGGATAATAAACTAGGGGTGCGATTCAAATGCTCAAAGTGGAGAAAAAAGTGGTGAAGTTGAAGTCGTCGAGCTATGATGTTAACTAAGGCAATTCTTGGGAGGCAACCCAAGTGATTTTACTCTTTGTTTTTACTTTTCCCTTTTTGTTTTGTTTTACTTTATGCTTGTGTTGTCTTTGATGGTGCATAGGTGAAAGAGGTGTGGAAGGTGATAAAAATGGAAGGAGCTAAATTGAGCAACCGGTGATAGACTAGCTGTCACGCCCCGAGTTTACACCCTGGATGAAACACAGTACTTGGAGTCACAAGTGACCCCAAGTCAACCCCTGGTCTATCATACACTGGCATTCTGAGTACATACAAATACATACAACGGAAGTTTAAAGCAAGAATATAAATACTTGAAGGAGATAAATTGGTTCATAATATTTGAAAATATTAGAACAAAGCTACAAGTCTAAAAAACCAATCTGAGTCTGAAAAACAGATCTACGTCTGAAAGCCACTATGAATGATGAACTGTTGGGACAAGCCCCTAGCTAACTCCAAATATAAATAAAAAAGAAGGAAAGTATAACTGAAGCAATAAATATCTGTCCTAGAAGGATGAGGACTCACCAGCTGGAATAACTGAGATCTTCGGTGAGCGGTCGGCTAACGGGGCTGAGACTGAGATCCTACAGCTGTATCATAAAACGATACAACATAAAAGTATGCGTCAGTACTTTGAATATACTGGGTAAGTGAGAGAAACATAACACAGTGGGATAAATACAAGAAAATGCTGAACTGAAAAGACATGCAAAGACCAACTAAAGCCACTGAACTGAATAATTGAACTACTGAGGTGGCCTAAAATACCCTGTCTGATGGTCAAACATGTTCTAAGTATGGAATACTGATCTGAACTGAACTGAAACTGGACTGAACTGACTAGTGGGAGAGTCTATAACTGACATATAACCATGTGAGCTAGACGTGGAGTCCGATGTATATAACCCATCGGTAGGAACCAATATACCTTGCCAGGGTATAAAGGCAAATCATTTCACATGAAGAAGCTAGCAACATCATCACTACGTAGAGGNATGTGAGCTAGACGTGGAGTCCGATGTATATAACCCATCGGTAGGAACCAATATACCTTGCCAGGGTATAAAGGCATGAACTGGGTGATCACAAAAGTATGGGGCCAATCAGGCCAATAAATACTATAACCTATGCTGGCAATGTAGTTTTGGAAACCTGGGTGCACTGGAACCCCGGTCCGCTTAGTGCTAAGTCCTACTCCCATTGGATAGTTCTAGACTGAATACTAGGCTGATAGCTCAAAACTGGGGCCCAATACTAGTCAAGTATAATATACGAAAGCACCCTGAGAGTCTTATTAGACCAGATTCTGAAACTGGGTTCTAAGACTGGTCGGAGCTGCTTATCTAGAAGCATCGTAATCGTCTACAGAACAAACTAAAATTTGATACTGGGGTCCAAAGGCTAGCAAGAGCTGTATATCTAAAGTGTCATTACCGCCTAATGGACCAATGAAACTGAATTCTGAATCTGATATGATAATTGGGAGGTACTACTGACACCTCAAGAAATTCTGTAGCCAAACTGATCAGTCGACATTTTCTGACTGACATTGAGAATTCTAACATTCTTACTAAAATTGAATTGACAATATTCTGTTTGAAATTCAATGCTACTAACAACATGAGAGTTCCCGACACTGATAAAATCAAGCTAAAATTCGACACTCAAGCACTAATGCAGATTTCAAGGTTTTCTAGTTCAAGAAATAGGGATAAATTTCACTTCACATGATTCAACATCATTTTAGTCACAAACTGGTGGAAAATATCTATAATTGACATTGTATAATAATCCACATGATTTAGATAAAGTATGACTAGCAATTTCTTGACATTCAATAATTTCAGGGCTACAACTGATAGAGAGAAATATGGAGGAATTTAGGGACACAAGGAAAGAGTTATTACCTTGTTGAATTCCCACATACCTAGTTAAAAATCCCAAAGAATTCCTTGAGAAATTAAGGAGAAAAGATTGCCCTAGCTCCTGCTCTGGAAAACTCAGAGAAGTTCTATGATCTATTTTATGAAAGTCTGAGTGGGGAATGAGAAAAGAAACTGTTTAACCCCAATAATATCTGAAAATATGCTTAAAATGACTTAGTTTAAAGTTTAGGAGAGTAAGAATTTACTGAAAGGCCCTTGAAACTCGCAGGGAAAAACTGACTGTCAGTCCCCACGGCTGACCTAACGGATCGTGGTCAGTGACCATGACTCGTGGTCACACTCGTGAGGTGCACTGCCAGGAAAATACAGATGGTCACCATGAGGGACCTAATGAGTCATGGTTGGTGACCACGACTCATGACTATACCGCCCCAAAACTCCTAGAAGTTCCCCACGGGTGACACCACGACTCGTGGTGAGGACCAGTTGCGTACACTGCCTAACATTCCCATCCTTACATTTATCCTAGACCACGGGTCATATCACAAATCGTGGTGTTGACCATGACTCGTGGTGACCCCTGTGGTCACCCCTTTCTCCAAAAATTTCACCAAGCCCACAAGACTCACCACGAGTCACTTAACGACTCGTGGTCAGTCCCCACGGGTCACAGAACGACTCATTTTGTGACCTGGTGTAGATTTTCTAGTTTCTCTGATTTAAGTCCCGGGTCTAGTCTTTGAGTTTTCGAGGCATTACACCGGCGAAATACGTGTTATGATGTGCGAACCGCCGATCAAGCAAAGATGCCAACTAGAATGCCTAAAAGAAAAAAATTGCTTAAGTAGTCGCACATCGATGTTAGACCGACAAAATGTTGGTCTAGAGGTGCGAAATGCCGATCAAATATCAGTTATGAGCAAAATGCCAAGGGAGAGGAGGTTCTAAAGAAGTGGTTCTACAATGCACACAGCTCCAATGCAGATATCTCCATCATACCAGGGAGTTCTTTCTCTTATTCCTTCTGTACTTTTTTAAACCATGTGCATCGAGGACAATGCTTCATTTATGTTAGGGGTGAAGTATGAGTAACCCACATGTTAAGAGATGCAATATATGACCCTATGATAGATTGGGTGACATCATTCTTAAGGGAAAATCGTCAATAGTTGCGAGTTAGTATCAACTTTTTAGATAGTAGTCTTTGAATGAACTTCAAGGGTTTTCTTTATACTATGGTTCTTTCCTAAGGAGCAATTTTTCTTTTTCTTTTCTTTTTATTGTCGAACCGAGTTGACACTTCCCGATGATAGATTGAGAGGCAACTTTCTTAAGGGAAAATGTCAAGTCTAGAGTCTTTGTTGAGTCATTTGTGCACTTTCTTGATGAGGTACCACCAATATTTCTTGTTTGGCATTGTGCAAACGTTTTTGAAAAGAAAAGGAGGGCATTTAAATGTAAAAATTGAGCACTCTCTTGTCATGAATTGTATATTCTTTGCTTGGATTTTTGATTCATAACCAGCTTGTCGAAAGTCATTCTCTTAAATATAATGAAGGAAGTGTGTGAACTCCTTGGGTTGTGATGCCTTGTATGGTGAGACTTTTGTTTTAATTCTTGTGTATGCACGATTGTCTACAACTTGCCCTAAGTGTGATTCAAGGAAAAATGATAGATGGGGCTGCACTTAGAACATAATCTTAGGTCTTCTTTTGTTAGTCACTTCACCCAAAATGACCTCCTTGAATTTTAATCTTTGATAGTCAACGTTTGAGCCTTTGACCCTTTCTTTGTAAACCATATTACAAACCTACTGACCATTTTTAATCCTTCTCTTTGGCACTCATCCTCCCTAGTTGCTAGTGATGAAATAATGAAAAATGGGGCTTGAAGTCCATGAAATAGGGAGCGATAAGGAAATGAATGTAAAATGAGGCAAAAGCCCAAGTTTTGGGGTTTGCAAGAGTAGGGGGAAAAATGAGAGATTCAATGTGAGGTAGCACCAAAATTGTGGTGAGACGCATGAATTGATGGGATGAAAAACCTCGAATCATCAAAAGAGAAAGAATACTAAAAAGGTGCTATCTCTGGCATATATAAGGCTAAATGTGAAATTCATAGGTGTTATAAGGGTGGTTTGTGTTATACAAAAGATGAATATGATGAACAAGGAGAAATAAAGTGAAGTGATCTCAATAAGATGATGTGATGTTACAAGCATTTGTAAAGGCATTAGGGAGGCTTTAGTCACTAAAGCTAAACATTTATCCTACTCTTACCCCTAGCCTTCATTATGGCCCGTAAATCCTAATTGATTTTGAGTGTAGCAACAATACATTAGCGGCGATATACATGAAGAGCAAGCCTATGGATCAATTTGTATGCATATGAATTTCTTTATGAGGGGGAGGGCCTTTGTCTTATCTTATAATCCCTATGTGTGACGTGCTAAAAAAATATTTGGGATTCTCTCTTCTTGTGATTGGAATCACTTCCTTGAGGTACATGCTTAAAATTGTTTTCAAAAGAGAGGTATAAATGAGGCAAGCGTGTAGCGAACTTTAATGCAAGCTTTGAATGTGAATTGTCAATGACTTGAGATACTCTTTGAACTTATTTTGAAGAACTACGCCCCTTGTTTGAATGGAAGGAATGCATGCAAGATATGCTTAATGATTGTGGTCACCTATTGAAGCTTGTGCAACATGGTTTGAGTCTTTTATTTTTCTTGAGTTGGTGTATAATGTTGAGTTATCTTGAGGCTTAATGATTTTGTATATAACTACCGCAGTGCTCTAAGCTTTAGCAATGTCCTTTTGTAAAAGAATGTCTTCATTTGACCTTGATGCAAAAACTCATATATATAGCATTTTGTTCATTTTCTCAACTGTAAAGAATTTCATTACTTGAGGAAAAGCAATGGTTCAAGTTTGGGGGTTTTGATGAGTTGGAAATTTACCAACTCATAAGGCTCCTAAGCATGGGTTTTTGCCTAGTTTTCAAGTCGTTTATGTGGATTTTATGATCTTTATCTTTGATTCTTTGTAGGTACTTCACGTGAATGGAGAAAGCATGAAATCAAGAAAAACACATGAAGTTTGAGATGGAATTTGATAAGATAGCATATAAATGAGAGGAGCCAAAGATAATGAAGGATTTGAGCTCTAAAAGAGGTGTAAGGACATTCTTTGAATCGACTAAACACGGATCCAGAAGGGAGAAATGCAGGAAAAACACTTGAGCAACTGCTCTAGACCGGCTACTCACCGGCGTTTGGCAGAATAATTTGTATGGGTCTCTCTTCCCTAGAATTAATTTCTAATTAATTGATATGAATCAACATACGTATTCTTTTAGAGTCTAGATTAGAATAATAGCTTTATCCAGTTTGCCCTAACGTCGGTTCTCCTTGACAGCCACTGTTTTCCACTGGCTATGGTTTAGTGCTCCGCGGATTTGCATCGACTAAACATTGGTTCTTCACAGGTAAGGCCATCTAATGAAGGGTAAAAAGATCTAGAAAGGTCTCCAAAGCATCTAAAAGCCTCAAGAGAATTTAGGGAAAGTTGTATACAAGAAGGTATAGATATTTACATAGCTTTCATTGTACACCAATCGTTCATTCCACAGTTCATTCATCTAGACTTCATCTTCTTCATAAAATTTTTGGGTAGAATCTTTTCACCATAGAATTATAGAGTTAGATAGAACTTTCTTCTTCTTTTTCTTTAACCCAAATTGGAGGAATTCCACCATTGTTGTAAGAGCTTGTGATGCAAATTTGTGAAGCTAATGTGATGAATGTGAGGGGAATCCTCTAGGTATCTTCTTTCTACCCTTAAATATGCTTTACTAACTTGCTAGCTAGAGGTATATTCATGGTGGGTTTATTAATTTAATTGGTTTTTAATAAATTTCTCTTGGATTCTTATTGAAATATTAGATCTATTATCTTCTCTCAAGTTATAATTTCTAAAATTGATGGTTTGAAAACATGAATTGTGCTTTACTTTTCTTGCTTTTGCTTGAGAGAGAAAGGTGAGAATTGGGTGAGAAGATAATAGTGAGGAGTTGGAATGTTTGTGTGTGGGATTAAGCTAGAGATAGTTAAAACACACATTTTCACTCCGTTAAAGGTCAAGGCTAGAAATAACTAGTCCTTCCTCAAGCTTGTGTGGTTGATTACTTGAATTGGCTTTGGGGTTTGAAACAACCCAAGGCATAAATATTCTTATGGTGGGAAAACAAGAGAATCTGAATTATCCACAGCTATCTATGCTAAGTATGAGTATAAGTCATTGAAGAAATTCTCAATTTAGTTGAGATCTCATCTATACAATGCCCCTAGCCATATCATTTATGATTGCTTCAGTTGGAATTCCCTCATTTAGTCTTAGTTTAGAATTATATAGTTATTTCCCTTTAATTCCCCCCAATTTTACTTTTCAAATATTGAACAATTATGCATTCTAGTTTGAATTAGTGTATAACTCTTGAATTATCGACTCAATTCTCTGTGGGATTCGACCCCGACATCCGTCGAGATATTTATTTTGATACAATAACCGTTTATGCTCTTTTATAATGAAGAGTATATTTTGGATATTATCAGGCTCCAAGTCGACCCATGACATGAAAATGACATCTAAAGCTCAACATAATAATACGGAAGTCTAACATATAAAATAGTGGAAGTCTGAAAATCTGATAACATCGAATATCTGAATGCATAACAACAATCTGAAACTGAAAACATACTATGTCTACTAAGCCTCTACATACTGATGAGTTGATGGGACAAGACCCCAACTAACCCACTAAAGACTGAAACTGAAAATACTGAATACAAGCTGAAAAAGGGTCCTCGAAGGATGAGGATTCACCAACTTTGGCTGAGAGATGCTAACTCTGAGGATATGTCTAACAGCGGGACTGAACCTGAATATCCTAGCTTGAATCATGAAATGATACAACATAGAGTATGCGGTTAGTACATGGAACGTACCAAGTATGCAAGGTAAGTAAAACCACTAAGAAAGTAAAAATTAGAAGTCATGCATATCATAAAACAATCTCATTATAAGATTCTGAGAGTAGGGCTTGCATGCTCGTATCTAAAAATATGATTAAAACATAACTATATATCATAACTGAATTTAGTGACCTAAAGATGAAACTGATTATTCATTAGTAAAACTGAACATTGGGTCAAACTTTTTGAAAATGTAATATTATGACTGATGAACATGCATAACGAAAATCATGAGGAACAACGGGAGACTCGTCACATAACCGAAATTACCATGATAGAGCTTATGTGGTCCCGACTATTACACTCAAGTGGGAAGAGCCGTCCAAAGCCTTTCCAGGGCTAAGGACACTACCATGATATTGATATCAAACTGAAGGCCCCTTGGGGGCAGGGAAAAGTCACAAGGGAGGTCCCAAATAATCTGAAAATACCTACATTGGTACGTACTTCTGAGGCACAGGGTTGACTGACCCTTAGCCTACTCGGTGCTAGAAACTACTCCCAAAAACATGCATATACTCTCTATCATTTTTTAATGAAGTCAAACCATCATCTTGCGACAAAGCTGAATCATAATAATACATGCATAATCTATAAACATAACATGAGAAGCCTAGACTCAAACCATACCACAAGCTGAAAAGTGGGAGTCTAGACTCCAAAACCATGTGGTGAGCTAATAACATGAAATTGAAGTAAATCATGAACATACTTGATCATATGGGCTTGCCTATACTTAAACATACTTTAGATAGTAAAAATCATGGATAGAAACATGGGTAATTCGGAATCATACTTTCATCATATCCATCATCATACTTGAAAACATATAAAATAACCTCAACCTTTCATGAACCTTCATAATTGGGCATTATAATTTGTAAAACTTTGAAAACATGAATTGTAATTGAAAACATTATAAAACAAGCCCATGAATCTAAGTTCAACATTAGAAACATGAATATAGTATACCCATGATAGATACTTAGAGAATTTACAAGTTGGGTTAAAACCCCATAAATTCATCAACGTAGAATTTCCATGAATTTGAGAAGGAATTGGGCATGGGAGTGGATGGATACACCCATTCATAACCCTATATATCTGGGTACTTCTGATTTCACAACCTTCTTGAGTGCCTAAAGTAATTGGGGAAGAACTTGATGAATTTCTAGGCTTGATTACCCTTAGGAACTTCTAGACTTCCATGAAAGGAGAGGGATAGGTTAAGAATGAGTTAAACCCTCTTAAAACAAACTTATCTGAGCATAAAATGATGTAGTTTAGAAATTAGGAGCTTAGAAATTACGAAAAAGCCCTTAATAAATTCACAGGAAAAATTACACTACTAGTCCTAACGAGGGACTAGACGACTTGTCACTTATGACCATGACTCGTGGCCTGCACCCATCGTGAACACTGGAAGCCTTCACTCTGCCAGTCACCACAGGGGACACCACGACTCATGGTGACTAGTCATTAGGAGAACTGCCAATCCTCTAATCGTTCATGCTGGCTTCTTGACCACGACCAACCTAACGACTCGTGGCCCTGGCCACAAATCATGGATTCTCCTGTGGTCAGCCCCCTAACCACCATTAGTAGCCAACTTTTCCTTCAAACCACGAGTCACTTAACGAGTCGTGGGTACTTTATGAGTCATTGGACGACTCGTCTTGTGACTTAGTGCAAAAATTCCTATTTTCTCCATTTCAACCCTCGGGTCTGATCTTAGGGCTTTTGTGTTATTACATTTTGGTTGATATTCCAGATTTATCAATGAATTTATGCAACTCTTGAAACCCTATGCAGTAAAACATTCAACATGAAAACTAGTGATCAAGAAAGCAACATTCCTTGTAAAAGCTATTAAGTTCCAACTGCCTACTGGTTTGGAAGATTCATGTTTCTAGAATTTAAATGCATTAGTGTGATTTTTGATTAATGTAATATGGAGAACTTAACTCAGTCTATGTGAGTTTCATGTATTTAGTGTTATAAAATTGACAGCTAAAAAGGTCAAACTCCCTAATTAAATTTGGACTGGAACATGATTGATTAATTGATCAATAAAATGCGGAATACCGGTGTTGTAACTTTTCTTTAGTGTTGTACTCATAAAGGCATATGGATTTATGAAAATTTAGGTTCCATTTGTCCTTAACCTCTCCACTTTAAGTAATGATTATTTATTTTTGGTACAGCCGCACGGATTATTTAACTGCTCCCCCGCTGTAGATGTACCTCTACCTTAGGGATGTGACTCGGAAAGCAAAGAAAGATGTTTTAGAAAATGGTGTAGAAAAGCTCACCGCCACTAGTTTGATGGCCAATCTTTTAAGGGTTTTTGGTTCAGAAAGTAGTCCTCTTATATTATCTGCACATGCACACATGACACAACAACTAATCTTCAATTTCTTTTCCCTTTGAATAGAGTCCTAAAATTTGGTGTTGCCACATGGATATTGCTATTGTAAATGACATGTTTGAGCAAAGCATGTCTTGGTCATTGATCTCTAATCATTATTATTTGGGAAAACTAATAATTCTCATTCTCTCTTCGTATTTTATTCTGTGTGGTATACACGTTTTCACGAATCCACATTAAGCTTAGAACCTTTAACACTTAAATATGATGAACTTCAGTTACTCTTATCGTACATGTTCATAATTCTTCAGTAATTGAGACAAAAAATGTTCCTATTATTACGATTCATCATCTTGAACACTGCCTTTATGAAGCATCATTGAAGATAGGAACTGGGGTTCTCTCCTCTACATCTTTCTACTTTCTTTTTTCCTCCTTGAAACTAGGGCGTGCGGAATAAATTATTGTTTTTGAATATTAAAAGTATAAGTTTCGAGTCTTCATGTGCATCTAGATCCTTCATTATTGCATGTGATTTATGCATCATGCTACATATTGTGTTTCAACTACTGTTCTTGATGTTCTTAAGCATAACTCATTTTGAATTACATTTGTTTTGATTGCAGACACCTAAGATTACCAAATGTTCTATGTGTGAAAGAAACTTGTGTAAGTTGTAGTGTTGTACATACTGGGTATACAAAAACAACAATAACATACCCAGTATAGGGTAATCCCACAAAGTGGGGTTTGGGGAGGGTAGAGTGTACCAAAAATATTAGGTATGTTGTTGTTGTTGTTGTTGTAATATTAAGCAGTACATTTTTACATATATATCAACAGCTTTGATGTTTAGATTGCCAACACCAGAGGAACAAGATACAACCTTCGCCATCTCAACCTTGATCCTTATAATCCGGTATCTCCTTCAAATTCTCCTTAATCTTTAAAATTTATTCTATAATTTCTTATGTGATATAAAATATCTTATGAGTCATATAAAATTATGATACAAAGGTTTATTGGAATTGGTCATGGGATTATCTTGTAGTCCATGACTTACCCACAGTCATTAACCTTGTCTACAAACAAATTGGATAGAAAATTCACTACGTGGGCCATTCACTGGTAAGTTCAGAAGACTTTGATAAAAGATTTTATACTTTCAATACTCTTTGATACTAACCAATTACTTATATGGATGTATTATTATGAAATTAAAATAGGGAACGTTGATAGCTTTGGCATCATTCTCAGAAGGAAGACAAATAGACAAGATAAAATTAGCAGCCTTGTTCCTCCCAATTGCTTACTTGAGCCATATGACCACTACACTTGGTGTGGTTGCTGCAATATCCTTTTTTGGCGAGGTAATTAATTATAGTGATTGCAAAATTAGATCATCTTCTCTTATTTCTCTATGATTAACCTTGATGACGATAATTATATAATGTATGCTTTTGTCAACAGATCAGTACTATATTCGATCTTTCAGAATTTAACCCAAGAAGGTAATCACTTATCACTAGCTACAAGTCTACAACTGATTTTTGTTTTTCCTCATTGTACTCAGTTGATGATGACATTTTTTCCCAGTGTGCTTATTTATCTATGATTAAGCTTGATGGCGATAATTATATAATGTGTGTTTTTGTCAACAGATCACTACTATATTCGATCTTTCAGAATTTAATCTAAGAAGGTAATCACTTATCACTAGCTACAAGTCTACAACTGATTTTTATTTTTCCTCATTGTACTCAGTTGATGATGAAATTTTTTTCCCAGTGTGCTTGTATCTAAATTTGTCAACGCCCTATGTGCTTAGCCTGGGGTCAATTGTTGTGACTTTCTGACTGCAATTACTGGTTGTAATCTAATTAATTATATCGTATTCACTGATAATTGACAAAATAATTTGCAGTTGTCATCATAATTCTTCAGAGCGTAATTACTTTCCACATTGATACAGGGAAAAACTGTTGTCTAAATGCCTCCACAGTCAATTTTTTCTTGAATAACGAGCCTAACCCACATAGATTAAGAACTTCGTTCACTTGGATCAAAGTAAGTCCTCTTAAATAATGTGTCCTTTAAAAAAGAAATTTTTGGTGGAACTCAGTTTTCAGACTAGCTATTTCTAAGAGAAAGATAAAATCTAGATAAAAATATCCTTAATTGAACACAAAAAAGTTCAGATACGAGGTTAGAGTTCAAAATTTTGACCAATGAAATTCTAGCATAATGTGTTGGAGTTACTCAGGGACCACATCTGTTCGCCGGTCTATAGACTACACGCAAGTGCACATG
>JACEIK010001079.1:176651-187467 GCA_018107945.1 Datura stramonium
ACTACAAATTACATGAGAATGCACAAATATCGATGGATAAACAAGACGAAATGAAGCATTTGAGTATCACTTGGGCATATAATTCTGCCCAAGATCAACATCCTTGTATTCTGAAGGAGTTTTTACTTGCGTTCAAACTCAAGGACATAATTCTTACATTTTTAGATATAGAATCATGAACTCAAAGACTCTTTTCTTGAGTTCTTACTTTGAAAAATATTGTGTTAAGAGTTCAAAATTGTGGATAGAATCCACCTATGTCGCTTAGCAAGTTTGAAGTCTATGAATCGTTTCTAGAATTTGAACTTTAAGGTTTGAACTCAAGGACTCTTCTCTTGAGTTTGTAATTCTATAGATAAAAACTCAAGGATTTTGTGGCGAAGCGTTAATAATTAATTTTGAAATGGTGGCTAATTCCTCATTGCCAGTTTGAATTATCCATTTTATCCGTATTTTCACTTGTGATTTAGATTTACGTACGATCATTAAACTTTGTCCATTATAGTAAAAAAATCATAAAATTATGTCAAGTGACTTTTGAGTTATAAAATAAAGTTGAGTGACTTTCTAAGTAAACTGGCCTAAGTTGAGTGACCACATGAGAAATATCTCAAGTGAAGTTAAAAGGTAATACGTAAAATTAATTCCTAATCATAGAGCTTAACCATTTCATTAATGATGTTGCTGAACTATATATGCAATAATGAATTAAAATGCAGCTATTAGAGATGGAATCCTAAGTAAATACGATTATGGGAGCACCAAGTACAATTTGGCACATTATGGTGAAGCTAAACCTCCACAGTATAATTTGGGAAATACCCCTCGAGACCTTGCCCTATTTCTCACCTATGGAGGTCAAGATGCATTCTCTAATTCTAAAGATGTGGAGACATTACTTGATTAGGTCAAGATGCATTCTCTAATTCTAAAGATGTGGAGACATTACTGCTAAGAATATTGTCTTTAACTAGATTGTCACCTTATTTAGAGACCAACACTAATTAAGCTCTCTCTCTATATATTGATGGAGTTTTTGTACTGTATTTTGTCATCAGATAGAAAAAGAACATAAAAAGTAAGTTAGAATATGCTGGTTTAACGAATATTCAGGCATTACATTGAATATGCAGAGAAGAAAATAATTGATTTAATGACCTATAAGACTTCCTTTAGTTTGTTTATATAATCACCTTATAATTCTTTGTTGTAGCTTTTAATTTGAAATGCATGGTTGGAGAGTTTGGAATTACAGTGTATTAAGTCTGATGAATAAACCAAGTCAAGTTAGTTAATAAAAGTAGAATATGAAGTTCATTGAGGTTGCAAAAAGGACTCTTGCTTAATGAAATAGGAAGGATAGGAAGGATGTTGGGGATATCAAAAGTTCCAAAAATCAAAATTAGGTGCATTTTACATGGATTTATTTTTAATAGAAAAAATTGGAGTATACTAATTTCTTGTAAATATACTTTTGACATCGCTTTTGTGGTGCTAATCAATAACACACTTACCATTTCTCAACAAAAAAAATTCCTAAAAGTTGTAGCTATTATGTGATAGAAGGAGATTGTTAATAATCAAACAAAAGCCTTTTTATTCTTTAGATATGCTATGCAGTTGTTAATTCTCTGCTTGGTACCAACAATATGTAAAAATGTTTGGAGTACCTAATAACCATCTCTATTGAGTTTTTGAATGGCAACAATAGTTGCTTTATCCTTCCCATCTGCAGGCTTAATGTTACCCTTGTATATACATCCAAAACCTCCTTCTCCAATCTTAAGTAACCAATTATAATGATTAGTTGCACCCTTTCTACACCATTACCTAAAATATCTGATTTGCTCCAATCTTGAAGTACCACTGGTGCTGATTTTCTTTCCCTATTTCTATTCCCATCCTTGAAGTAAAGAAACACTTCATTTTCCTCCCCTTATAAATTTTGATAGAGCTTTCAAGATTCATTTTTAGCTCCCAAATTCAAGGAAAAACCACTGGATTCCTCCATAAACCACAACACTAAAAGTAAGATACTTTAACTACATCAAAAATAACCTTTTAACTAAAATCCAAGTACACAAGAGCAGAAAAGCGTTAAAATGAATATAAAAGAAGGGAAAATTGGTTGCCCGAATGGAAAAATGGAAAGAAAATGCTGGAATGACAAAGTTAGAAGACTCTAAGGTAAAAAAAATATGTCATAAGTTTCATCTATTTTGGAAATTGAATTTGATAGGCTTGAATTAACTTCAATCAGCAGGAACTTACCATTTCATTAAAAATATTTCGGCCAACAAGATTAAGAAAGCAGTTTAATTTCTCCATCTAGGTAAAAGTTTGTAGCATTTTCATAATTGACAAAAGATCAGTATGGATGGAAAATCACACTTCTTATAACATATAGATTGAAAGACATTTTGCATCTAGGATATGCATATGACCGATGACCATGTGCAAGCACCACATAATTGCCTTGGAGAAATAAGTTGTTGGACAATGATAGGGGTTTGCCCTTTGAAAATAAAAGAAAGGTTCTCTATGATGAGTGCTTTGCTACCTCATTACTACAAAAATATTTCTTATGTACATGTTGGTTAAATCGTTAAAATAAATTCATGCAAGATCTTGTGTCACGACTCGAGTATATACCCTGGATGAGACACGGTACATGGAGTCACAAGTAACCCCAATCCAACCCATGGTCTATCATAACACTGATAATCTGAGTAATCATAGCGGAAGCTTAAATAATAAAACCATTTAAGAGAAACTAAATAAGAAAACTTTATGTATCTAAAAGCAAAATTGAAAGTCTAAAAGCCATCTACATATGATGAGTTGCTGGGACAAGCCCCCAGCTAACTCTAAAGTCTAACTGAATGAAAGTAACTGAAAAAGTAAACATCATCCCCAAAAGATGAGGACTCACCAGTGGCACCGCAGATATCACCTGAAGAAGATCTACTAACGGTGCTGAGGCTGAGAACCTGCGCTTGTATCATAATACGATACAAAATAGAAGGTTTGTGTCAATACTTTTAATATACTAAGTGGGAGAAAATATAACATAAAGAACAAATAACTGAACTCTAATGACATGTGCGTCAGGAAACTCGCTGACAACTGGAATTAACTGGATAGTTGGGGTCTCAGAGCTGGAATCTTTGACTTGAATTAGATGATAAGTGCACCCTTTAGTAATAAGCTTTATTGAATTAAGGTAGGAAATAAACCGACCCTTAGGTGTTGAACTACTTCCCATCCACTCTAAAATTGGCTCATTAGGGAACTAAAATCTGACGACTCTAGTTATGTAGTCGACTGAGGCATAACCTGAATGTAACCAATCCATGCAGAGAATGAGATCGAAATCGATCATGTCTAACTCTACGATATCACCTAGAATGACCTTATTCAAGATTGATACGGGGCAATTTTTATACACCCGACTGGCTCTAACTGACTCACCAACTGGGGTAGAGACTGAGAATGGTTCTGAGAGGACTTCTGGATTAATTTCAAACTGGATAGCTACATAAGGAGTCACGCATGATAGTTTGGATCCTTGATCTAGTAGGGAATACACATCTAGATGGAAGAGACGTAATATACTCATGACCACATCAAGTGAGCTCTTCTGATCTAGACGATAGGAAAAAGCATAGAAACGATTTTAGAGTTGATCGCCATTCGTACCTGAAGTGTTGGCCTTCTGAGCTAGTCGGCCTGCTGGAGCTGCTAAAGTGATGGACTATGATCTCCCTGTCCTGTTGACCAGCATTCTCTGAGCCGGTGACCTAGCTATCCACACCCAAAGCAACCCTCTTTGCCCAGAAGGCATTACCCTAGATTGTTCTTGCCACACTTTGGGCAAGACGGAGAGCGGTTGCTGGTGCTGTGACTCTGGGATTGTGAGCCAGATGCTCCATCCTTTTGATCCTTGTGGGACCAAAAAGTAGGGGCGCTGGCTGAGGTGGGTGATGGAGCCCTCTGCTGCTGTTGTGGGTGGCTACTACCGCCGACCTATGATGGCATAATCTACTTGGCCAGTCCTAGCTCTCTTATTCTCCTGCTCCATGTCTTTCAGCATTTCTGCCTCAATCTGCTGGGCATGAACAATGAGGCTAGAGAGGTCAATATCTTTGATGAGCATTGCATTCTTGCACTCCTTAAGGCCTAAGTTTGAAACTCCATTGACGAACTTAAGCATGCGAGCTCTTGGCTCAGCTACCATCTCCAGAGCATATCTTGACAACCGTATGAACTCCAGTGCATATTCTTCCACCGTCCTGTTGCGCTATTTCAAATTCATGAATTTTGCCACCATAGCCTCCCTTAACTCCCAAGGGAAGAATATGTCTAGGAAGGATGTTGTGAACTCTTCCCACTCCACCGGTTCCTCTTCTGTTGGTCTCGCTTCTTTCAATTAATCGTACCAGATCTGAGATACCCCTTTCAACTGGTAGGAAGCCAGGTCAGCACTCTCACTGGATCTAACACCCATAATCCAGGTGATCTTTCGTACTTCATCCACAAACTCCTGTGGGTCTTTTCCCACCCTAGATCCATGAAAGGTTGGAGGGTTCATTCGGGTGAAGTCCTGAACTCTAGCAGCTACCGCGGACCCATTTATGTTAAACGAAACCACCTGTTGGTTCACCTCGTTCATGACTGTCTGTGCCAGCAGCTGGATTGCCGCTATAAACTCTGTTGAGGACACTTGGTTGTCCTGAGGGGCTACTGGAGCTAGTGGGGTAGGTTGGTTAGTATTGCCGACCCTTTTTTCGTTTCCATATTTTGGAGGCATGGTTTCACTGATACGAAATAAAGCACGAGTTAGGAGAACATTTCTGGAATTGAACTTCAATGCACAATAAAGAGTATTAACAAAAGGAAGTTTTCCTAATAACATCTCGTAGCCTCCCCGTCATAAGTGTGGCGCGCTTCGCACTCATGAAAAGAACTCTACTTGATGCAACTTTCAGACATCCTAGGATACTCTAAACCTAGGGATCTGATACCAAGTTTGTCACGACCCCGGTCTATACCCTAGATGAGACACGGTACATGGAGTCACAAGTAATCCCAAGACAACCTATGGTCTATGATAACACTGGTAATCTGAGTAATCATAGTGGAAGTTTAAATAATAAAACCATTTAAGAGAAAGTAAATAAGAAAAGTTTATGCATCTGAAAGAAAAACTAAAAGTCTGTGTCTATGTCTGAAAGCCATCTACATATGATAAGTTGCTGGGACAAGCCCCTAGCTAACTCTAAAGTCTAACTGAATGAAAATAACTAAAAAAGTAAACATCATCCTCAAAAGATGAGGACTCACCACTGGCACTGCTGATATCACCTGAAGAAGATCTACTAGCGGTGCTGAGGCTGAGAACCTGCGCCTGTATCATAATACGATACAATGTAGAAGGTGTGCGTCAGTACTTTGAATGTACTGAGTAAGTGGGAGAAAATATAACATAAAGAACAATAACTGAACTATAATGACATGTAATGACCAACTGAAGTACTGAAAATTGAACAACTATAATATAACTGAGATGGTCAATAATGACCCTGACTAGGGGTCATAAACATGCCCTAAATTTGAGATACTGAGCTGAGCCAACTGTACTAAACTGAACTGAGTAGCTTGAAACTGTTCTGAGCCGAGCTAAACTGGAACTATATTGACTAGTGGGAGAGTCTGTAACCGATATATAACCACGTGATCTAGACATGGAGTTCGATATATACACCCCATCGGTAGGACCCAATATACCTTGCCAGGGTATAAAGGCATGAATTGAGTGATCACTAGTCTGGGGCCATAGGGCCAATAAAATAACCTACGGTGGCAACGTAGTTTTAGGAACTTGGTTGCGCTGGAACCCTGGCCCACTCGATGCTAAGTCCTACTCCCACTGGATAGTCCTAGGCTAACTACTCAGCTGATAGCTCAAAATTGGGGTCTAACACTAGGTCAGGGATACCTATCTAGAAGTACCCTGAGAGTCTTATAATACTGGATTCTGTAACTGGTGCTCTAAGACTGGCCAGAGCTACTTATCTGAAAGCGTCGTAACCGTCTAAAGAACAAATTGAAACTGGAACTAGGGGTTCTAAGACTGGTCAGAGCTGCTTATCTGGAAGTGTCGTAACCATCTAAAGAACCACTAAAATATGATAATTGATATCTAAGTCTAATAACTGATAACTGGGAGGCACCACTAACAATTCCCTGGTTGAATTTCCACATACCCAGTGAAGAAATCCTGGAGAAAATCCCTTGAGAATTTGAGAAGAAATATTGAGTGCCCTAGCTCCTACTCTGAGTTTATCTAAGATAAATTTTTATGAACTAATTTTCTAAGGGGATGAGAGGAGTGAAGTAATCATCGATTACCCCTCTAAATTCCCTGAAAATAACCCAAAATGACGTAGTTTAGAGATTAAAAAGGTGGAAAATTACAAAAATATCCCTGGGGAAAAATCTAGAAAAACTACCGATAGGGACCAACGGGTCACTTAACGAGTCATTGGTTGAGACCACGATTCGTTAGGACCAGTCGTTGGTCCTAGGGCCTGGGTTCTAGGCTCACTAGAACTAGCAACGTGAGGTACCATGGGTTATTGGATGAACCAATGGGTCGTTGGTTCCTCCCATGGTCACTAGATGAGAAATCTGGGAAGCCTGACAACGGGCAACACAATGACTCGTTGGTAGACCCAACGGGTCATTGTGTCGAGTCATCACCTCCACTAAAAAGGTTCCTAAAATCCCTAAATTGTGCACCATGGATGGTCACGACTCATTGTGTGATACAACAGGTCGTTGTTGCCACTCGTTCTCACTGAAGGAGGTTTCTAGAATTTAACTAACGACTCACACCATGATTCATTGTCTCACACGACGACTTGTTGGTTAAGTCGTGGGATCCTAAAAAAGGGAGTTCTGAGATGGGGATCAATGAGTGACAGGACGACTCGTTATTTCTCACAATAGGTCGTTCCATGTCCCATTGGTTTTCGAGGACCAAGGCAGGGCTGCCCACGACTGAGACAACGAATCATTGGAGCTGACCACGATTCGCTGTCTCGGTCTTTCTGAGGCATTTTTTCTAGTTTCTTTTGGGTTTTTCTTGCAAGGTTTGAGTTTGGTCTAGAAAAGTTTTGGGGTGTTACATCTTGCCTCCCACCATCTTGAGAGTCTCGGACTGCAAATGAGAATTATTAACCTAGGCCAAAATAGACTCTATTAGTAATTTGACTCTCTAGCTGATGTGGAATTTCATAACTCTTAAAACATTTACGTCAATATTTTCTCTTTTATGCCAAAAAGTTGAACACAACTGTACAAAAAAGTATACTCAATCAGTCTGGATTGAATATTGACCATCAAAATAGATAGAAACATACTAAGCTAACTCATTGAACCTACATATAGTAATGAAAAGCAAAAGAATATGGCTATTTATGTCCTAACACCAGAAGATACATTGTTAAAGAAATTATCTAAACCAAGATTATTAAGTTTATCATGAAAATTACCATATAGCAGTCAGGACGAAAAGTTTATTTCCCAGTACTAAACATGGCCTAAAATTCAAAATCGATGAAAATACTGTGTATGCATAAATATGCACAGATAAACTTAGAACTAATAAGGTAATTTCATTTTGCATACCTTCAAATAAATGTCTATGGCCCTATACATCCCATCTTCAGTGATCTTGCCTTGGAGGCTCCTATACTTGAATCAAATGAGACAGATCTCACTCAAAAATTTTAAAACTCAATATAAACATAGGAAATGACTTTAGATAAACTTGATGTTTAGTCAACATAGCGTGACAGTTGATCAGAAGAAGTCAAAAATCAAGTGCAACTATTGTGGTAAAGTTTTTTCTGGTTTAATTAGCTTAATCACCACTTAGTGGGCATTCGTGCAGATGTAACTCCTGGTTTGGAGGCTCCTATACATGAATCAAATTACACAGATCTCACTCAAAGTTTTGAAACTGATAATAGAAAGTATAATGGCGTGAATTCAGAAGTAGCTGGTAGCTGTGTTATAGATTCATCCTCATAAGAGATTTCAAAATCTATAGGGAGATTTTTTTAACAAAGTAGGAATTAATGAAGTTAACATAATTTTCAGGAAGGCATGCTTCAAATCATCAAAATGATAATGAGGAAGTAGCATTAGAAAAAAGGTTTAATAGTGGTACAGACGTCATAAAGATGAGCATACCATTTTGATGATTTGAAGCATGTCTTTCCAAAAATTATGTTAACTTCATTAATTCCTACTTTGTTCAAATCTCCCTATAGATTTTGAAATCTCTTGTGAGGATGAATCTATAACACAATTACTAGCTACTTTTGAATTAATGCCATTATGCTTTCTATTTTCGGTTTCAGAACTTTGAGTGAGATCTATCTTATTCGGTTCAACTATAGGAGCCTCCAAGCCAGGAGTTACATCTACAAGAACGCCTCCCCAGTGGTGTTTAAGCCAATTAAAACCAGAAACAACTTTACCACAATAGTTGCACTTGATTTTTCACTTCTTCAGATCAACTACCACACCTTGTTGATGAACATCAAGTTTATCTCAAGTAATTTCCCATGTTTATATTGAGTGTTCAAAACTTTGAGTGAGATCTGTCTTATTTGGTTTAAGTATAGGAGCCTCTAAGGTAGGATCACTGAAGATGGGATGTACAGGGCCATCAACATTTATTTGAAGGTATGCACAATGAAATTTCCTGAGTATTTCTAAGTTTATCTGTGCATATTTACATATTCCAGCAATATTTTCATCAATTTTGAAACTTCACATCAGCTAGAGAGTCAATTTACTAATAGAGTCTATTTTGTCCAAGAGTTAATAATTCTCATTTGTAGTTAAACTCCCAAGTGGTGGGAGGCAAGATCTTGCACGAATTTATTTTAATGATTTAACCAACATGTACATTTAGAAATATATCTGTAGTAATGAGGTAACAATATAGTCACCATGGAGAACTTTCGTTTTATTTTCAAAGGGAAAACCCATGTCAATGTCCAACATCTTATTTCTAGGAGGCCATTATGTGGTGCTTGCCATGGTCATCGGTTATCTGCTTATCCTAGATGGAAAATGCCTTTCGATCTACATATTATAAGGACTTCTGTATGAATTTCCATCCACATTGATATTATGACAAGTATAAAAATTCTACAAACTTTAAGCTAGATGGAGAAATCGAACTGCTTTCTTCATCCCGTTGACCAAAATATTTTTAGTGAAATGGTAAAGTTCCAGGTGATTGAATTTAATTCAAGCCCAATAAAACCAATTTCCAGAATAGATAAAACTTATGACATATTTGTTTTTTGACCTTTGAGTGTGCTAACTCTGTCATTCCAACATTTTCTTGCCATTTTCCCATCCGGACAATCACTTTTCCTTTCTCTTATATCTATTTTTATGCTTTTCTGCTATTGTATACTTGGATTTTTGGTAAGATATTTTAGGTGATGGAGCAGAAAGGGTGACTAAGTCTTTATGTTCAACTTCTTCGACCTGTAGCTTCTCTGGTTTGTATGAAAGGAAAGGTATGAATTTGAAGGTCTTTGCATTCTCTAAGCTTAACCAAGCAACTAATAATTTTAATAGGTTACTTAAGATTAGAGAAGGAGGTTTTGGATATGTATACAAGGGTAACATTAAGCCTACAGATGGGAAGGATGAAGCACCTATTATTGCCATTCAAAAACTCAATAGAGATGGTTATTAGGTACTCCAAACATTTTTGTATATTGTTGGTACAAAGTTTTTTGTCAGGATATGTGTATCAGATTCTTTAATTTATGTTACGTTTGACTGGTAACCATAATTTAGTGACCATACTGCAAATTCTTAAATGCCCATCATATGTGTTTTAGTGGCTTAAGTATGGCCTTATTTGTTAAATTATTTCCATCTGTGGAACTGTTAATAGCAACCTTGTCTGGTAATGAAGCATTAAAGATATCATCATTCATTGTTTTCTTTAAAAGTACGTATGCGATGTACCTTTTTTTTTAAATTTCTATATTAGTGAAATGAAGGGGTATGATACATACAATATAACAATTTGGCTTCTTTCTTTAGTAAAAGTTTATGTTTAGTATTTCATCTTTACTAAAAAGAGCAACGTATTGATGCCCTTGAAATTCAACTGCTTCCACATCCGAATAGGACTATTCTATAGATGTACGTGTTATACGTATATATCTTGCTTGTGGAAGAGAGGAATCTAGCCAACTTTGTTCCATTTGAATTTCTGTTTGCTCCTTGCACTTTGCTAGTAATACTATTTCCAAGTTACTTTTAGCTATCTTAGGTTCAGGTTGATAATTTAATTGCTGTCTAAATGTGGATCATTTCTATATTGCTTGCAGTTTTATAGAAATTTGATTTAATTGATGAAGAAGCTTCCCTTTCAAGTTTAAATTTGTTAAATAAAAATTAAATGTCCATGAAGTATAATGAGTACCATGAGAATCTTAGAATTTTGTTCCACTTTTTTGTTGTCGTTGGTTGAAAGTTCTGGTTTCCAGCATTACTTTGCAACAATTTATGATTGACACATCTTGCTTCTAGATCTTGCAAACTTAAAGCTGAAGCCTTTTGTTTTGGAAGATAAATGTTTTTAAGTTGTTATCTTATTGTAAGCTGTACTATTGTGTTGATCCTCTAATTGTTATGTAGGGTCATAAACAATGGCACAAGTGCAATTTTTGGGAGTGGCAGATTATCCAAATCTTGTCAAACTAATTGG
>JACEIK010001079.1:192223-258065 GCA_018107945.1 Datura stramonium
ATATATATATATATACATGAAACTTTCCTTTAGATCTCATTTTATGAAACATCTTCGAACTCATGCATAAGGGTCAAGTTTTGAACATTTATTAAGAGACGAATCTGAATTTAGCATCACACATTGTACTGGGTCACTACTGATTAGTGAGACTGATTATCATTATATTAGGCTTGTTATAATATGAAATCTGGATCATACAGAACTGAGTTATGCTGATATCATCAATAAGGGAGTCATCCTCTACTATGGGAGGTCCCAACTGAACTAAGGTGTCACTCTCTACTATGGAGGAACTGACTGAACTAGAGAGTCTCTCTCTACTATGGAGGATCCCGACTGAGCTAGGGAGTCACTCTCTACTATGGATGATCCCAAATAAACTAGGGAGTCACTCTCTACTATGGAGGATCCCGACTGAACTAGAGAGTCACTCTCTGCTATGGAGTATCCAAAATAAACTAGGGAGTCTCTCTCTACTATGGAGGATCCCAACTGGACTAGGGAATGAGGAGTACTGATCAGTCATCATCTATTTGATCCATGCTACTACAGCTAGTCAGAAACGTAATCATACACTTCTTTCATTATACAACATTCATTTCGGAAGTATCAGGGATACTTTCTACTAACAATAAGTCCAACATTCTGAAAATATCGATCTCATGCTTTATCATCATAATTCATGCCATCATAGAGTCAAATCGATATTTCTTCAAAACATCTTACATTTAGAGAGTATATATAGATTCACATTAAGCATTGTACTTCCACCACATTAAGTTCCGGGTTCATACCATTCAACATATATCACAGGGCCATTCATGATACATATATCCGATTCATACCTTAGCATGCGTACATTAATTCTTATATTCTTAGCCATATGCTTAACTTATAAAATATACATTTATCACAAAATCATGGGAGGAATAAACACTATCATTTCGTAAGACCCATTTCGAGATTTTACTCCAATTCATGAGAAGGATGCAATAATTAGGTCATTACCATAATTTATCCCTTATCCAATCAATTCCATCAAAAACATAAAGACATGCATATTTTACTCTCAAATATTCAAGCCCATGAACCCTAGTTTTTTCTCATCATGTCTATCAATGGCGCATTCAAGTTCTTATGGATAATCATACGATCTTCATATATTAAACATTGATGCAAGAAAATTTGCAATAATTGAGTGAACAATAATAAGGCCTTATTCAAAATTCAGGCCATATATGAAAAACATTCTATGACTCCATAATTTTCATCACCCAACACATGTTTCAAGGTAACCCAATTTTTTTACATCATACTTAACTCATAATCACAATAGATCCTTGAATCTAGAGAATTATAGAAGAATTCTCCATCAATTTAAAAACCTAGGTCATGCTCTTCTACTAAAATTGAAATTTGGGGAATTTGATAAAATATTTTGGGGCACAAGGATGGAAGAATATCCTTGTTGAAAGACCCGCATACCTGGCAGAAGAACCTTGCTCGAAATTTCCCCTTGAAGCTTTGATGAACACCTTGGTGAAATCCTTGAATCTTGAGAGGAGAGGAGGAAGAAGATTTTGAGAGGTATCTTGAGAGAATGAGGGTTTAGACTTGAAGGAACCCTTAAAAATTTCCCAGATAGCACTCAAAACGACGTACTTTAGAAGTTAAAAGCATAGGACTTTATGAGAATGCCCCTGGAAATACACAGAGAAAATACACCGCCAGGCCCCCACGTGGCACCCCAGAGTCATGGGGGTCATAAAATAACTCGTGGGAACCGTGTCGTGGAGTGCACTGGTTCAAGTACCTTTTATGCTCTTCCATCCCAACGGGTGACTTGACGACTCGTCAGGTACATGACGACTCGTCCCTCCTTCCGTGGCCTTCATTGCTTCAGGGCCACACCAAAAAATTCCTGGCTTCACCTAGTGGCCGACCTAATGAGTCGTTGGGTCCTCTAACGACTCATTGGGTCGTCCGTGGCCACTACTCCAGGCTTCCATCTTGACTGCTCCCGACGAGTCTGACCACGACTCGTGGGGCCTTCTAACGAGTCGTCCCCCTACTCGTTCTGAGAAAAATTTTCCCATCTCCTGCCTGAATTCTTCCTTGAGACCTGGAATCTGATCTTAGAAAATTCGGGGTGTTACAATATCTCCCTCTTGGGAACATTCATCCTCAAATGTTGGCTGAACATGCTGAAAAGGTGGGAACAAAACCGATCAATCAATCACAGCTAAAACCAATAAAGCATCTGACTTCGGGCTAATCTTACACATCAAAACTGAATATCTAAATTGATCATGCATGCTATGGCACCAGAGAGTCCGAAGGACATGAAACTAACATAGAACTAGATAGAACACTGAAAAGGATTCTCCGCCTTTAACTGACACTGAACTCATATAGACCGAGTGTTCGCTATCAAGTCACATTCTATTTCAGTGTTAGAATTCATAATATCCGATCTGACTTCAACTAAAGGTCTCATGATCCAGAATCATTCATGACATCTAAAACTGAGCACATACATGAGATAACCTGAGTCTATTGAGCTACTAAGCATGTTCGAGAGACTGTGTTCAAGTGGATCATATCGGGATACATGAATTAACACACATAGCTGATTCTTAACACGGAAATGAACCTAGAGGATTTGTGAAATAAAATCGGCATAGTTGTCTGATATGATTATCTATAGTTTGTTGGGAGTTCGCACATAGGGATAGGTATATCTTAGATTCAAATGAACTATCAAGAAAATTACCTGAATCTGAAGGGGTTGACATATCATGACCATTAGGGTTTGAACTCCTCTACTATCAACTCCAAGATCCAACTAGGCATACATACTTACCATCTCCCCTTAGCTTTAAGCTATCATTTTAATGCTCCTGAATCTTTTTCAAGATTGGGACTAATTCACTAACTCGTAGCTCCTCCCTTCACCTCTAACCATCAAAGCCAGTCTCACATTAACAGCTATTCACATCACACATCGACAACCTTTTCTCAACAACAACCACACGCTCCTTATTTAATACTGGGGTTCAGGGCTTAGTAACATACAAAGGTAACATGAACAATCTACAAGATACCTGTGACTACTACTGACGACTTGCCCTTATCCTAATGCGCTGCTGAGATGGAGGGGCAGTTTTGACGATGGCCGCCATCTGCGCTAAATGATGTACTCTGTTGAAATGGGCGGGCTATGGGGCTACTGAAGAAATGGCCAAGGACCTACTCTCACCTCGCTTTTCCACTGCGCAATTTCGGTGCTTATGGCCCAACTGGCCGCACCAGAAAAAAATATCTGATCTAGCCATACACTCTCCAGGTGGTGTTTCCCGCAGCTGGCACATATTGGATACGTGATCACCCTTACTCTAGGTCTGTAAGGAGCACTGAATGCTGAAAATGCTGGGGCTGCCGACTTTTGCTGGGAAAGTGAGCGGTGCCCACCACTCTCCCTTGGCGAAGAGGACTCTGAATCTCCTCTCCTGGCCCTCTTGTCCTCTCTCTCCTTTTCCTTCACTTGCTCTGCCTCCATTTGTTACGAAAATATCACCAAACATGAGAAGTCTATATCCCTGTGCAACATAGCAGTATTGCATTCTTTCATCAAGGAGTCTGACACTCCATTTACGAACCTGCTCACTCGGGCCCTCTAATCCGCTACCATCTCTGGGGCATACTTGGATAACCGGGTAAATTCCAACGTGTACTCTTGAACTGTCATGTCATTCTGTTTCAGGTTGATGAACTCGTCCGCCTTAGCCTCTCTCAACTCTCTAGGGAAAAACCTATCTAGGAACGCGGTCTTAAATTTATCCCAACTTATGGCGCCTACTCCAATCCCTCGACTGTCCCTCCACTAACAAAACCATATATAAGCAACTCCTTTTAGTTGGTATGAGGCTAAGTCTGCGCTCTCAATTCCTGTCATTCCCATTATGTGAGTGATCTTTTGGATCTCTTCCAAGAACTCATATGAGTCCTCATCTACCTTTGACCCCAAGAACTCGGGTGGGTTCAGTCAGAGAAAATCTCTCACCCTTGTCGCCGCTACATTTCCATTCTGGGGAATACGAGCCATTGCTTGCTGATTAATCTGGGTGGTTAAGGCCTATGTCAACACATTAAGAGTTGCCCAGAACTCGGCATGGGTAACATGGTCGTCCCTCGGGATCGCTGGGGCTAGGGGTGCCTGCTGGCGATCATTACCATTTCTCCTTCCATTGGCTTGTTTAGGGGGCATTATCTGCGAGCGCGTAAAGCACGAGTCATGGGAAAGAACTGTTTAGAGCTTCATACTTTACGCAAGATAAGAATCATGAAGAAAGGGAACATTCCTAAAACGTCTTGTAGCCTCCTTGTCATAAGTGTGGCGCGCTTCACACCCATGAAGAAGACTCTACTTAATGTAGCTTTCAGACACCCTAGGACACTCTAAACCTTTGCTCTAATACCAAGTTTGTCACGACCTGAGTCTACACCCTAGCCGTAAAATGGGACAAGGAACCCCGAAAGGCACTAAGTCGACCCATGGCATAATCATAGCATATTACTTATCAAAGAAACAACCAACAACATAATCAATCGGAAGCTAACTACAAGAGTCAATTAGAGAATCCAAAATCATATATGTAACAACACTTAATACAACGCTGAATCTACTTAGACAAGTTTGAAAGCCTTCTACTAAACTGACGAGTTTTTGGGACAAGACCCCAGCTAACTCCTAAATTGGGAAAAAAAGAACCTGAAACATAAAGAAAATAAGAACATAAATCACGTCTTCAGAAGATGAGGACTCACCACTAGCTGCTGAGAAGAGATGAAGTATATCTAACCACGAGGCCGAGACTGGAAACCTGAATGTATATCATTAAATGATATAGCACAAAAGGTGTGCGGTCAGTACTTGGAATGTACTGAGCATGCGGGATAACATAAGTAATTAAATATACAAATATATAATGAGTAAAATAACCAAGTACATCAACATAACTGATTAACATGCCATTATCCTCTTATGATTCATATACACATATATATACACGAAACTTTCCTTTAGATCTCATTTTATGCAACATCTTCAAACTCATGCATAAGAATTAAGTTCTGAACATTTATTAAGAGCCAAATCTGAATTTAGCATCACACACTGTACTGGGTCACTACTAATAACTGAGACTGATTATCTTTATATTAAGCCTGTTATAATCTAAAATCTGGATCATACAGAACTGAGTTATGTTGATATCATCATTAAGGGAGTCATCCTCTACTATGGGAAGTCCCAGCTGAACTAAGGTATCACTCTCTACTATGGAGGAACCTGACTGAACTAGGGAGTCTCTCTCTAATATAGAGGATCCCGACTAAGCTAGAGAGTCACTCTCTACTATGGAGGATCCCAAATGAACTAGGGAGTCACTCTCTACTATGGAGGATCCCGAATGAACTAGGAAGTCACTCTCTACTATGGAGGATCCCGACTGAACTAGGGAGTCTCTCTCTACTATGGAGGATCCCGACTGGACTAGGGCATGAAGAGTACTGATCAGTCATCATCTATTTGATCCATGCTACTACAGCTAGTCAGAAACATAATCATACACTTCTTTCATTATACAACATTTATTTTGGAACGATCGGGGCTACTTTCTACTAACAACAAGCCTAACATTCTGAAAATATCGATCTCATGCTTTATCATCATAATTCATGCCATCATAGAGTCACATCGATATTTCTTGAAAACATCTTATATTTATTGATTCACATTAAGAATTGTACTTCCACCACATTAAGTTACGACTTCATAACCATTGAGCATATATCATAGGATCATTCATGATACATATGTCCGATTCATACCTTAGCATGCATACATTAATTCTTATATTCTGAATTTATGGGTAGCCATATGCTTAACTTATAACATATACATTTATCACAAAGTCATGGGAAGAACATACATTATCATTTCGTAAGACCCATTTCGATATTTTACTCCAATTCATGAGAAGGATGCAATAATTAGGTCATTACCATAATTTATCCCCTATCCAATCAATTCCATCAAAAACATAAAAGACATGCATATTTTACTCTCAAATATTCAAGCCCATGAACTCTAGTTTATTCTCATCATGTCTATCAATGGCACATTCAAGTTCTTAGAGATAATAATAGGATATTCATATATTAAACATGGATGCAAGAAAATTTGCGATAATCGAGTGAACAATAATAAAGCCTTATTCAAAATTCAAGCCATATATGAAAAACATTCTATAACTCTACAATTTTCATCACCCAACACATGTTTCAAGGTAACCCAATTATTTTACATCATACTTAACTCATAATCACAATAGATCTTGGAATCTAGAGAATTATAGAAGAATTTGCCATCAATTTAAAAACACTTGGTCATGCTCTTCTATTTAATTAAAATTTGGGGCATTTTGATAAAATATTTTGGGGCACAAGGATGGAAGATTATCCTTGTTGAAAGACCCGCATACTTGGTAGAAGAACCTTCCTCAAAATTTCCCCTTGAAGCTTTGATGAACACCTTGGTGAAATCCTTGAATCTTGAGAGGAGAGGAGGAAGAAGGGTTTGAGAGGTATCTTGAGAGAATGAGGGTTTAGACTTGAAGGAACCCTTAAAAAATTCCCACATAGAACTCAAAACGACGTATTTTAGAAGTTAAAAGCATAGGATTTTACGAGAATTCCCCTTGAAAAAATGCAGAGAAAATACAATGCCAGCCCCCCACGAGGCACCCCACGAGTCGTGGGGTCAGGCAGCGACTCATGGGAACTGAGTCATGGAGAGCACTGGTTCAAGTCCCTTTTCTGCTCTTCCATCCCCACAGGTGACTTGATGAGTCGTTAGGTACATGGCGACTCGTCCCTCCTTCTGTGGCCTTCACTATTTTAGGGCCACACCAAAAAGTTCCCGGCTTCACTTAATGGTCGACCTAAGGAGTCATTGGGAGCTCTAGCGACTCGTTGGGTCATCTGTTTGACTGCTCCCCACGAGTTTGACCACGACTCGTGGGGCCTCCTAATGAGTCGTCCCCCTACTCGTTCTGAGCAAATATCTCTATCTCTTGCCTGAATTCTTTTTTGAGACCTGGAATTTGATCTTAGAAACATTCGAGGTGTTACATTTTAGTTGTGTGCTTGAAGGGAAAAAATTAGTTTCCTTCACTTTAGTGTAGATTCAACATTGGAAAAATATGTAATGAATCTTCCTACTAAACAACTGAACAAATCCCACATCCTCCTCCCACTTTTACTCAGTTAAATTTTTTCCAAAAATCAATAACAGTTCATTCCTATTAAATGTCTAAGAAAATCCCATATTTTCTATGAGATTGAACACTTCTCAGTTACACTATTTAGTCAACGTGTAAAAAATTGCATCTCTGTGAATTTAGTTAGAACGAATGGATAGGAAACTTTGTGATAAATATGTATTAGTAATATCAGGAAACAACATTGCTTTGAATACAAAAAGGAATAGAAAAGTCCAATAGAGTTTGAAGGTTTCTACCAAAAAAGATCTTCTTAATAGATAAGAATTACTAATAATAATAATTAAACAACTGGACAAACCCCACATCTTCCTCCCACTCTTGTTCAATTACACTTTCTAATTAAACAACTAGACAAACCCCACATCTTCCTTCCACTCTTATTCAGTTATAGTTTCTTCAAAAATCAATAACAATTATTTTAGTCTTCAAAAAAAGAAAAACAGGTTCAACAACCGTTTCTCTTCCTCCTCATAATCATTTGTAGTTACAATAGATTTTAATGTGTATGTATCTTTCAATAACTGCATTTAATTAATTCTTGCACCTTTTCATACTCTTTTTTATATGCTATATATAGATAAGAAGTGACTTTTTTTCATCTTGCAGGTTGCTTAGTCTCTCTTGCTTTTAATTGAGTTTTTCATATTTTAGATGGCCTATTTATTTCTTTTAGACTTGGTTACTTATAGAGATGATTTGATGATCAAGGTTAGGATTTTTAGAATGTGGGAATCAATTAATTCCAAAAAAGATGACGAGTTGATCGGTTTGGATATGATATTTGTTGATGAAAAGGTACCTCATTACATAATTCTTATTTTTCTTAATTAAACATTCTTTTACAAACTCCTGATTCTAAAATCACATGTTGTTTTTATATGTCAGAGTGATTTGGTGCATGCTATAGTCAGAAAAAAAATCATGTTAACAGGTTAAAGAACAAGTTGAGTGAAGGTTGATTATTTGTCATCAAGAGCTTAAAAGTAGTTGAAAGTAGTGGTGCATATGGACCGGTTGAAAATCCATTGAAAATTATTTTCTTTTCCACAACTGCAATAAAAAATTTAACTGAAGATATTATTGATATTCCTATAAATAGATTTCACTTTATTAAACTAGAANTAAAAGGGTGAACAAAAACATGATCTTATCAGGTATATATATTTTATAATTTTTAATTTTTTGACAAATTATTCAACTATCAATGTTGTCCCAGCAAACACTTTTTTCTCTTCATTTATAGACGTAGTTGGTTGTTTATATGTAGTTGGTGAAATGGAGGGCGCTGGATCAAAGTGGAAGAAAAGGGACATCCAAATTTTTACTAATTAGTAAGCCGCTCATCTCATTTCAAGTAGTTTTATTTAGTTCTCTTCCTAAAGGTGAATTGGATCTTTCGCTGCGCGAATTTCCTAAGAAATGAAGTCATAGGAACGTAGGTTCAGGGCTAGACCGACTACTCCAAGAGCACTCATCCATAAATCGGTTGTAATAAAAATGCAAAATTTTGTTAAATTTAAGCTCTTTACTATATTTAATTGTGTCAAAGTAAACAGTATTATTTGGGAATCAAACACTGGTCATTACTTTTGATTAGATTTAAATAAAGTATTATATTTTGAGATTTTCTTTTTCTGGATAGTTCGACGAAATAAAAAATTACATTATGGGGAAGATTTCGGAGAGAAGTTTGCTCCTTCCTTCCACACAAAAGATTCTGGGCCAAATATAGTGATTGTAGCTTCCACAACGGTTAAGGAATTTCGTGGTATTATTTTAGATTTAATTGTCAGATGCTCTATATTTATGTGCTAACATTATGAAGAAATTGTCACCGCAATTTTATTACATTCATCGTTAATAGGTGAAGTTAGCTTCTCCACCACACATGCTTGCAAAAAATATGTTAATCTTGATATAGATTACATAAGATCTTTGATGCAAAAGTTTTCCACCATGTCCACGGGAGTACAATTTATTGAAAGTTCTAATATTAATAGCATTTCGATTGAGGAAGAGATGTTTATGAATTGGATGGACATTAAGAATTTGTTAGAGTCTGATTGGAGTCCTGACATACATGTTAACTTTTGCTTCTTAGATTTTTGATTTGCCATTTCCACACTTCAAAAAGATTGATAATTGTATTTTTCTTAAGAATTGTAGGAATACGTTGTTACTGTGCGGAGCAAAATTACAGAAGTCGCAAACTATTTTGGATGGTACTACATTTCATGTGTATGCTTAAAGAATATTGAACCTGCAAATGGTGTTTATTGATGCCCCAACTTCAAAAAAAGATTGCAAGTTTCCTTTGGTGAAGTAAGGATCTTGGAAGGGCTGTGAATTTGTTTTGTATTACTAATTAATCTAACTTATTTTATAAATGTAGGTACAATATAAACATAAAAGTGAAATAAAATACTGGGGAAAGTACTTTTGTCTTATTCAATGACATGGCTGAAAACTCCTCGATACATCAGCTCACAAGTTGTTCAACAAGCTGTCATCGGATAACAACAATGTTTCTTTCCAAATTGAAAGGCTTTGCGGGAAAGATTTTGTTTTTAAGCTTAAATTAAATACATATAATTTGAAAGAGGGCTTGAAAATTTTACCCTATAAAAGGTTTGGATTCTAGATGATAAGTTGGAATGAGAGTACATGCAAAGAGAAGAGAAAAAGGTATTGCAATATAGATTGTTGATGTTTGTAATATACAATCTCATATAGTTTGTAAAATATCTTTTTTACTTCTTGCTTTTGCAGGTGAAGAACTTNTATATACACACCAGGCAAGTTCTAGACACTCCCCAAGATTGTTGATGTTTGTAATATACAATCTCATATAGTTTGTAAAATATCTTTTTTACTTCTTGCTTTTGCAGGTGAAGAACTTACCATAGGATGAAAGCATACCAAAACCTTACGGAACCAAAGAATTATCCAAAGAAAAGGTATTTTGAAGTACTATTTCAAGTATGAGGTTTCTACTTATTCTTACGATAAAAATATTTAAAAGACATGTTGTGAAATTTACTTTTACATAACAAACAAATATCTGTTGATGTCTTATTGGAGAATTTGGAAGATCCTGAGGAAGTACATGTCATTGATAGGGCTAAGAGTTGGAGAAGAAGAAACTTAATCGTAGTTGAAGATGAAATAAGTCATGAAGACAAAAACAAGTGCAAGAAGTAGAGAGTTTAATGTTTCTCATGACCTTTTACTATTGTTTAAGCTTAGATAATTTAGTTTAGTGACACCAGTAGATGTGTTTTGAAAAAGAATTTTCTTTGTTAATGATCTTTAAATTTAGTTTGAGGTGATGATATCCATACTTGTATGGTTTATCCTGACTATGTTCTTCTTTATTATTTAACTATGCAAATAGTTTGATTGTTTGCACTTGTCTTACGAGAGATTTAGTTGACCAGTGTTTAAGGTTTATTTTTACATCGAGGTGTAAAATGTATGCTGCAAATGTGAAACAATAATTGGATTTAAAGCTAGAGTATGAGAGGACATAAAATTGATTTAGCAGTGTAATAATTCATAATTTAATACAAATTAAAAAATTTTGCAGTTACAAATGAGGAAGATAAACGAATGAATAAATGAACTTAATAATTCATAATTTAATACACATTATATGATTTATAGTTACAAATGAGTAAGATGAAGGAATGAATTAATGAACTTTCCAGGAGAAATAAATATGAAAATTTACACCTGTTGCTTCAAACATGTTACTGTTATTTGAGCTTAGACAAAATTGCTGGTTTCTTTTACCTTTTCAAGTTCATTGACACTATCAGACGTGCGTTGACAAATAAATAAACTCTATTATTAACCTAAATTAAGAGTTTGGTTATTTGCATATGGCTTTCCAAAAAATTGGTTGATCAGTGACTTTGTCCAATGTAGGTAAAAATTCTCTATTGAGAAAATTTCTAAGTGAGTGTTTTCCTGTTTTCTTCTTCTTGTTTTATTTCTTTTGTTTCCCCAGAAAAGGAGGAGATTTTTAGGCTATTGGTTATTTAATTTGTTGTTGTTTATATTGTGTTTATTTATTATTTGGTATTTCAATGTCTTTTGAGGTATCTTGAATTGGGTAAGTGAAATTTTAGATGGTCATCGAAGGCGATTAAATCATTTTCCATGGGTGAAATGAAAGCAAGAAAACTTAAATGTCCCATTGTTGGAACAAAAGCTCTTCTTATGAGGATTTTGATTGAAGGTTTGTAATTCTTTTCACTTTAGTTAGAAAATATTTGTTGTTTTGGTAGAGAAGAGATTCTATTTGATCCTTCAAATGGGACGGGACTCTTACTGCTTAGTTACTCGTGGTGCTAAATATTCAAACTAACAATTGGATAATCAATAGATAGTAGATTTTCACATTGGCTCTCTTTTCAATCTTGATTCACCTTAGAGCTCATTCACAGATATGCGACGCGTATTATTTGAAGAAGAACAAACTACATATAATTAGGCTGTTGTAACAAATATGAGGTGGTTGAACTTAATATGTGCTTATTACCTACTTTGCATATTAGGTGCTTTTCAACTACTACAATAATTTGGGACTTCTTCTGCAGGGAAGCAAAAGTGCACCCACTCACTTTCATTCATCACAACTCCACATATCAGGCCTCTATGTGCAAATTAATGGTGTATTGGTAAATGAACTCACTCTTTGACTTCTGTCTGTGGACTCAGTTCTGTCTTTCTTTATGGTGGTGTTATTTATGGTCACCACATTTTTTATAATCGCAGCTTAAGTCCTGCTATAAGTGCCCTTCAAGACCAGTTGAGTAACACCCTGCAACTTTTCTAGACCAAACTCAGACATTGTATGAAAACCTGAAGGAATCAGAAAATTTTGTCTCTGGACGACTCAGACAGCGAGTCGTTGTCAGTACCAATGGACCATTGTATGATTTGTTGTTTGAGATGCAAGCTTCCCATCTGGGAACCCACAAGTCATGCAACGACCCGTTACCAAGAGTAATGAGTCATTTTGTGGAGTTGTGGTTGCCTAGTACATAAATTTTCCAGACATCTTCCAGAAGCAACGAGTGGAACCAACGACTCGTTGTCACCTCTAATGAGTCGTTGTTTCTACTAGTCGCCAAGTTTCAGGTCCAGGTAGTGTTGGCCATAAGCAGACACAATGACCCATTGGTTCTACCAACAAGTCATTGTATCGTCCGTTAGTGGGTTCCCAAGTTTTATTTAAAAATCCTACCAGTGACAAACGAAAGGTACCAAGAACCCATTGGTCCATCCAACGAGTCGTGGTCCCCCCCATTGCCAAATTCCCGTAGGCCCAGAGTTCAGGCCCATGACCAACGACAGTTCCCAATGAGTCATGGTATCAACCAAGACTCGTTGTGTGACCCGTTGGTCCATGTCGGGCAGTTTTCCAAATTTTCTTCCAGGGTTATTTTAGCAACTTCCCATCTTTTTAATGTCTAAACTACATCGTTTTGGGCATATTTAGGAGAGAATTAAAGGAGTTGATCGCTATATATTCCTCTCATTCCTTCTCTCAACTCTCAAATTTAGTACGAAGAAATTTCAGATAGACTCTTCAGGGAAAAGCTTGGGCATTCAATCTTCTTCTCAGATTCTTAAGGATTTTTTCTAGGAAATTTTACTCCAGGTATGTGAGAATTCAACAAGGGAATTATTTTTCCCTTGTGTCCCAAAACCCTTCCATAATTTCTTATTAGTTCTAGCCCTGAAGTTTTGAGTTAGGGTAAAATTCGTAGCCAGATCTTGATTAATTCTTATGGGTTGTTGTCCCTATGTATTCATGCTATGTTTCCACTACTTAGTGATCATGTTACTACTTGATTCTTGTAAAATGGTTTTAGCCCTAACTATATAAATGCATTAATTTGGGTCTTGCATAGTTGATTAGACATTACTATTGCTTGACTCTGTTAGTGTTGGAATTCCCATGTTATTACTATCATACGGATTCTCAGTTAGTTGCATGCTTGTTCAATCCCAGTCAGAATGTTTGTATCTTTAGTATCTTTTAGTAGTGTTAGCTGATCAGTTTGACTATAGTTAGTTTCTCGAGGTGTCAGTAATGCCTCCCAGTTATCAGTTATCAGTTTGTTCTTTAAGCAGTTACGACGCTTCCAGATAAGCAGCTTTGGCTAGCTTTAGAACACAAGTTTAGTTTTCCGGTCAAATAAGACTCTCAAGGTACTTCCAGATGAGTACCCCTGATATAGTCTTGGACCCCAGCTTCGAGCTATCAGCTTAGTAGTAAGATTAGGACTATCTAGTGGGAGTAGGACTTAGCACTGAGAGGACCCGGGTTCCAGCGCACCCAGGTTCCCAGAACTACGTTACCACCATAGGTTATTAGCCCAAATAAGCCCAGACAGTAATCTCATAGTTCATACCTTTATACCCTGGCAAGGTATATTGGGTCCTATCGATGGGGCGTATACATCGAACTCCATGCTTAGATCACGTGGTTGTATATCGGTTATAGACTCTCCCACTTGTCCGTACAATCTCAGTTTTGTTTAGTTCAATTTAGCTCAGTTCAATATCTCAGTTCCAGGACTAGTTTATGAACACCAGCCAGGGTCATTATTGACCATATTAGTTATAGTTTAGTTTTATCTGTTTACAGTATTCAATTGGTCATTTCGTGTTATTTACTTATTCTTTCATTCTTATTGTATCTCTCACTTACTTAGGACATTCAAAGTACTGACGCATATTTTTCATGTTGTATCGTATTATGATACAGGTGCAGGTTCTCAGTCCCAACATCATCAGTAGTTCCCTCCGGCGATATTAGTAGCAATGTCATTGGGTGAGTCCTCATCTTCCGAGGACGATATTTGTTTTCAGTCAGTTTTATTTAGATAAATTTTAGAGTTAGTTGGGGGCTTGTCCCAACAACTCATCAGTTAGTAGCCGACTTTTAAACATAGTTATTCAATATTGTTTTCAGATACATTGACTCTTTTCAAACTAGTTTTTCGTGAATGATTATATTGTTATAACACTTCCAATTATGTTTACTCAGCTTACCAGTGTAATTATAGACCATGGGTTAGCTTGGGTCACTTGTGAAACCAAGTACCGTGTCTCATCCATGGTGTAGACTCGGGTTATTACAAACTTGGTACTAGAGCACTAGGTTTAGAGTATCCTAGGACTTCTGAAAACCGCGTCAAGTAGAGTCCTTTTCATCGGTGTGAAGCGCGCCACACTTATGAAGGGGAGGCTACAAGATGTTATTAGGAACACTCCCTTTTGTGCATACTCCTTATCGCGCGATAAAGTTTAATTCCAAAAGTGTTCTCCTAACTAGTGTCTATTCATTTCAGTGAAACTATGCCTCCTAAATGATGAAACAGAAGGAGTTTTCGCAATGCCAATCGACCTGCCCCACCAGCTCTAGCAGCCCCTCAGGACGGCCCGGTGTTATCAGCAGAATGCCGAGCGGTAATTCAGCTACTGGCTCAGACGGTGACTAATCAAATGAACCAGTAAGTGGTTCTGGTGAATACAAATGGGTCCTCAATATCTTCTAGTGTTCGAGAATTCACCTGAATGAACTCTCCAACTTTTCATGGATCCATGGTCGGAGAGGACCCATAGGAGTTTGTAGATGAGGTGCGGAAGATCACCTGGATTATGGGTGTTATTGAGTGCTGATTTCGCTGGCTACCAGTTGAAAAGGGTGGCTCAAATTTTGTACAACCAATCGAAGGAAGGGAGGCCAACAGCAGTAGGGCCAGTAGAGTGGGAAGAGTTCACCACAACATTTCTAAATAAATTTTCCCTTAGGAGTTGAGGGAGGCTAAGGTCACAGAGTTCATGAATTTAAATCTGGGTAACAGGACCATAGAGGAATATATGTTGGAGTTCACTCGATTTTTGAGGTATTCTCCAGAGATGGTAGCAGAGCCAACGGCTCACATGCTCAAATTCATCAATGGAGTATCAAACCTGGTACTTGAAGATTACAGGACCGCGATGCTCATAAAGGACATTGACCTCTACAACCTCATCATTCATGCCTAGAAAATTGAGGTAGAAAAATTGAAAGACATGGAGTGGGAGAAAAAGAAAGCTAGAACAGGTCAATCAGATTACGGCCACTAGAGGTCCAGCGGTAGTAGCCACCCACAGCGGCAGCAATAGAGGACTCCAACACCCACCTCAGCCAATGCCCCTACTTTTCGGTCCTGCAAAGATCGAAAGGGTGGAGCATTTGGCTCTCAGTCCTAGGGTTATAGTTCCAACAACCATTACCCAACTTGTCCTAAGTGTGGCAAGAACCATCCAGGTGAATGCCTCCTAGGCAAAGAGGGTCACTTTGGGTATGGACAGTTGGGTTACAAGCTAGAGGAGTGTCGATAAATAGGACGGAGGAAAGCATAGTCTACCACTTCAGCAGCCCCAGCAGGCCATCCAACTCAGCAGGATAACACTTCAGGTATGTATGGCAATTAGAACCAAAACTGCTTTTATGCTTTGTCCTCCCGTCAAGATTAGGAGAGCTCAGCTGACGTGGTCACGGGTATGTTACGTTGATGTGCTATGAGTTTACAACACTTTCGATGCTCAAAACTAAGAAAATAACATGAACTTAGGTGTGTTTATATGGATATAAGGCACTTTTTCTTTGATTTCAAGAAAAATAAGTGATGGAGCAAGAATGTGCAAAATAAGCCTGAAAGTGCAGAAAATGAGCTAAAGTGTCAGTCTCAGTACGAGTCGTATGTTGATGGTACGAGTCGTACTGAGAACCGTGACAAGTTTCAAATGGATGAACTGGGAAGAATGCAACCTACGACTCTCAGTACGAGTCGTACCACAATGGTATGAGCTGTAACTAGAGTCGTGGAAATATTATGAAGGAATTGCACAAAGGTAGACTCCTAGTACGGATGGACTTACGAATTGTGGCAACAATGTATGAATCATACTAGGAGCAGTGGTGAACTTCAGAGGATTTACAGTGCTAAGCATAGCTTCAAATAGTAGGATTCATTGCTGGGAGGTACGAGTAGTACCATAAAACTTGACAATAATTTCAAAAGATGTCAGAATTCTCAGAGCCAGACCACGAAAGAAAAGCATGGCTCGTAGGAAGCATGTACGATTCATAGAAATTCCCAATAGTTATCCAAAATTTCAGTAAGCTAAGGACTTACAGATAGCAGGTACGGCCTGTACAATCCTACTACAGGTCGTATGATCAGTCGTGGCTCAAGCTGCGCCAGTTATAGAAAATCACCCTGTTAGCTTAGGAAAAGGATTCTTATGTCTGTATAAATATCTTTTATGTTTTATTTTTAGTAGAGAAGGATAGAGAGAAGTAAGAGAAGCGTGAAGTCAATAGGGATTTGAGAGAAAAACATAGAATTGAGTTGATTAACTTGTGATCAACCTTTTCTTGGATTCTTTCTTTATCTTTATCAATTGTTCTTGAGATTTTTCTTATGTATTCAAAGAAGCTTTTCTCTCAACTATTATTGTAAGTATTGAATTATGTATTTAATTATGAATGAATATTACAACCTTGCAACTATGAGAGGCTAAAAGCTCCATAGCTAGGGTTGTGGAAACCATTGTGGATGAATGAGCTAGGGATACACAAAAGTGATTCAAAACCAATTCAAAATGCTTGTATTGTGTTTTCTTCATCTCCAAATGTTTCTTAACGGTGCACAATATTAGGACTTGCCTGAATTCTTACTTTCTTGAGCCTAGAGAGGTACAGATTAGGAAAAGAGAATTACAACAAAGCCTTGATCTTAATGATCATTGTATTAACTTGAGTTGTGGACGCAAGATAGTTAAATTTGGAACATATTGATAATGGTTAGTTTGAAACCGCTAATGAGACCTGACTCGTTGATTGAGTATAGTCATCCAATAGGGATGAATCAGTTGTTTGGATGAACCCCAATTATCAGTTCTACAAGTAAGCATTGGTATTGATCACGTTTGTATACCTGAAGTAGTTATGAACCTACCCTAGTTATTCTTAAATCTTGATTTAAATCATAAGTTCAATCGTTGTTTTAATCATTGTTTTATTAAAACCCCCAAATTGGAGTAACTAACCAATAAGTTCATTTACCGACATTAGTCTTGATCTTCCATATTCCCTATGGGTTCGACCCTAATCTCTTTTTTGGATTTTTTATTAACAACGTCCGCTTCATACTTCAGCAGGAAGTGTGAGTTTAAGCGTTATCATACATCTTTTCCACCTAGATGTATATCTTCTACTAGATCCAGAAGCCACACTATCATTCATGACTCCTTATGTAGCTATTCAGTTTGAAATTAGCCCAGAAGTTCTCTCAGAATCATTCTCAATCTCTACCCTAGTTGGTGAGTTAGTTAGAGCAAGCTGAGTATATAAAAAATACCAGTCTCAGTGTTGAATAAAGTCATTCCAACTAATCTAGTAGAGCTGGATATGGTCAATTTCAACCTCATTCTCGGAATGGATTGGTTACTTTCCGGTTATGCCTCAGTCGACTGCAGAACCAGAGTTGTCAGATTTTAGTACCCCAATGAGCCAGTCTTAGAATGGATTGGTAGTGTTTCCGCGCCTAAGGGTCGGTTTATTTCCTACCTTAAGGTAAGGAGGCTTATTTCAAAAGGGTGCATCTATCACCTAGTTCGGGTCAAAGATTATAGCTCCGAGACCCCAACTATTCAGTCAGTTCCAATTGTTAGTGAGTTCCCTGTCATCTTTCCCGATGATCTTCCCGAAGTCTCTCCCTAGTGGGAAATAGACTTTGGCATAGACCTTCTTCCAGACACAAATCATCTCTAATCCTCCTTACAGAATAGCCTCAGCTGAGCTTAAGGAGTTGAAGGAACAACTGAAATACCTTTTAGATAAGGGTTTCAACAGGCCCAATATCTCTCCATGGGGTGCTCCAGTGTTGTTCATGCAAAAGAAAGATGATACTCTCAAAATATGCATCGATTATCGTTAATTGAAAAAGGTTACAATTAAGAACATGTATCCCCTACCCAGAATTGAAGACTTATTCGATTAGCTTCAGGGAGACAATTGTTTTTTCAAGGAAGATCTCAGGTCGGGGTATCATTAGCTTAGGGTCAGGGAATGTGACATATCAAAAATAGCTTTCAGAACTCGGTATGGTCACTATGAATTTATGGTTATGTCCTTTGGACTAACTAATTCCCCTATAGGTTTCATGGACCTGATGAACAAGGTATCTAAATAATATCTGGACATGTTCATAATCATGTTCATAGACGACATTTTGGTATACTCCAGAAATGAGGAGGAGCATGCTAACCATCCGAGGATAGTGTTGCAGACTCTCAAAGACCGCAGTTGTTCACTAAATTCAACAAATATGAATTCTGGCTGAAGTCTGTAGCTTTCCTCGGTCATGTGGTCTCAAGTGAGGGTATTTAGGTAGATCCTCAAAAGATAGCGGCAGTGAAAGACTGGCCAAGACCTACTTTCCCGACAGATATCAGAAGTTTCTCGAGTCTAGCAGGTTATTATTGTCGGTTCGTGGAAGGATTCTCTTCTATTGCCTCTCCTCTGACTAAACTAACTCAGAAAAAGGTGAAGTTTTAGTGGTCAGATACATGTGAGAAGAGTTTCCAGGAGTTGAAAACTCGACTCACTACAGCTCTAGTTTTGACTTTACTAGAAGGAACAGATGGGTTTGTAGTCTATTGTGATGCTTACAGAGTTGGCCTTGGTTGTGTCCTAATGTAGCGGGGTAAGGTGATAGCTTATGCTTCCAGACAACTCAAGGTTCATGATAAGAACTATCCGAGTCTTGACCTTGAGTTGGAAGCACTGGTGTTTCCTTTGAAGATATGGAGGCATTACCTTTATGGGGTTCATGTGGATGTTTTCATTGACCACAAGAGCCTTCAGTACTTGTTCATTCAGAAGGATTTGAATCTTCTTCAGATAAAGTGGTTGGAGTTGTTGAAGGATTATGACTTGAGTGTGCTATATCACCCAGGCAAGGAAAATGTGGTGGCGGATGCCTTGAGCAGAATGTCCATGGAGAGCGTTGCTCATGTTGAAGAGGGCAGAAAGGAACTAGTAAGGGATATGCACAGGTTAGCTCGGTTGGGAGTGCAGTTGGTGGGTTAGAATCCTTGTTAATTGTTAAGGTTAAGTCAAAGTAGGATGAAGATTCCATACTGCTTAAGCTGAAAGAAGCAGTTCTAAGGAAAGAAGTGGAGGCTTTCTTCAAAGGGGGAGATGGTGTGCCTCGTTACTAGGGCAGACTATGTGTTTCTGATGTAGGTGACTTAAGACAGCAAATACTGGCAGAAGCACATAGCTCCAGATATTCTATCCACTAGGTGCCACTCAGATGTACCATGACCTACAGGAAATCTACTGTGGAACGACGTGAAGAGGGACATTGTGGAATTTATGGCTAGGTGCCCAAATTTCCAATAGGTTAAAGTTGAACATTAGAGACTTGGGGGTATGACCCAAGATATTAGAATACCCATGTGGAAGTGGGAAGAAGTGAATATGGAATTTATTATAAGTCTACCTCGTACTCGTCGGTAGCATGATTCAATTTGGGTGATAGTCGATCGAATGAACAACTCAACACATTTCCTCCAGTTAAAACTAAAGACTCAATTGAGGATTATGATAGGCTGTACATCTGGGACTTAGTCAGATTGCATGNATCGCATGATTATCTGGTTTTAACTCTATGTATTTCCTCCAGTTAAAACTAAAGACTCAATTGAGGATTATGATAGGCTGTACATCTGGGACTTAGTCAGATTGCATGGGGTTCCCTTGTCCATCATTATGGATAGAGGTACCCAGTTCACCTCGTATTTCTAGAAGTCATTTCAAAAGGGACTTAGTACTAAGGTCAAGCTCAGCAAAGCTTTTCACCCTCCTATAGATTGACAAGCTGAGCAGACTATTCAGACCTTAGAATATATGCTGAGCACTTGTGTGATCGACTTCAAGGGCTATTGGGATGATCACTTACCTCTCACTGAGTTTGAATACAACAATAGCTACCACTCCAGTATTCAGATGGCCCCGTTTGAGGAATTATATGGTATGAGGTTTAGGTCTCCTATAGGGTGGTTGGAAGTTGGCAAAGCTACTATGCAGAAAGTGCAACTTATCAGGGAAAGGTTTAAAACAACTCAGTGCCGACAGAAATCATATGCTAATGTAAGGAGGAGATAGTTAGAATTCATTGTAGTTGATTGGATTTACCTGAAAATTTCACCCATGAAGGGGGTGATGAGGTTTGGAAAGAAAGGGAAACTCAGTCCGAGGTATGTAGGACTCTACAGGATTCTGAGGTGAACTGGCAGTATGGCTTATGAGTTAGAATTACCTTCAGAGTTAGCACCTGTGCACCAAGTCTTCCATGTGTCACTATTGAAGAAGTGCATCGGTGATCCGACCTCAGTTGTGCCACTACATAATATGGGGGGGGGGGGGGTGAAGGATCGCCTCTCTTGTGAAGAAGTCCCAGTTTATATCCTAGACCATTAGGTTCATAAGCTAAGAAACAAGGAGATTGCTTCAGTGAAGGTCTTGTGGAGGAACCAGCTAGTTAAGGGAGCCACATCAAAGGCTGAAGCAGAAAAGATGAAAAAATATCCCCATTTATTCCCTTCCAGTTCAGTTTCAGCATCAAGTATTAAATTCCTACTTTATACTCTATTCGGTTCCGTTCTTATTAGCTCTATTCATGTTTTTAGTGTGCACACTAGTTGTGCCAACTCAGTTAGTATGACTAAGTCAGTTCGGAGTCAGTCACTCCTTCAGAAACTAGCTTATAGCTTCATTGGGAATTTTAGCTCTTTTCCTAGTTTTCCAGCAGTTTTAGCCTTCGTTCGAGGACGAATAATCCCAAGGGGTAGATATTGTAACACCCCGAAACATTCCTAGACCAAACTCAGAAATTGTATGAAAAACCTGAAGGAATCAGGATATTTACTCTCAGTACGTCTCAAACAATGAGTCATTGTCAGTACTAACGGAGCATTGTATGAGTCATTGTTTGAGCTGCAAGCTTCCCATCTGGGAACCCACGAGTCATCCAACAACCTGTTACCAAGTAATGAGTCGTTCTATGGAGTCATGGTTTCCTAGTATAGAAATCTGCCAGACATCTTCCAGAAGCAACGAGTGGAACCAATGACTCGTTATCACCTCTAACGAGTCGTCATTTCTACCCGTCGCCAAGTTTCAGGTCTAGAAAGTGTTGTCCACGAATAGACAAAATGACCTGTTGGTTCTACCAACGAGTCGTTGTGTCGTCCGTTAGTGGGGTTCCCAAGTTTTGTTTAAAAATTCTACTAGAGACAATGAGAGGTACCAATGACCCATTGGTCCATACAACGAGTCATGGTCCCCTTCATTTCCAAATTCTAGTAAGCCCAGAATTTAGGCCCAGGACCAACGACTGGTCCCAACGAGTCGTGGTATCAACCAACGACTTGTTGTGTGACCGATTGGGCCGTGTCGGGTAGTTTTCCAGATTTTATTCTAGGGTTATTTTAGTAACTTTCTATCTTTTTAATCTCTAAACTACGTCATTTTGGGCATGTTTAGGAGAGAATTAAATGAGTTGATCGATGTATTCCTCTCATTCCTTCTCTTAACTCTCATACTCAGACGATGAATTTTCAGACAGACTCCTCAGGGCAAAGCTTGGGCATTCAATCTTCTTCTCAGATCCTTAAGGATTTCTTCTAGGAAATTTTACTCTAGTTATATGGGAATTCAACAAGGGAATTGTTCTTCCCTTGTGTATCAAAACCCTTCCATAATTTCTTATTAGTTCTAGCCCTGAAGTTTTGAGTTAGGGTAAAATTCATAGCCAGATCTTGATTAATTCTTATGGGTTGTTGTCCCTATGTATTCATGCTATGTTTCCACTACTTAGCAATCATGTTGCTACTTGCTTCTTGTAAAATGGTTTTAGCCCTAACTCTATAAATGCATTAATTTGGGTCTTGCATAGTTAATTAGACATTACTGTTTCTTGACACTATTAGTGTTGGAATTCCCATGTTATTACTATCATATGGATTCTCAGTCAGTTGTATGCTAGTTCAGTTTCAGTTAGAATGTTGGTATCTTCAGCTTCTTTCATTAGTGTCAGCTGATCAGTTTGACTATAGTTAGTTTCTCGAGGTGTCGGTAATTCCTCCCAGTTATCAATTTTTTAGACAGTTAAAACGCTTCCAGATAAGCAGTTTCGGCCAGTCTTAGAAAACTAGTTTAGTTATCCGGTCTAATAAGACTCTTAGGGTACTTCCAGATGAGTACCCCTGATCTAGTCTTGGACCCCAGCTTCGAGCTATTAGCTTAGTAGTCAGATCAGGACTATCCTGTGGGAGTAGGACTTAACATAGAGAGGATCGGGCTTCCAGTGCACTCAGGTTCCCAGAACTATGTTGCCACCGTCGGTTATTAGCCCAAATGGTCTAGACAGCAATCTCACAGTTCATGCCTTTATACCCTGGAAAGGTATATTGGGTCCTATTGATGAGACATATACATCAAACTCCACGTTTAACTCACATGGTTATATATCGATTATAGAGTCTCCTACTTGTTAGTACTGTCTCAGTTCAGTTCAATTCAGTTTAGCTTAGTTTAGTATCTCAGTTCCAGGACATGTTTATGACCACCAGCTAGGGTCATTATTGACCACATCAATTATAGTTCAGTTTTACTAATTTACAGTATTCAGTTGGTCATTTCGTGTTATTTCAGTACAATTACTTATCCTTTCATGCTTATTGTATCTCTCACTTACTCAGTACATTCAAATTACTGACGCATACTTTCCATGCTGTATCATATTATGATACAAGCGCAGGTTCTCAATCCCGGCATCGTCAGAAGTTCCCTCCGATGATATATGCAACAGTGTCATTAGGTGAGTCCTCATCTTCCAAGGATAATATTTGCTTTCAGTCAGTTTTATTTAGACAAATTTTAGAGTTAACTGGGGGCTTTTCCCAACAACTCATCAGTTAGTAGTTTGCTTTCAGACATCGTTATTCAGTATTGTTTTCAGATACATTGACTCTTTTCAAACAAGTTTTTCATGAATGATTATATTGTTATAAAGCTTCCGCTTATGTTTACTCAACTTACCAGTGTAATGATAGACCATGGGTTATCTTGGGTCACTTGTGACACCAAGTACCATGTCTCATCCAGGGTGTAGACTCGGGCTGTGACAAGTTGAGAGAGAATTAAATTCCGGTATGAATGCTTATTTATTTTCTGATCTTTATCTATTGTACTTCTTTCTTCAGGTTTTTCCTTCCATTGAATTAAGAGACTTTTGAGTTGATATTTAGATCATCTAAGAAAAGAAAAGAAAAAGAAAGTTTGTGAAAAATTTGTTTGCCTGTACCTACTTAAGTGCTTCAATGGTTATTTTGCTAGAGATATTGGAACCAAGATTTCCACTATATTAGTTGCTACTTTTATTCAAGATCAAGAAAGAATTATGGAAGGTGGAGTGGTAATAATCGTGCTTCATTTTGTTGGTTCCTTTGTTCTTTAGTTGTTTAACTTTTTAGTTCTTTAGTTGTTTGACCTATGCTAAAGAGATATTCCATTTATTATCTGCCTGCTTTCAAGTTCGTCTTAATTTTGGTTCTCTATTATTTACTCATCAGGATTTCTAAAGTTTATACCTTGCTTTTGTTCCCTAGGTATCTACTTTGCACAATGGGGTCTTTGTACATCAAATCCAAGGAGGCTCCTTCCAAGGATATCCTAAATGATTTGGTTGAGATGTGTCGTGGTATATAACATCCTTTACATGGACTCTTTCTGAGGAGTTACCTTTCCCAAGTCAGCAAGGATAAATTGCTTGATATATGTTCAGAGTATGAGGGGTAAGGGTTTCACTCAGCTCCATGGTAATTTATCATCAATTTAGTTATAAGAATTATGTGTCAGTCTCCAAGTTTTATGCGTTTCCTAAACAATGTTCTAGCTGCTAGATATAAGTGCATAAGAGAGAAGAATATTCCGATGAAGTGTCAACCTGAATGCATGAATCACTGACATGACTCAAACTGATTGGTAGGACCAGCAGTGTATCTTTGTGCTATTTTGAATAAAATGATGGTGTATTAGATTATGTTGTTCATGTAATATATTTTATGATTGTCCCACTGAGAGTTTCCTCAACTACGTAAACGTAGCATGATCTTAACACCGAGGAAAGAAAAAAGAAAAAGAAAAAAAGAGAAAATCATACCTTCATTGAAGCTTCTTTTATACTCCCTCGCTTCAATTTATTTGTCTTATTTTCCTTTTTAGTCCATTTAGAAAATAATGTTTCTTTCCTTTTTCCGCAACTCTTTAGTTCTAAATTTTCACATAGCATTTTTAAGACGACAAGATTGAAGGATATTTTGGTACATTCTACATATCTTCAATTTAAGACCACAAGATTCAAAAGTCATTTTTACTTTCTTAAACTCTGTGCTAAGTCAAAACCACATAACAAATTAAAAAAACTGAGGGAGTATGTAATTTCACCTGTAATATGAATGTTATTGTTGTAATAAGAGTACTCTTGTAAAATTTGACAGCTTACTGAACTTACCCAACGTTATGTAGATACCAAAGCCATTTACATTTTAGTACATTTAATGGACATCACATTGCGATATATACAAAGTTTTGCAATACGTGAAAAGAATTAGGTTGGGTTGAACTATATGTGTTGTGGCTTCTGAGTTAGTTTGAGATTGAGTTGTATTTGTTGATTGAAAAGAGAAAATCTCATATAAAATACATAGAATAATAGAAAATCTTGTGCAAGTGATTCTCTACTTGTACATTCAATCATATATTTCTAACTTGTAAATCATAGAGTACTATAAAACACGTACAATTGAGTGAAAAATTCCTCCCCCACTTCCCAATACTAGAGTAATTTTGCACATCCTTCTTTTGCACACTTCAAATGGTTGAACTGCAATATTTCTTTCACGTCTGTTTTTCATGAGCGACTTAGTCCTTTGTTTAAACCAAGCAACTTAGTCCTGCTATATCCTCCATTCTTTTAGTCAGGTTATTAATTTTGCTCTCATTTTCATAAGTATAACTTTGACCTCCATGATTAACATTCCCAATTCTCTTCCTCTAATCTGTTCTCTTCCTCTTCCTTGCTTTTTGTTTCCTTTGTTAGTGTTGTGAAAGGCAGGTTCGACGGACTCTTAAACCTTAAGGTTAGGTGCAACATGAGATGGGCACTTAGCTTAATTTAGGCGGCACTCTTTAGTATATGCATCAAATTGCTGAAGCATGTGCCTTATCACACATATGGGTTCTATCTAGAAAGGCAAGATAAACAATGGATATAGTTATCGCAATGGCACATTAATTGTTAATTAAGCAAATTGAATGAGATGTTAGTAAGTGGAACACCAAAATTATAAATTTATTATAAGGAAACCAGTCTGGAAACCTATATTAGAAACTTCAAACACATCTTTGCATATCAATCAGAAACTTGAAGTAATTTTTTAACTTGATTAACATCTTAATTGTCGTTTTTTCTTGGTAAATTCCCGTGTTTATATAATTCTTATTTGTGTTTATAGTTAGTCTTCCTTGCATTACATTTACTTTAATTTTTCTATATACAAGATTGCAACTTCATTGGAAAGGTATTCTCTGCATTTTAGTTTATGTTTTGGTACAACGTGTCACACAGAAGTCGGTATACAACACTTGTAAGTTAATGGGAAATGCCATTCTATTGATTTTAGCTTATATGTATTAAGAACTTTCTACACCAAGAACATCATTCAAATATAGACAGAAACAAATATTGGAGATTATGAGTGCATGTGAAGTTGTATAATGTGGTGATTATTGTGCTGCAATATATGNACACCAAGAACATCATTCAAATATAGACAGAAACAAATATTGGAGATTATGAGTGCATATCTATAATAATTTGAGAAAGAAAAGAAGAAGGAAGATAGTTTATTTTAGAACAGGTCTTTCATCTAAATTTTTTCTTTTTCGATATATGTTGGCACACTAAAGTCTTGTATGTTACTATGTTTATATCTCCAACTTAAAATTCCTCTATGATTTAAGCTTCTTTAATCATTTTTCTGAAATAGCTTCCAAGAAGACTTTGGGTATCAAGGCTAAGCAAATGAAGCTAATTTTGCGCAGCTTTGTTTAAGACTGTTGCAACCTAGCTTAATGAGTAGTACTTTCTTTTGAATATTTTGATCTAGCTTTATGAGCTAAATTCATAAGTCGATTTGCCTTACATATTCGAAGAATACAATTGAGCAAACAGGTAATTGTTTAAGATGAGACTGGATAAACGGCTACAAAAATGCTTCAGGATATTTTCGAGTGCTCGATAAATGATGGTTATTTATATCCACAACTCGTAAGCTTCTACACTTTTTATCTATGATATCAAAAGATATATTGAACATGATTGAACAGAATTGTTGCCTATGTTGACAACGGTTTCAAAACAAAGGCTTGCAACCATAACCTCTTTCTTGCAAGTTCCATTTCCATTGCTATAATATCCATTAGTTAAAAAGCCTAATTTTATATATTTGTAAATTTGACCCTCTTTTTGTTTGTTGCTTATCAGGGACTTCAATATAGGAAAGAAATTCAGTTACATTTGAATCTCTGTTCAAACTTTCATGGAAGACATTTAACTACATCTGTTCACTCGTGAAGGAGGAGTTAATGGTTAAACCTACAAACATAACTGGTCTTAGTGGCAAGTTTTTGTCTCTAGATGACCGAGTTGCTGTTTCCTTGAGAAGGCGGAGTTCAGGTGACTCACTATCAACTATTGGTGAGTCTCTTAGAGTACACTAGTTGACTGTCTCCCAGATTACTTGGCAATTTGTGGAAACCATGGAAGAAAAAATCCTTCATCATATTCATTGGCCTTCAAATCAAGAAGACATGAAAGAGATAAAGCCAAAATTTGAGAATATTGGAGACTTTCGAAATTGTTCTAGGCTGTTGCCATCACACATATCATGCTTTGCCTCTCTACAACTGATCCATCAAGTAAATTTCGTACCATCCACTTCTTTCATTTCCAATTCTTTTCCAATTTCACAGATTTCCTTTTTAAAACTCCTGATCTTTCTCCCTACAAAACTTAGTAAGTTTGGGAAATAGATCCTTGATGGGATAACTTTAATTTAGAAATACCTTATTCCATATGTGCGAGATGTTGGTTAGGTATCTAATTTTTTTTTTCATTTGGTCAGATGTAAATATCTCATTTTTGTTAAGATCTAATACATCTCCTTTTTCAAAACCTCTTAACCATGTTAACTCGTAATTGATATTGAGATTCTTTTAACTATGAAAGATTAATTATTATGAGAAAATTGATACAAAATGAAGTTTACGTTATGATGATTAATAATTAATTAAGAGGAGGAAGGTAGAGAAGAAAAAGGTAAGATGAAAATGCGCTGGATATATATAGAAAGAATGTGTATATTTATACGGAATTATGTAGTATGCATATTTATAAGGAGTAGTAAAAGAAAAGAATTCATGTTTGTGTGAGGGAATAGAAAGGGAAAAAAGGAAAAAAAGTAAATAGAAGGAGTATAAAGACAAATTTAAAAAGTATGTACAATTCTTCTCATTTTTTAAACTGAGAAAGGGAAACAAAAAAGTAAAGAGGAGTATAAAAAAGAAAAGAGTACATACAATTCTCATTTTTAAACCTAATCTGCTACTTTTGAATTTGTGTCTTAATTTCCTTTTGCAAGAAATTGTTGACACTGATATGAGATTCCTAGATATTTTAGTTGACTAGCCTGCAAGTCTAAGTGACTCCGAGGTTCTCAAAAGCTCAAGATTCTTCGAACTCACTGAAGAAAGAAAGAGGCTGAGTGGAGAGAAATGTAAGCTCTCAAATGACATAGAACTAAGAGAATACATCGTTGATGACTCAGGTTTTCCCCTTTTGCCATGGCTTCTTACTCCTTATACAGGATGCTAACTTTCTAATCATCAAGCCGATCACAATAGGAGCCATTTTGCAATGTTGCCTGCTGCACAACATTCTCATTGATTTAAATGATGGAGTTCAAGATGAAGTGCCAGTGACTCATCGTCGTGGTCCTGATTATGGGAAATAAGTTGGTGATTCTACTGATAAATCTGCTTCAATTCAAAGAGAGAAACTTTCTCTCTACTTACTTAACAAGTTAGTGCCATCTTAAATATGTCCCTTTGGTTGCGCTTCTACCAACTGAGATATGTTCGACAATTCTTTGTAGTTCCAAAAGCTAGAAAAATTAGTTAGTTTATGAGTCCTCTTATTTTTATTCACCACTAAACTCTCTTAGAAAATAATGCAACCAAATCATAATGCAAGAAGCACTATCTGTATATGACATTATTGCGAGGAACTTCCTCCCATAGTTGAAACTTTATGGAGTAACGTATTTATGTTTCTTTTTTTGTTCTTTTGGTTCTTTTTATCTATATATACTTTCATATTTAAGGGAGTGTATACCATCAATTGTTTTAACTTTGACATTAGTAGTGGTAATTATTTGGCAGTATAAGAAAGTTGAAATTTTATTTTAATATTTTGATAGATCTTTATTCCATTTAAACACATATTAGTGTTGACTAAAGTATGTGCTTAAGAAAAGCTTTTTTTGAGCATGTAACATATTTAATCAAGTCTTTTCATCCTTAAGAACCGTCCTTTCCCATTAAAATTTTTAATTTGTAAGAGAAATAGATTTTTAGGTTGCAGACAAAGAGGGACATGGGAGATTGATCTTTCATCTGGATGCTACAATAAGTTAGCTCTAAAGTCTAATAAGGTAGAGTTTAACTTTCAATTTATTGTTCTGTTTAATTTCAATGACATTTCTGTTGATCTTTCTATTTTTAGACCTACTTATATCAAACTCTTTTTGAACCATCGATAACCATGCGATGTTATGGACTTCATAGCTGCTTATCCAGAAAAAAATAGAGATTAAATCAAATAATAGAGTCTCTATGACTTCTTTGATGATAAGGAAAAAGTTGTGCGACTTCTTCATAGTTACAAAGAATATAAATGTGGTAAATTCTTTTTATTATATGTTATATAGGAGATAACGTTATCTATTGGATGAAAATATGGTAGTGTGCATAATGCTCGTCTTATCTCAAAAGATAATTTTTCATCAACTAAATTTCTTTTTGAGAAATAATATAGAACCTTTACTTTACTAATAATGTACAGAACCGTAATGCCCTGGAAACCCTAAGACTAGACCCGGGAGTTGAAACGGAGAAAACAGGATTTTCTGCACCAGATCACAGAATGAGTAATCCTGTGACCTATGGGGTAGGCCACTACTCGTGAAATGACCCATGGTGAAGGATCTGTACTTGGTTGAAAATTTGGGAAAATTTTTAGTGACCATGAGTCGTGGTCAATACTACAAGTCGTCAAGTGAGTCGTGGTCAAAGGTTGACTGAAAGTTGGAAAAGTTTAGGTAGTGTACTTAACGGGTCCTCACCACGACTTGTTTGGGACACCATGAGTCGTGATGTCGCCTGTGGTGATCCTAGGAGGTTTATGGTAGAGAGGGTGAAGGGAGGCGACCACGAGTCGTTGGGTCTCCTGACGACTCGTGAAGTCAGTCATTGGCTGGATTGAAGAAATTGTAAAAACCTTTCGCTGCACCTAACTATTGGACCCCATGAGTCGTTCCTAACCTCACGACTCATGGAGTGTCACGTGAGGACTGGCAGGGTCCTTTTTCCTGCAAATTTCCTAAGGCTATTTCAGTAATTTTCTAACCTCCTAGACCCTAAACTACATTATTTTGGGTTATTTTGAGGGGATATAGAGGGGCTAAACGATTTCCCCCCTCATTCCCACTAAGATTTTCAGCAAAGTAACGTAAGTTCTATCTCAAGAGCTCTCAAGCAAGAAGGGTTCCTCATCCATTGCAACAATTCAAGCTTCCTTCTCCAGGGAATTCTTAGCTAGGATGTGGGAATTCAACAAGGGAATAGTTCTTCCCTTGTGTCCCTAAAGTCCTCTTTTAGTTCTCTATCAGTTTTAGCCCTTGAATTATCGAATGTGAATTCAGTTGTCAGTTAGATATCATATAATTCGTGTGGGACATTTTTCATGTTAATTGTAGATATGTTTCCACCAGATTATGACTACTTTGAAGCTTGTTCCCATAAAGTGAATTCCAGCCTTGGACTTTCAAATGTGAGTAAATTATATGTCAGACTTCATTTATAGCTTGTGGAGTATGGTCTATGTTGATTGTTGAATATTTCCATTACCTAGTTATCATATAAATTCTCATTCTTGTAAGGATGGTTTTGGCCCTAGTTTTGAATGAAATCAACTAGAATTTTTGCCTGTTGGATTAGTCTTCCTTGTGGCTTGATCCTATCAGTTTGGGTTTCCCATATTGCTAGACTATGTTGAGATCTTAGATAGATGCTTGTTAGTCTAGTCTTAGACAATTATTAGCAGACTCAGTACTTTCAGGAATGTCAGCTGATCAGTTTGACTACAATATTTAGTGAGGTGTTAGTGGTGCCTCCCAGTTATCATGAATTGGACTCAGTATCATATTTTAGTGGTTCTTTAGGCGGTCATGGAACTTTCAGATAAGAAGCTCTGAGAATCCTTAGGACCCCAGTCTTAGATTACAGTTTGTTCTTTAGACGATTACAATGCTTCCAGATAAGCAGCTTTGACCAATCTTAGAACCCAGTTACGGAACCCGGTCCGATAAGACTCTTAGGGTGCTTTTAGATAGGTATCCTTGACTTAGTCTTGAGCCCTAGTTTTGAGCTATCAATTTATTAATAAATCTAGAAATATCCAGTGGGAGTAGGACTTAGCACCGAGTGAACCGAGGTTCCAACGCATCCAGGTTCGCAGAACTACGTTGCCACCGTAGGTTATATTTTATTGGCCTCATGGCCCCATATTTGTGATCACCCAGTTCATGCCTCTATACCCTGGCAAGGAAAATTGGGTCCTACCGATGGGGTGTATATATCGGACTCCATGTCTAGCTCACGTGGTTACATATCGGTTATAGATCTGCCACTAGTAATTTCAGTATCAGTCCAAATCAGTTTAGAACAGTTTCAGTTTACTCAGATTAGTTCAAAACAATTAGTTTAGATTCAGTATCTCAAACTCAGGGCATTATCTATAACCATCAAGAAGGGTCATATTGACTATTACAGTTATATTTCAGTTTATCTAGTTTCTGTATTTCAGTTGGTCATTGCATTTCATTACAATTCAGATATTTATTCCATTGTATAATGTTTTCTCCCACTCCCTCAGTACATTCAATGTACTGATGCATACCTTTTATGTTGTATCATTTTATGATACAGATGTAGGTTCTCAGACTTAGTCCATTAGTAGATTTACTCCGGTGATACCAGCAGAAGCAATGGTGAGTCCTCATCTTTCGAGGTCGATATTTGATTTCCTTCAGTTCATTTTCTTTCAATCTAACTTTAGAATTAGCTTGGGCTTGTCCCAACAACTCATCATTAGTAGATGGATTTCATATAGAATTTTAGATGTTCAGTATTGTTGTTCTTTCAAATGTATGGACTTATTATTAAATTGGTTTTCTCAACTGATTCCATTATTTAAAGCTTCCTCTATGTTTTACTCAGAATTGCAGTTTTATGATAGACCATGGGTTGATTTGGGGTTAGTTGTGATCCTAAGTGTTGTGTCTCGTCCAGGGTATAGACTCGGGGCATGACAAAATTGGAATCAGAGCACTAGGTTTAAATTATCCTCAAATGTCTGAAAGCCACATCAAGTAGAGTCCTTTTAATGGGTGTGAAGTGCTCCACACTTATGACGGGGAGGCTACGAGATGTTATTAGAAAAATTCCCTTTTGTTCGTACTCTTTATCGTGTGTTAAAATTCAACTCTAGAGTTGTTCTCCTAACTCGTGCTCTATTTCATTTCACTGAATCATGCCTCCGCGATGTGGTAATGAAAGGAGGGACGATAACACTCACCAACCTGCCCCACCAGCTCCAGCCGCCCCTCAGGACAATTCAGTGTCCATTGCAAAGTTCAAGGAGGCTATCCATCTACTCACACAGAAAGTTACACCAGCAGGTTGTTGCGATCAACAACAATGGGTCCACAACAGCTGCTCGGGTTGGGGACTTCACTAGGATGAACCCTCCAGTTTTCCACAGATCTAAGGTGGGAGAGGACCCACAGGAGTTCATGGATGAGATTAGAAAGACTACCCAAATCATGGGTGTCGGTTCCTCAGAGAGTGGCGACTTGGCTGCCTATCAGCTGAAAGGGGTAGCCCAGATCTGGTATGAACAGTGGAAGGAGGGGAGACCAGCGAGAGTAGGACCGGTGGAATGGGAGGAGTTCATACAGCCTTCCTAAAAAGATTCTTTCCCTGGGAGCTAAGGGAGGCTAAGGTGGCAGAATTCGTGAATCTGAAGTAGGACAATAGGACAGTAGAAGAATATGCACTGGTGTTCACCAGGTTGTCTAAATATGCTTCGGAGATGGTAGTTGAGCCAAGGGCTCGCATGCTGAAGTTTGTGAATGCAGTTTTGAATTGGGTCCTTAAGGAGTTTAGGGCAACAATTCTTATCAAGGACATTGATCTCTCCAGCCTCATAGTTCATGCTCAGAAAATTGAGGAAGAAAAGTTAAAAGCTTTAGAGCGAGAGAGAAAATGGGCAAGAACCGGCCAATCAGATTATGCCCATCAGAGATCTGGCGATTGTAGCTGCCCACAGCAGCAGCAGCGGGCTCCAACACCCAGTTCAGCCAGTGCCCTTAACTTTTGGTCCCGCAAGGATCAGAGGGGTGGAGCATCTAGTTCTCAGTCCCAGAGCTATAGCACCGGCAAGCGCTACCCAACTTGCCCTAAGTGTGGCAAGAACCATGCAGGGGAGTGTCTTTAGGGTTGAGAGGGTTGTTTTGGTTGTGGATAGCTTGGTCATTGCCTTAAAGAATGCCAGTCAACTGGAAGGGGGAGGTCACAATCCACGATTTCAGCAGCTCTACCAGGCCGACCAGCTCAGCAGGACAACACCTTTGGTACGGATGGCAGCTAGTGCCAAAACCATTTTTATGCATTGTCTTCTCGTCAGGATCAGGAGAGCTCACCTGACATGGTCACGGGTATGTTACGCCTTTTTCTTCTAGATGTGTATTCCCTACTAAATCTTGGAGCCACACTTTCGTTTATGATTCCCTATGTAGCAGTCCAGTTTGATATTAGTCCAGAGGTCCTCTTAGAACCATTCTCAGTCTCCATCCCAGATGGAGCCAGATGGGTGTATTGAAATTGCCCAGTCTCAATCTTGAACAAAGTCATTATAGCTTATCTGGTAGAGTTAGACATGGTTGACTTCAACCTCATTCTTGGCATCGATTGGGTACACTCCAGTTATGCCTCAATTGACTGCAGAACTAGAGTCGTCAGATTTCAGTTCCCTAATGAACCAGTGTTAGAGTGGACGGGCAGTAGTTCAGTGCCTAAGGGTCGGTTTATTAACTACCTTAAGGCCAGAAAGCTTATTTACAAAGGGTTCATTTATCATTTAGTTCAGGTCAAAGATTCTAGCTCTGATACACCAACTATCTAGTCAGTCCCAGTTGTCAGCGAGTTCCTTGAAGTGTTTCCCGAAGATCTTCCTGGAGTCCTTCCTGAATGGGAAATCGACTTCGACATAGACCTTCTTCCGGACACTCAGCCCATCTCCATCCCTCCTTACAGAATGGCTCCATCGGAGCTTAAGGAGTTGAAAGAGTATGCTAAAGGACCTTCTTGATAAAGGTTTTATCAGACCCACCATCTCTCCTTGGGGTGCTCCAGCACTATTCGTGTGAAAGAAAGACAGTACCCTCAGGATGTGTATCGTTTACCGTCAGTTATACAAAGTCACAATCAAGAACAGGTATCCCTTAATCAAGATTGATGAATTGTTTGATCAGCTTTAGGGAGCTAGTTGTTCTCCAAAATAGATTTCAGGTTGGGATATCATCAACTAAGAGTTAGAGAATGTGACATACTGAAACAGCTTTCAGAACTCGGTATGGTCATTACGAGTTTGTGGTTATGTCCATCAAACTAACTAATTCCCCCACAACTTTCATGGACCTGATGAATAGAGTCTTCAAGAAGTATATGGATATGTTCATTATTGTATTTATCGACGATATTCTGGTATACTCCAGGAATGAGGAAGAACATGCTAACCACCTAAGAATAGTGCTTCAGATGCTCAGAGACCGCCAGTTGTTCACTAAGTTAAGCAAATGCGAATTTTGGTTGAGGTCTGTTACTTTCCTTGGTCACGTGGTCTTAGGTGAGGGTATTCAGGTAGATCCTCACAAGATAGCAGTAGTGATAGACTGGACAAGACCTACTTCTCTAACTGAAATCAGGAGTTTCTTGGGTCTAGCTAGTTATTACCGACGATTTGTAGAAGGATTTTCCTCTATTATATCTCCTCTGACTAGGATGACTCAGAAGAAGGTAAAATTTTAGTGGTCAGATGCATGGGAGAAGAGTTTCCAGGAGCAAAAAACTCGACTCACTATCGCTCTAGTGTTGACCTTGCTGGAAGGATCATATGGATTTGTAGTGTATTGCGACGCTTCCAGAGTTGAACTCGATTCCATTCTGATGCAGTGGGGCAAGGTGATAGCCAGAAAAATCAAGGTTCATGAAAAGAATTATCCGACTCATGACCTAGAGTTAGTAGCAGTGGTGTTTGCATTTAAAATATGGAGACATTACCTTTACGGGGCTCACGTGGATGTTTTCACCGATCACAAGAGCCTTCAGTATGTATTCAGTCAGAAGGATCTAAATATCTGTCAGAGAAGATGGTTGGATCTATTGAAGGACTATGACATGAGTGTGCTGTACCACTCGGGAAAAGCCAATGTAGTGGCTGATGCCCTATGCAGGTTGTCTATGGGGAGCGTGGCCCATGTTAAAGAGGGCAAAAAGGAACTAGTGAAGGATATTCACCGACTAGCTCGGTTAGGGGTATAGTTGGTTGATTCAGCTGAGGGCGGAGTAGTAATGCAAAGTGGGTCGGATTCTTCTTAGGTTGTTGAAGTTAAGTCCAGACAGGATGAAGATCCCATACAACTTAAGCTAAAGGAAGTGGTTCTCAGAAAAGAAGTTAAGGCTTTCTCCGAAGGGGGAGATGATGTGCTCCATTACCAGGGCAGGCTGTGTGTACCGGACGTGAGTGATTTGAGACAAAAGATACTGGTTGAAGCACAAAGTTCAAGATACTCTATCCACCTAGGTTCTACTAAGATGTATCATGATCTATGGGATATTTACTGGTGGAATGGCATAAAAGAGACATTGCAGAATTTGTGGCCAGGTGACCAAACTGTCAGCAGGTAAAGGTTGAACACCAGAGATCAGGAGGTATGACACAGGATATCAGTATACCCACATGGAAATGAGAAGAGGTAAATATGGACTTTATTACAAATCTACCCCGTACTTGCTGGCAGCATGACTCAATCTGGGTGATAGTAGAACGGATGACTAAGTCAGCACACTTCCTCCCAGTTAAAACCACAGACTCAGCTGAGCACTAAGCTAGGCTTTATATCCGGGAGGTTGTCAGACTTCATGGGGTGCCCTTTTCTATTATTTTAGATAGAGGTATCCAGTTCACCTCGCACTTCTGGAAGTCATTTCAGAAGGGACTTCGTACCCAAGTCAAGCTCAGCACAACTTTCCACCCTTAGACAGATGGACAAGCTGAGCGAACTATTCTGACTTTAGAAGATATGTTTAGAGCGTGTCTGATCGATTTCAAGGGCAATTGGGATGATGACTATCTTCTCATCAGGTTTTCATACAACATTAACTACCACTCCAGTATTTAGATGGTCCCTTTCGAGGCATTGTATGGAGGAGGTGTAGGTCTCCTGTAGGGTGGTTTGAGGTTGGTGAAGCTACCTTGATAGGGTCAGACTCGGTTCATGAGGTAAGGAAGAAAGTACATCTCATTCGAGAGAGGTAAAAAACAACACAGAGTCATCAGAAATCCTATGCTGATGTGAGGAGAAGAGAGTTAGAGTTTGCAGTAGATGATTGTGTTTATCTAAAAATTTCACCCATGAAAGGGGTGATGAGATTTGGGAAGAAAGGAAAACTCAGTCCCAGATATGTGGGACCCTATAGAATTCTGAGACAAATTGGAAATGTAGCATATGATTTGGAATTACCTTCAGAGTTGGCATTTATGCACCCAGTCTTCCATGTGTCACTATTGAAGAAGTGCATCGGTGACCCAACATCAGTTGTGACACTAGAAAGTGTGGGGGTGAAAGATAGTCTCTCTTACGTAGAGGTCCCAGTCCAGATCCTTGACTTATAGGTTCATAAGCTAAGGAACAAAGAAGTAGCTTCAGTCAAAGTCTTGTGGAGGAATCAGCAGGTTGAGGGAGCTACATGGGAAGCCAAAGCAGATATGATGGCTAGATACCCACATTTGTTCTCTTCCGGCTCAATTTCAGTTTAAGGTATCAATTTCCTCCCTAAAACTCTTTTCAGTTCGTGTGTTCCAGTTTCTTTCATGTAAATGAATATGTGTATGATTAGTGAATTCAGTTAAGCCATGTAGTTCAGTTCGGAGGTAGTCATTTCATTAGTTTTCAGCTTTCATGATCAGTATTTGAGTATAATGATAACAATTCTCTACTTTCCTGTGTTTTTTTCAACATTCGAGGATGAATGTTCCCAAGGGAGAGATATTGTAATGACTTGAAAACCCTAAGACCACACCCGTGAGTGGAAACAGAGAAAATAGGATTTTCTGAACCAGATCACAAAACGAGTCATCTTGTGACCCATGGGGTAAGCCACGAGTCGTGAAGTGACTCGTGGGGAAGGGTCCGGACTTAGTTGAAAATTTGGGAAAATTTTTAGTGACCACGGGTGTGATCACGAGTAATGGTCAACACCACGAGCCGTCAAGTGAGTCATGGTCATGGTGTCACGACCCGAACGTAGGCCCGAATCGTAACACGGGACAAGGAATTCTGAGAGTCCCCAAGTCGACCCATGACATAAGAATACACCTAACTTCGTTCACGTTAAGCAGAAGACTGAACATAATACATAGAGGAAACGTAAATGTAACATAGAATATCATAACATTTGAAAATACAAAACATATACATAAGCTGAGTACTACATACGATCTGAAAGCCTTTATCATGTGAGATGGGTTAATGGGAGAACATCCCCAACTAACCTGGCCAAACTGAAACAAAAGAACAACATAATGTCTAGTCATACGACCCTCAAAACATGAGGACTCACCAACAAGATGATAGAAAACTCTGGAAGGAACTAATGATGGAAATGAGCTTGAGAGTCAGGTCATATGAAATGATACAACATAGAAAGTATACGGTCAGTACATGGAATGTACCAAGTATGCAAGATAAGTAAAACGAACATTTAAAATATGTAAAAAGTCATAAAACGTCATAAGAGTAGGACATCATGCTCATATCGTAAAAATCGTAACATAACATGATGCTCAAGGTTTCCAAATCATTCATAATATATTCATAATCATAATAATGAGAAAAAAGATGTTTTGAACATAACTTGAGCCAATATACATGGTCATAAACATGCATCAATCATGAGGACCAGTGGGAGATTCTCATAATCGACATACCTCATATGAGCACACATGGAGCCCAACTTGTAACCCTAGTCGGGAGGGTGTTCGTACCTTGCCAAGGGTAGAACCATGAAAGTGTGATATCACCATGAAAAGGGCCATTTAAGCTGGGGACAATCACAAAGGAGGTCCCAACATACATACGGTGGCACGTAGTTTATGAGATCCGAGGCAGAACCTAGGCCCCGAACCTACTAGGTGCTAAATACTACTCCCAAAACATATATAGTGCTCATAGTATAATATGCATGAATTCATGGCTAGTTAAATCATGATAATCATAAACATACTTGTACATGCGTGGACTATCCATGACATAAGGCTCGTGAGTCGGCCAAAGAATAAATTCTTAAATCATAGAGTTCATGCATACTTGTAGTTCATACATATAACTTGTATATCATCAAACCATGATGGGTATTTGAGTAAATCCATATTTCAAGTCATAAATAATGACGGGTTTGTAAATACCAACAATTGAAGTAAAGATTATAGCCCGATTCATCGTAGATTATACATAATTTGGCTTAATTTAGTAGAGATCGAAATCAATAATTTTATAATCAAAATAGTTGTAAAATCTGATCAAAATCCACAAAATAAGAGGTAAATGACAAATCATGACAGCCCATTAGTAAATCATTATATTTTCACAAAAATTGAAATAAAAACCCCATGAGATTTTTGATAGATTTCCATGAATTAATAGAGAATGGGCATGGGTGTGAACGGAAATACCCATTCGTAACCATACATACCTAGGTAAGGTCAGATTCCAAGGTTCCTTCATTGCCCAAGGGAGAATTTATGAAGGAGAGCTTGAGGAATAGCTTGATCTCTCTTAATTTCTTCCTAACTTGCATGCATGGGAATGACTATGAAAGAGGGACTTAACCTATCTTAACATGCCCAGAAAAATACATAAAACGACGTAGTTTAGGGTCCTAGAGCATAGGAAGGTCAAAAATACCCTTATGAAATCATCCTAAAAACCTGCACTAGCTGATCTCACGGGCGTACCAGCGAGTCATTGGATGCTACCACCACTCGTGGTACAGTGTGTTGTCTGCACTGCCCAGAACTTAACTTCGGGTACTAGCCACGACTCAACAGGACGAGTCATGGTTCCTTCTAACGGGTCATTAGGTCAACTGTTGGCAGTTCCTTGAAAATCCTGAACTTCCCTCACAACGAGCCTCACCAAGACTCGAGGATTCTTCTAATGAGTCTTGGTATCCATCTTTCAAGTCCATTGGAAACTCAGCAATCTTATCCATGACTGCTAACAACGACTCATGGTCCCCCACCATGAGTCGTTAACCGTTCGTCCTGCAATAATTTCCCAGGTTTCAGCCAACTTCAAATTTTGATCCCAGGTGTAATCTTAGGAACCTTCGGGGTATTACATTATCTCCCCCTTGAGAACATTCGACCTCGAATGTAGGAAACAAGCAGAAAAATTAGGACATGCTATCCTTACACCCAAATGCTGATCATCTAAATCGAAAACTAACGGAATAACTATCTCCACTTCATACCACATAATTAACTGATTTCATGATTCACATACACATCCATATACATAAAAGAAACTTGAACACATGGTCTAAACATGAAAACTAAATAGAGATATAGGGCAAAACTGATACCTCAAGTACGAACTAAGCTAGTAGAGAATAAATATGGGTATTTAGCCATCATATCCACTTCAGCTTCCCATATAGCTCCTTCAACACGCTAATTCCTCCATAATACTTTAACTAAAACTACTTCCTTATTCCTTAGCCTCTGAACCTGACGACCCAATATTTCCACCAGAACCTCCTCATAGCTAAGGCTGTCCTTTACACCAACACTGTCCACCGGGACTACTAGAGCTGGATCTCCCAAACATTTCTTCAAAAGCAATACATGAAATACAGGATGCACGGAAGATTATTCTGAGGGTAACTCCAACTCATACGCCACCTTGTCAACTCTTCTCACAATACGGTAGGGGCCAACATAGCGGGGACCAAGTTCCCCTTTCTTTTTGAACTGCATTACTCCCTTCATGGGAGATACATTCAAGAACACCCAGTCATCCACCTCGAACTCAAGTTCTCTTCTCGTAACATCAGCGTAGGACTTTTGGTGACTCTGAGCAGTTTTTAACCTGTCCCTTATCAACTAAACCTTCACCATAGCCTCATGAACCGAATCTGGCCCTATCATAGCTTCCTTACCAACCTCAAACCATCCGATGGGCGATATGCATCTCTGCTCATAGAGAGCCTCAAACGGTGCCATTTGGATACTGGAGTGATAGATGTTATTGTAAGAAAACTCAATAAGGGGAAAGTGATCATCGCAAATACCTTTGAAGTCCATCATGCATGCTCTCAACATGACTTCGAGAGCCTGAATTGTCCGTTGTGCATGACCATCAGTTTTGTGATGAAATGCTGTGTTGAGTTTAACTTGAGTCCTAATCCCTTTTTGGAATGACCGTCAAAACTGAGAGGTAAATAGAGTACCTCGGTCTGAAATGATGGACAAGGTAACTCCATGCAATCGAACCAACTCTCGGATATACAGCTTGGCATAATCCTCCGCTGAGTCTGTGGTTTTGACTGGTAGAAAGTGTGCAGCCTTGGTCAACCTGTCTATCACAACCCAAATGGAGTCATATTGTCGGTGAGTACGAGGTAATCTTGTTACAAAGTCCATGTTAATCTCTTCCCACTTCCAAGTGGGAAAGCTAATATCCTGAAGTACTTCTCCCGGCCTTTGATGATCAACCTTTACTTGTTGACAGTTCGGGCACTTGGCTACGAATTCTGCTATATCCTTCTTCAAGCCATTCCACCATTAGATTTCTCGTAAATCATGATACATCTTCGTGGAACCAGGATGGATAGGATACCTGGATCCATGGGCCTCATGAAATATTTGGCTCCTCAAATCATCAATATTTGGAACACATAGGCGACCCTGGTACCAAAGCACACCATCTCCCCCTTGGGAGGACTCTACCTACTGATTTTGAACGGCTTCCTTTAACTTTACCAAAATCGGGTCCTCATCTTGCCTAGCTTTTACACATGTCACCAAGGATGATTCTAATCCGTTCTAAACAACAACACCGCCATCGGCCGAGTCAACCAACCTCACTCCCAACCTTGTGAGTCGATGCACATCCTTCACCAGCTCCTTCTTCCCTTCATCCATATGAGACACACTCTCCATAGAGAGCCTACTAAGTGCGTACGCCACCACATTAGCCTTACCCGGATGGTAAAGGACACTCATATCATAGTCTTTGAGTAGCTCTAACCACCTCCTTTGCCGTAGATTGAGGTCTTTCTATGTGAACACATACTGTAAGCTCTTGTGGTCCATAAACACATCCACATGGACCCCATACAAGTAATCTAACCATATCTTCAATGCGAATACCACTACAACAAACTCTAGATCATGGGTCGGGTAATTCTTCTTATGGATCTTCAATTCTCTAGAGGCATATTCTATCACTTTCCCTCGCTGCATCAATACACACTCGAGTTCGATTCTTTAAGCATCGCAATACACCACAAGACCATCCGTATCCTCGGGAAGTGTCAACAATGGTGCGGTAGTAAGTCGAGTCTTCAATTCTTGGAAGCTCTTCTCACAAGCCTCCGACTATTGGAACTTTACCTTTTTCTGGGTCAATTTGGTCAAAAGTGCTACAATGGTTGAAAAACCTTCAACAAATCTCTGATAATAGCCAGTTAAAACCAAGAAACTCTGAATATCCGAAGGATTCACCGGTCTAGGACAATTCTTCACTGCCTCAATTTTTTGAGAATCTACTTTTATGCCCTCGCTTGATACCATATGTCCCAAAAAAGCTACCGAGTTCAACCAAAACTTTCACTTGCTGAACTTGGCATACAATTGACAATCCTTGAGAGTCTGAAGCACTACTCTCAAATGAGCGGCATGCTCCTCCTCGCTCCAAGAGTATATAAGGATATCGTCAATGAACACGATAACAAACATGTCTAGGTACGCCTTGAACATCCTGTTCATCAGGTCCATAAAGGCTGCAGGAGCATTTGTTAGTCCAAACTACATAACTACAAACTCATAATGAACATACCACCTCCTGAAGGCTGTCTTCGGGATATCGCACTCCCAAACTCTGAGATGATGATACCTGGACCTAAGATCTATCTTTGAAAAACACTTGGCAGCCTGAAGCCGATCAAACAAATCATTAATCCTGGGTAAGGGATACTTTTTCTTGATGGTGACCTTGTTCAGTTTTCGATAATAAATGCACATGCGAAGCGAACCATCCTTCTTCCGAACAAATAAGACTGGTGCACCCCATAGAGACTTGCTCGGCCTAATGAAGCCCTTATCTAACAGGTCCTTCAACTTATCCTTCAACTCTTTTAGCTCGGCTGGAGCCATCCTATAAGGAGGGATAGATATAGGCTGCATATCGGGTAGAAGATCAATACCAAAATTGATTTCCCTTTCCGGAGGAACACCGGGTAAATCATCTGGGAATACCTCTAGGTAGTCACGCACTACCAGAACTGACTGGATAGTCGGGGTCTTGGACTCTACATCCCTAACCCTAAATCGATGATACATGAAACCCTTAGAAATAATCTTTTTGGCCTTAAGATAGGAAATGAAACGACCTACAGGTACAACAGAACTACCCTTCCAATCCAAGACTGACTCACCCAAAAAATAGAACTCCACCACACGGCTTCTACAATTAACAGAAGCATAACACGCATACAACCCATCCATGCCCAAAATAATATCAAATTCAGTCATGGCTAACTCTACAAGGTATGTGGTGGTGACTTTATGCAATATAGTGACCGAACATCCTCTATACACCCGCCTAGCTACAACCAAATCACCAACAGGAGTAGAGACTGAAAATAGTTCTAATAGAGTCTCAGGACTAACTCCAAAGCTATTAGCAATATAAGGTGTCACAAAATATAAGGTAGCCCCCAGATCTAACAAAGCATAAACATCAATATGGAAAACTCGCAACATACTAGTGACCACATCCGGGGAGACCTCCTGCTCCTGGTGGGGTGCTAAAGTATAGAACCTGTTTTGGAGTTGATTGCTGGCTGAACTAGTTGAGGCACCCTACTGAGGGGGACGTGCTGCTGGAGCGGCTGAACTGGCTGCTGGAATATGGGCTTCACTGCCCGCTGATCTGGCTGAAGGGCAATCCCCGAGTCTGTGTCCGAGTTTTCCACACCCGAAACAAGCATACAAGCCAACTAAGAACCTCCCTAAGTGATTCTTTCTGCACTTTGCACAAGCTGGGAAAGTGCGCTCTATCTGTATGCTACACTGGCCTCTCAAATCTGGAGCTCTGCTCCTCCGATCCCCTCGAAATCTAGATGGCGTACTGGCCGATGATGGTGCTGGAGAAATAGACCTATTTTGAGTCTGTTGATACTGTCCACCCCCTGATCTTGCCTGAGAAGTCCCATAACTGTCGGTCCTAGCCCTCTTGGCCTCCCTCTGCCTCCGATACACCGACTCCATCTGGTGAGCATGCAACACAATGCGGGGAAAATCTATATCCTGATACAACATGGAGATCCTACAATCCTTATCCAGGTAGTTTGCCACTCCATGCACAAAGCGGCTCACTCGAGCCCTCTGGTCTGCCACCAACTCTAGCGCATACTTTGATAGACGGGTGAACTCCAAAGCATACTCCTGAACCGACATGTCACCCTGCTTTAAGTTAACAAACTCGGCCGCCTTTAGCTCCCTCATCTCTCAAGGGAAAAAACTATCTAAGAATGCTGCGTGGAACTCTTCCCAACCTATAGGGCCTGCACCCACTTCCCTAGCATCCCTCGACTACTTGAACCATATATCTGCCACCCCTTTTAGCTGGTAGGAGTACAAATCAACACAATCTCCATTTGTCACCCCCATAACCTGGGTGATCTTCAGAATCTCCTCAATGAGTTCGTGTGGATCCTCATCCACCTTGGACCCTAGGAACTCCGACGGGTTCATCCGCAAGAAATCTCTAATCCGGGCTGCTGCCGCATTTCCATTCTATGGAATATGTGCAACAACCTGCTGGTTGACCTGAGTGGTCAAGGCCTGCGCCAACATCTAGATAGATGCCCGAAACTCAGCATGGGCAACTAGCTCTGGTGCCTGGGGCTCCTGAATAGGTGGGGCTTGCTGATGCCCATGACCATTTCCATCTTCGTGGCCTTCACCATTTCCATTTCTTCTTCCATTCATTCTTCTCGGAGCCATGATTCTGTAATCACAAATAGCATGAATTAGAGGGATAGAAAGACTTTTCATCGCACAACATAGATCATGAAAAAAGGGAACATTTCCTAAATGTCTCGTAGCCTCTTCGTCATAAGTGTAGCATGCTTCACACCCATGAAAAAGACTCTACTTAACGCAGATTTTAGACACCCCAGGACACTTCAAACCTATTGCTCTGATACCAAGTTTGTCACGACCCGAACGTAGGCCCGGATCGTAACATGGGACAAGGAACCCTGAGAGGCCCCAAGTCGACCCATTGCATAAGCATACACCTAACTTTGTTCATGTTAAGAGGAAGACTGAACATAAGACATAGAGGAAACGTAAATGTAACATAGCATATTATAACATTCAGAAATACTAAACATACACATAAGTTGATGGGACAACATCCCCAACTAACCCGGCCAAACTGAAACAAAATAACAACATAATGTCTAGTCATATGGCCCTCAAAACATGAGGACTCACCATCAAGCTGATAGCGAACTCAAGAAGGAACTAAGGATGGAGATGAGCCTGAGAGTCGGGTCCTGTATCATGAAATGATACAACATAGAAAGTATGCGGTCAGTACATGGAATGTACCGAGTATGCAAGGTAAGTAGAAAGGAAATTTAAAATATGTAAAAACTCATAAAACGTCATAAGAGTAGGACATCATGCTCATATCGTAAATATTGTAACATAACATAACATGAGGATCAAGGTTTCCAAAGCATTCATAATATATTCGTAATCATTATCATGAGACAAAAGCTATTTTGAACATAAGTTGAGCCAATATACATGATCATAAGCATGCATAAATCATGAGAAACAGTGGGAGATTATCATAACCGACATACCCCATATAAGCACACATGGAGCCCGACTTGTAATCCTAATCGGGAGGGTGTTCGTACCTTGCCAATGGTATAACCATGAAAGTGTGACATCACCATGAAAAGGGACATTTGGGATGGGGACAGTAACAAAGGAGGTCTCAACATACTCACAGTGGCACGTAGTTTATGAGATCCGAGGCAGAACTTAGGCCCCGAACCTACTCGGTGTTAAGTACTACTCCCAAAATATATATAGTGCTCATAGTATAATATATATGAATTCATGGCTAGTTAAATCATGATAATCATAAACATACTTGTACATGCGTGGACTAGCCATGACATAAGGCCCGTGAGTGGGCCAAAGAATAATTAATAAATCATAGGGTTCATGCATCCTTGTAGTTCATACATATAGCTTGTAAATCATAAAATCATGATGGGTATTTGAATAAATCCATATTTCAAGTCATAAATCATGATGAGTTTGTAAATACCAACAATTGAAGTAAAGATCATAACCCGATTCATCGTAGATTATACATAATTTGACTTAATTTGGTATAAATAAAAATCAATAATTTTATAATCAAAATAGTTGTAAAATCTGATCAAAATCCAAAATATAAGAGTTAAATCACAAATCATGACAGCCCATTAGTAAATAATTAGATTTTCACAGAAATTGAATTAAAAACCCCATTAGATTTTTGATAGATTTCCATGAATTAATAGAGAATGGGAATGGGTGTGAACGGAAATACCCATTCGTAACCATACATACCTAGGTAAGGTCAGATTCCAAGGTTCCTTCATTGCCCAAGGGAGAATTGATGAAGGAGAGCTTGAGGGATAGCTTGATCTCTCTTAATTTCTTCCTAACTTTCATGATTGGGAATGACAATGAAAGGGGGACTTAACCTATCTTAACATTCCCAGAAAAATACATAAAATAATGTAGTTTAGGGACCTAGAGCATAGGAAGGTCGAAAATACCCTTAATGATATCACCCTGATAACCTGCACTGGCTGATCCCACGGGCGTACCAACAAGTCGTTGGATGCTACCATGACTCGTGGTACGGTCCATTGTCTGCACTACCCAGAACTTAACTTCAGATACTATCCACAACTCAACAGGATGAGTCGTGGTTCCTTCTAACGGGTCATTAGGTCAGCCATTGGCAGTTCCTTGAAAATCCTGAACTTCCCTCAAAACGAGCCTCACCATAACTCGTGGTTGCTTCCAACGAGTTGTGGTATCCATCCGTCAAGTCCACTGGAAACTCATCAATCTAACCCACGACTGCTAACAATGACTTGTGGTCCCCGACCACGAGTTGTTACACCATTCGTCCTGTAATAATTTCCCAGGTTTTAGCCAACTTAAAATTTGATCCTGGGTTTAATCTTAGGCACCATCAGGGTATTACACAAGGGTTGATCGAAAGTTGGAAAAGTTCAGGCAGTGTACTTAACGGGTCTTCACCATGACTTGTTTCAGAAACAACGAGTCGTGGTGTTGCCTGTGATGACCCCAGGAGGTTTTTGGCAGTGAGGGTGATGGGAGGTGACCACGAGTCGTTGGATCTCCTAACAACTAATGAAGTCAGTTGTTGGCAAGATTGAAGAAACTGTAAAAAACTTTTGGTGCACCTAACGATTGGACCCCACGAGTCGTGAGGTAAGGAACGACTCGTGGAGTGTTTCGTGAGGACTGGCAGGGTCCTTTTTCCTGCAAATTTCTAAAGGGTGTTTCAGTAATTTCCTACCCTCCTAGACTCTAAACTACGTCATTTTGGGTTATTTTGAGGGGATTTAGAGGTGCTAAATTGTTTTCCCCCTCATTCCCACTCATATTTTCAGAAAAGTAACGTAAGTTTTCTCTCAAGAGATCTCAAGCAAGACAAGGGTTCCTCATCCATTGCAGCAATTCAAGCTTCCTTCTCCAGGAAATTCTTAGCCAGGTATGTGGGAATTCAACAAGGGAATAGTTCTTTCCTTGTGTCCCCAAAGTCCTCTTCTAGTTCTATATCAGTTTTAGTCCCTGAATTATTGAATGTGAATTCAGTTGTCAGTTAGATATCATAATTCATGTGGGACATTTTTCATGTTAATTGTAGATATGTTTCCGCCAGATTATGACTACTTTGAAGCTTGTTCCCATAAAGTGAATTCCAGCCCTAAACTTTCAAATGTGAATAAATTTATATATCAGGCTCTGTTTATAGCTTGTGGAATATGGTCTATGTTGATTGCTGCATATTTCCATTACTAGTTATCGTATAAATGCTCATTCTTGTAAGGATGGTTTTGTCCCTAGTATTGAATGAAATCAACTAGAATTTTTGCCTATTGGATTAGTATTCCTTGTGGCTTGATCCTATCAGTTTGGGTTTCCCATATTGCTAGACTATGTTGAGATCTTAGAAAGATGCTTGTTAGTACAGTCTTAGACAGTTGTTGGTAGACTCAGTACTTTCAGGAATGTCAGCTGATCACTTTGACTACAGTATTTAGTGACGTGTTAGTGGTGCCTCCCAGTTATCAGAATTGGACTGAGTATCACATTTTAGTGGTTCTTTAGGCGGTCATGAAACTTTCAGATAAGCAGCTATGGCCAGCCTTAGGACCCCAGTCTCAGATTATAGTTTGTTCTTTAGACGGTTACGACACTTACATATAAGTAGCTCTGACCAGTCTTAGAACCTAGTTTCAGAATCTGGTCTGATAAGACTCTTAAGTTGCTTTCAGATAGGTATTGCTGACTTAGTCTTGGGCCCTAGTTTTGAGTTATCAACTTATTAGTCAGTCTAGAAATATCCAGTCGAAGTAGGACATAGGACCGAGTGGTTCCAGCGCACCTAGGTTCCCAAAACTATGTTGCCACCATAGGTTATATTTTATTGGCCTCATGGCCCTGGACTTGTGATCACCCAGTTCATGCCTTTATACACTAGCAAGGTATATTGGATCCTACCGATGGGGTGTATATATCGGACTCCACCTCTAGCTCACGTGGTTACATGTCGGTTATAGAATCTCTCACTAGTCAGTTTAGTATCAATCCAACTCAACTTAGAACAGTTTCAGTTTACTCAGATCAGTTCAGAATAGTTAGTTCAAATTGAATATCTCAGAGTCAGAGCCTTGTTTATGACCATCAAACAGGGTCATATTGACCATTTCGGTTATATTACAGTTTATCCAGTTTCTATATTTCAGTTCGTCATTGCATGTCATGACAATTCAGTTATTTATTCCATTGTGTTATGTTTTCTCCCACTCCCTCAGTACATTCAAACTACTAACACATACCTTTTTGTTGTATGATTTTATGATACAGCCATAGGTTCTCAGACTCAGCACCATTAGTAGATTTACTTCGGTGATATCAGCAGCAGTAGTGGTGAGTCCTCATCAGGATGATATTTTATTTGCTTCAGTTCATTTTCTTTCAGCCAGAATCTAGAGCTAGCTAAGGCTTGTCCCAGCAACTCATCATTAGTAGATGGCTTTCAGACAGAATTTTAGATGTTTAGTATTGTTGTTCTTTCAGATGTATGGACTTATTATTAAATCAGTTTTCTTAAATGATTACATTATTTAAAGCTTCTGCTATATTTTACTCAAAATTGCCAGTGTTATGATAGGCCATGGATTGACTGGGGGTTACTTGTGATCCTAAATACCGTGTCTCTTCCAAGGTATAGACTCGGGGTGTGACAAAAATTTGTCATATTAGAGGGTTCACTTGTAACTTTTAAGGGAATAAAAATTAAATGGAGGCAAATGATATTCGATGACACTTTCATTTTCAATGTTGAAGTAAAAACATAGCATAATGCCATAATTTGACTATTTTGAATGATCTTTAGATCACAAAGCTTATTCTAACTATTAAGGAAGCTAAGAGCTAGACTTCTAGCCATAATGTTGGAACTTATTTTCAGCTAATATATATTGAAATATATTAAGTTTGATCTCGTGATAAAGTTTTTAAAATAGCTTCATTTTTTATGAAGAAAGTTTCATTAGTAGGCATCAAGGAGATTCATTTTAAAATAGATTCATATTTGTAATTCTACTAGCCTTCCAATCACTCAGTATAGTTTTTGGTTGTCCTTTTCATATTTGATAATGTTCGGGTTTGGTTTAGTTTTTAGAAAAAATTTAGGAACCTATCTTGGGGAATGTTATGTTATTGGATCACCTTTTGAGGAGATGTTATTTGAGGACATTTATATTAGTTTTGGAGAAAACTTAGTTTTTGAATCTTTTTAAATTATAGTTCTTGATTTTTTATTATAGTAGACATTTTAGTGCGATTTGCAAAAGATAAATTTTGTTTTAAGCAACAGTTGTTTTCAGTGTCCTGTATACTTCTCCATAATTAATTTTCATAAATTTTTCTGATCACATGTTGGCATGTAGTATCATTCTTTGCCTTTATTTTTAAGTAAATAATGCTTACTTTTACCCTGTAGGAAGCATCTTGATCATCGTATTACTTTGTCATTTATGTTCCATAAGTTATTCTATGTCGACAAATTTGTTTGGACTTTCAGGGATCACTGGTATTATTGATTATACAAACTATTACTTATCATTTTTGAAACATATGTGTCGTTGTTTTGTATTACAGTAAGAATAAATAGAAGTTAAGGTTACGAATTTGATCTTTTGGCCAGTAGTGTGGAAGCTTTAGTTTGAGGAATCAATATATACTACACGAAATTGTTCGCTTATTTATGCATTAGACTTTGGGTTAATATATCGACCATTGTAAGTTACAATAAAACATCACATGAGTTTTTTTTGTGTCTTTATGTCACGACCCGCGTCTACATCCTGGAAGAGACACGGTACTTGGTGCCACAAGTGACCTCAAGCTAACCCATGGTCTAACATCACACTGGTAAACTAAGTAAGCATAAGGGAAAGCCGTGTAAAAATAATAATCCCATAAACTATTTGGAAGGAGTAAGCATAACTTAAAAGAATGTTGAATAACTGTGTCTAAAAGCCAGCTATTAACTGATGAGTTGCTGGGACAAGCCCCCAGCTAACTCTAAAAATATGAATAAATAAGAACTAACTAAAAAGTAAACATCATCCTCAGAAGATGAGGACCCACCAAATAATGCTGCTGCTAAAACCATAGGAGGGAGCTACTAACAATGCTGAGACTGAGAACTTGCGTCTGTATCATAATATAATACAAGATCGAAAGTATGCGTCAATACTCTGAATGTACTGAGTAAGTGAGTTATACAATAAGCATGGAAAATAAGCAACTGAATCGAAATAACATGATTACCAACTGATACTGCATAGTGATATAAGCTGAGCTAATATCGTGATTAGGTCAATATAGACATTAACTGACAGTAAACATGTCCTGGGCTAATTACTGAACCGAAACAGAGTTGAACTAAGCTGTACTGACAAGTGGGAGAGTCTATAACCGACATATAACCATGTGAGCTAGATGTGGAGTCCGATGTATACACCCCATCGGAGAAAGCCCACTATACCTTGCCAGGGTATAGTGGATGATCTGGGTGATCACAAGTCTGGGGCCCGTTTGAGCTAAAATCTTTGGTGACAACGTAGTTCTGGGAACCTGGGTGTGCTAAACCCGCCGCTCGGTGCTAAGTTCTATTCCCACTAGATATCCCTAACTAGACTACAAAACTGATAGCTCAAAACTAATGTCCTAGACTAAGTTAGGAATACTTATCTGGAAGTAACCTGAGAGTATATAGGACCTGATAACTAAACACTGGTGTTCTAAGACTATCCAGAGATGCCTATCTGGAAGTGTTGTAACAGTCTAAGAACAATCTGATAACTGGAACTAGGGAGCATTACTAAACTGAACTCCTCAAGAACTGACTATTGTTAAACTGATCAGCTGACTTACTGAAAGATACTGAAAATGCTAGTTTCTGACGGAGACTAGACTAACATGCGAACTGACTGTGAACTCACATATGGTAATAACATGGAAATTCAGGAACTAATAGAGTCAAGCAACAATGATATCTAGTCAACTATGCAAGACCCAAATTTACTACATTCATAGAATTAGGGCTAAAACAATATCATATGAAGAAAAATAACAACGTGATCACTAAGTAGTGGTAACATAGAAAGAATTCATATGAACAATAATACACAAGAATTAATCAGAATTTGGCTGGAAATTTACCCTAATCCAAATCCTTAGGGCTAAAACTGATAAGAAGTTTCAGAAGGGTTTTGGGGAAAAAGGTAAGGGCAATTCCCTTGTTGAATTCCCACATACCAGGAGTTGAATTTCCTAGAAAGGATCTGGAGAATCTTAGGAGAAAACTTGAAACCCTGATCTTACCCTAAGTCTCCTGTCTGAGGTTTCTATGTTCTGAGCTTGATAGAATGAGAGGAATGAAGAGAGAACATCGATCACCTCCATAAATCCCCGGAATATGAACCAAAAATGACGTATTTTAGGAATTAAAAGCATCAAATTTTATGAAAATGCCCTTGGAGCATTGCAGGAAAAACCCCTACTGCCAGTCCCCACGAGGCATTCCACGAGTCGTGTGGTTGGGAATGACTCATGGTGCCAAGTCGTGGCCACATATGGAAAATTCCCAAAATTCCTTGCCTGGCCAACAACTGACTTCACGAGTCGTTAGGAGGCCTAACGACTCGTGATGTCTTCCATTATCACTGAACCAAAATTTCTCCTTTCACCCCCACGGCTGGTCACGACGAGTCATTACTTGACCTAAAAACTCATCCACTTCTCTCGTCGTTGCCACTACCTCGGGGCTAAATTTTACAGGGACTCTTCTGACGACCAATACAACAAGTCATTGCCCGACCTAACGACTTGTCGTGTCCGTCGTTACCATAAGAAAATTTACTATGAGCTTCCACTCAATTATACTTCTCGATGACTCATTTCTTAACCCAACAAGTCATCATGTGGGTCATTACCCCTGGGCTCCTAGATGAAAATTATCACAACTCGAGTCTATACCCTGGACGAGACACGACATTTGGAGTCACAAGTAACCCTTAGTCAACCTATGGACTATCATAACACATGAAAATCTGAGTAATATAATAGCGGAAGCTTTAAAAATAATAAAACCATTATGGAGAAGAACTAAATCATAAAGTTTTAATATGACTGAAAATAAATCTGAAATCTGAATCTATGTCTGTCTCTGAAAGCCATCTATCTGATGAGTTGTTGGGACAAGCCCCCAGATAACTCTATGTCAAACTGAAATAAATATAACTGAAGAAAAATAATCATCGTCATTGAAAGATGAGGACTCACCCATGGTCTAGCTGAAAACTCTTGGACGAGATCTGCTAACGGTATTGAGACTGAGAAACTGCAGTTGTATCATAAAATGATACAACACAAAAGGTATGCATCAGTACTTTGAATGTACTGAGTAAGTAGGAGAAAACATAATATAGAGAATAACATAACTGAACTGTAAAGACATCCAATGACCAACTCAAATACTAAAACTGAATAAACTGAAATATTCTGAGATGGTCAAAATGACCCTGTCTGATGGTCAAAGACATGCCCAAAATCTGAGATACTAATATGAATTATTGTAATGAACTGATCTAAACTGAGTAATCTAAACCCGTTCTAAGCTGAGCTAATCTGAGACTAAACAGAACTGAGCTAATTAGAGATTGAACTGACTAGTGGGAGAGTCTATAACTGATATATAACCACGTGAGCTAGACGTTGAGTCCAATATATACACCCCATCAGTAGGACCCAATATACCTTTCCAAGTTATAAAGGCATGAACTGGATGATCACAAGTCTGGGGACATAAGGCCAATAAAATAACCTACTGTGGTAGTGTAGTTCTGGGTACCTGGGTGCGCTGGAACCCCCATCCGCTCAGTGCTAAGTCCTACTCCCACTGGATTGTCCTAGATTGACTACTAGGCTGATAGCTCAAAACTGAGGGCCCAAGACTAAGTTAGGAATACCTATCTATAAGTACCCTGAGAGTTTTATTAGACTGGATTTTGTAACTGGTGTTCTACGACTGGTCAGAGCTGCTTATCTGAAAGAGTCATAACCATCTAAAGAACAAACTTTAATCTGAAGCTGGGATTCTATAGCTTTTCAGAGATGCTTATCTAGAAGTTTCATGACCGCCTAAATAACACCTAAAATCAGATAACTGAGTCTAATACTGATAACTGGGAGGCACCACTGACACCTCAAGAGTTTACTGTAGTCAAACTGATCAGCTGACATTTATGGAAAACACTGAGTATAATAATCTAACTGAGACTGGACTAATATGTATCTGTTCTAAATTTCCACATACACTAACAATATGGGGATCTCAAAACTGATAGAATCAAGCTATAGGGAAACTAGTTCAGCATGCAAGATTCTACTTCTACTGAACTGAGAGCTAGGGCTAATTCATTCCACTAAATACTAGCTTTCATGAAATTTCTAGAAATAGGGAATAATAAAGCAGTTAAAATCATGAGAAGTATTCCACTTGAAATCTTAAAGAAGTTTTTCTGAAAGCTTTCTATATTTTGAATCCACAGGGCTATAACTGATAAAGAGAATAGAGAATAATTTGGGGACACAAGGGAAAAACTATTCCCTTGTTGAATTCCCACGTACCTGGATAGCAAACCCCTAAAGAAGAAAGCTTGAATTTCTGCAACTGACAAGGAGCCCTAGATTTTGCTTGAGAGAAGTGACCTGGGTTCTTCGATCAATTTCTAAAAGTGTACGTGGGGAATGAGGGGGAAAAGTGTTTAATCCCTATAAATTATCTAAAATTATACTTAAAATGACGTAGTTTAGGGACTAAATAGGTGGGAAATTACAAAAATATCCCTGGATTAAAATCTGGAAACTGACCGACAAGGAACCGTTGGGTAAACGAGTCATTGGTTGAGACCATGACTCGTTGGGACCACTCATTGGTCCTACTGTCTAGGGGATGGGGTAACTGGATCTGGGAATGGGGAATACAATGACTCGTTGGATGAACCAATAGGTCGTTGGTTCCTCCCATGGTCACTAGACGAGGAAACCTAGAAGGCTTGCCAAATGGGTAACGCAATGACTCGTTGGTGGACCCAACGGGTCATTGTTTCTAGTTGTTACCTTCACTGGAACAAGTCTTGGATTTCTGAGCTTGACCTCACGAGTGGTCACAATGAATCATTGTGGGACACAACGGGTCGTTGTTTCCACTCGTCATCACTTTAAGGGGGTTTCTGGGTTCTCAGCCAATGACTCACACAACGGGTCATTGTTTCTGACAACGACTCGTTGGTTGAGTCGTGGGATCCTGGAAAGGAGTTCTGCACTGGGGAACCATCAAGTGATAGGACGACTCATTTTTTCTTACAAAGGGTCGTTCCTTATCTCATGGGTTCCTGAGAGACCAAACATTGTTGACCACGACTGACACAATGAGTCGTTGGAGCTGACCACGACTTGTTGTCTCAGTCATTCTGAGGCAACCTTTTCTTGTTTTCTTCTAGATTTTTCTTGTAAGGTCCGTGTCTTTTCTAGGAAATTTTCGGGGTGTTACAATATCTCTCCCTTGGGATAATTCATCCTCAAAAGACTAAAGCTGATGGAAAACTAGGAAAAGAGCTGTAATTCCTAGACAAAGACTATGAGCTGGTTTCTAAAGGACTAACTGACTCCGAATTGACTTAACCATGCTAAAAGAGCTGATGCAACAAGAATGCACATTGAAAATTTGAATAGAGCTGATGAGTACCGAACTGAACAGAGTATTGAGTATGAATTTAGTACCTGATATTGGAACTGAGCTGGAAGGGAATAAGTGAGGGTATCTGGCCATCATGTTTGCTTCTGCTTCCCATGTGGCTCCTTCTACTTGCTGGTTCCTCCACAAAACTTTCACCGAAGCAACTTCTTTGTTTCTTAGCTTACAAACCTGATGGTCAAGGATCTGAACTGGGACCTCTTAGTAGGAGAGTCTATCTTTTATTTCCACGTTGTCTAGTGGCACAACTGAAGTTGGATCACCGATACATTTCTTCAACAGTGACACATGGAAGACTGGGTGCATCGATTCTAACTCTGGAGGCAGTTCTAACTCATACGCCACACTGCTAATTCGCTTCAAAATTAGGGTCCCACATATCTTGGACTGATTTTTCCTTTATTCCCATACCTCATCACCCCTTTTATGGGTGCATTTTTTAGATAAACACAATCATCCAATGCAAACTCTAACTCTCTTCACCTCACATCAGCATAGGATTTCTAACGACTTTGTTCTACTTTCAACCTCTCCCTGATAAATTGTACCTTCTACATAGCTTCATGAACCGAGTCTGGCCCTATCAGGGTAGCTTAACCAACCCAAACCACCCTATAGGAGATCTACACCTCCTACCATACAATGCCTCAAACGGGGTCATCTGGATACTAGAGTGGTAGCTGTTGTTGTACGCAAACTCGATGAGAGGTAGGTGATCATCCTAACTGCCCTTGAAATCGATAACACACACTCTCAGCATATCTTCCAAGGTCTGTATAGTCCGCTCATCTTGTCCATCTGTCTGCGGGTGAAAGGCTATGCTGAGCTTAATCTGTGCACAGAGTCCTTTCTGAAATGACTTCAAGAAATGCAAGGTGAGCTGGGTACCTCTATATGAAATAGTGGACAAGGGCACACCATGCAGTCTGACCAACACTCAGATATATATCCTAGCATAATCCTCGGCTGAGTCTATATTTTTAACTGGGAGGAAATATGCTCCACTTCCATGTGGGTATGCTGATATTTGAGTCATACCTCCCGGTCTCTGATTTTCCACCTTAACTTGCTGGCAGTTCTAGCACTTAGCTATAAATTCTGCAATGTCTCTCTTCATGTCGTTCCACCAGTAAATATCCCGTTAATCACGATATATTTTTGTAGCTCCTGGGTGGATAGAATATCTCGAGCTATGTTTAGCCAATATCTTCTATGTCAAATCATCTACATCCGGTACACACAACCTACCCTGATGTCAGAGTACACCATCTCCCCCTCGGAAGAAAGCCTCCACTTCTTTTATGAGAACCGCCTCCTTCAGCTTAAGCAGTATGGGATCTTCATCCTGTGTTGGCTAACTTCGACTACCAACAAGGAATCTAACCCACTCTGCACCACTAATCCACCCTCTGCTGTATCAACATACTGCACTCCCAACTAAGCTAACCTATGGATATCATTTTCTAGTTCCTTTTTGCCCTCTTTAACATGAGCTACGCTCCCCATAGACATCCTGCATAGGGCATCAGCCACCACATTGGCTTTGCCCGGGTGGTAAAACACACTCATGTCATATTCCTGTAGTAGCTCCAACCATATTCTCTATCGAAGATTTAGATCTTTCTGACTGAACACATACTGGAGGCTCTTTTGATCGGTGAAAATATCCATGTGAGCCCCGTAAAGGTAGTGCCTCCATATTTTCAACACAAACACCACCACTACCAACTCCAGGTCATGAGTCAGATAGTTCTTTTCATGAACCTTGAGCTATCTGGAGGCATAAGCTATCACCTTACCCATATGCATCAGAACGCAACCAAGTCCAACTCTGGAAGCGTCACAATGCACCACGAACCCATCTGTTCCTTCTAAAAAGATTAACACTGGGGCGATAGTGAGTTTAGTCATTAACTCCTAGAAACTTCTCTCACACGCATCTGACCACTGAAATTTCATCTTTTTTCTGAGTCAATCTAGTCATAGGGGATGCAATAGAGGAGAAATCTTCCACAAAACGTTGGTAATAACCGGCTAGACCCAAGAAGCTTCTGATTTCGGTTGGGGAAGTAGGTCTTGGATAGTCTTTCACTATTGTTATCTTTTGAGGGTCTACCTGAACACCCTCACTCGAGACCACGTGACCAATAAAAGTCACTGACTTAAGCTATAAATTGCATTTGCTGAACTTAGCGAACAACTGGCGGTCTCTAAGCATTTGTAGCACTATCCTCAGATGGTTAGCATGTTTTTCTTCGCTTCTGGAGTATACAAAAATGTCTTCAATAAATACAATGATGAACATGTCTAGATATGGTTTGAAAACCCTATTCATTAGGTCCATGAAAGCTGCAAGGGCATTAGTTAGTCCAAAGGACATAACCACAAATTCGTAGTGACCATACCGATTTCTAAAAGCTATTTTCGGTATGTCACATTCTCTGACCCTTAGCTGATGGTACCCCAACCTAAGATCTACCTTGGAGAAACAACTGGCTCCCTGAAGCTGATCGAACAAGTCATCAATCCTAGGTAGGGGATATCTGTTCTTGACTGTGACCTTATTCAGCTGACGGTAGTCGATACACATTCTGAGGGTACCATATTTCTTCTGCACGAACAATACTGGACAACCCCATGGAGAGATGCTGGGCCTGATGGAGCCTTTATCAAGGAGGACTTTTAGCTACTCCTTTAACTCCTAAAGCTCAGTTGGAGTCATTCCGTAAGGAGGGATAGAGATAGGCTGAGTGTCTGGGCGAAGGTCTATGCCAAAGTCTATTTTTCGCTCAGGAGGAACTCTGAGAAGATCTTCGGGAAACACGTTAGGGAACTCACTGACAACTAAAACTAATTGAATAGTCGGGGTCTCAAAGCAAGAATCTTTGACCCAAACTAGATAAATACACCCTTTAGAAATAAGATTTCTGTCCTTAAGGTAGGAAATAAACCGACCCTTAGGTGCTGAACTACTGCCCGTCCACTCTAAAACTGGCTCATTAGGGAACTGTAATCTGACGACCCTAGTTCTGCAATTGACTGAGGTATAACCAAAGTGTAACCAATCCATGCCAAGTATGAGGTCAAAGTCAACCATGTAGAACTCTAAAAGATCAGCTGGAATGACCTTATTCAAGATTGAAAATGGGCAGCTTCTATACACCCTACTGGCTCTAACTGACTCACCAACTAGGGTGGAGACTGAGAATGGTTCTGAGAGGAATTCCGGACTAATATCAAACTGGACAACTACAAAGGGAGTCACAAACGATAGTGTGGCTCCTGGATCTAGTAGGACATACACATATAGATTGAAAAGGCGTAACATACAAGTAATCACGTTAGGTGAGCTCTCCTTATCCTGACGAGAGGACAAAGCATAAAAATAGTTTTGGCCCTAGCCGCCATCCGTACCTGAAGTGTTGTCCTACTGAACTGGTCGGCCTACTGGAGCTGCTAAAGCGGTGGATTGTGATCTCCCCCATCCTGCTGATGGGAATTCTCTGAGCCAATGACCAAGCTGTCCACACCCAAAGTAACCCTCTCGGCCTTGAAGACATTCCCCTGGATGGTTCTTGCCACACTTAGGGCAAGCTAGGTAGCGATTTATGGCGATATGAACCTGGGACTGTGAGTGAGATGGTCTGATCCTTGCGAGAATGGAAGGTAGGGGCGCTGGCTGAAGCAGCTGCTAGAGCCCTCTGTTGTTGCTGCTGCTGTGGGCGGCTACTACCGCCAGACCTCTGATGGCCATAATCTGATTGGCCAGTCCTTTCCCGCTTTTTATCCCACTCTAAGTCTTTTAATTTTTCTCCCTCAATCTACTGGGCATGAATAATGAGGTTGGAGAGATCAATATCTTTAATTAGCATGGCGGTCTTACACTTCTTGAGGACCAAGTTCGATACTCCATTAACGAACTTCAGTATGAAATCCCTTGGCTCGGCTACCATCTCCGGAGCATATTTAGACAATCTTGTGAACTCTAATGCATACTCTTCCATCGTTCGATTGCCCTGTTTCAGATTTATAAATTCTGCCACCTTAGCCTCCCTAAGCTCCCGGGGGAAGAATCTATCTAGGAAGGCTGTAATGAACTCCTCCTACTCCACCAGTTTTGCCCCCGCTGGTCTTTCCTCCTTCCACTGATCGTACTAGATTTGAGATACCCCTTTCAACTGGTAGGCAGCCAGTTCGGCACTCTCAGAGGAGCTAACACCCATAATGTAGGTGATCTTCCTAATCTCATCCACGAACTCCTGTGGGTCCTCTCCCACCTTAGATAAATGGAAAGCTGGAGGGTTCATTCGGGTGAAGTCCCAAACTCGGGCAGCTTCTGCGGACCTATTAGTATTGACCAAAACCACCTAATGGTTCACCTGGTTTGTGACTGTCTGTGCGAGTAGCTGGATAGCCACTCTGAACTCTACAGAGGACCCTGGGTCATCCTGGGGGCCTGTTGGAGCTGGTGGGGCAAGTCGGTAAGCATCGCCGGCCCTTCTTTTGTTACCACATTGTGGAGGCATGACTTCACTGAAATGAAATAGAGCACGAGTTAGGAGAACGTTTCTAGAATTGAACTTCAACGCACGATAAAGAGTATTAACAAAAGGGAGCTTTACTAGTAACGTCTCGTAGCCTCCCCTTCAGAAGTGTGGCGCGCTTCAGACCCATGACAAGAACTCTACTCGATGCGTCTTTCAGACATCCTAGGATACTCTAAGCCTAGTGCTCTGATACCATGTTTTCATGAACCGAGTCTATACCCTGGATGAGACACGATACTTGGAGTCATAAGTAACCCCAAGTCAACCCATGGTCTATCATAACACGGGTAATCTAAGTAATATCATAGCGGAAGCTTCATAAATAATAAAACCATTTATGAAGAATAATTAAATCATAAAGTTTTAATACAACTGAAAATAAAGTTGAAAATCTAAATCAATGTCTGTGTCTGAAAGCCATCTATCTTATGAGTTGTTGGGACAAGCTCCCAACTAACTCTGAGTCTAATTGAAAGAAATATAACTGAAGAAAAATAATCATCATCCTCAAAAGATAAGAACTCACCCCTGGTGCAGCTGAAAACTCCTGGACGAGATCTGCTAACAGTGTTGAGTCTGAGAACCTGCATCTGTATCATAAAATGATACAACATAAAAGGAACGCATCAGTACTTTGAATGTACTGAGTAAGTAGGAGAAAACATAATATAGAAAATAACATAAATGAACTGTAAAGGCATGCAATGACCAAGTAAATGCTGAAACTAAATAAACTGAAATATATTGAGATGGTCAAAGACATGCCCTAAATTTGAGATACTGATCTGAATTGCTGTACTAAATTGATATGAACTGAGTAATCTGAAACTGTTATGAGCTGAGCTAATCTGAGACTAAACAAAACTGAGCTAATTAGAGATTGAACTGACTAGTGCGAGAGTCTATAACCGACATATAACCACGTGAACTAGATGTGGAGTTTGATATATACACCCCATTGGTAGGACCCAATATACCTTTCCAAGTTATAAAGGCATGAACTTGATGATCACAAGTCTGGGGCCATAAGGCCAATAAAATAACCTACGGTGGCAATGTAGTTCTAGGTACCTGGGTGTGCTGGAACCCCCATCCGCTCGGTGCTAAGTCCTACTCTCACTGGATAGTCCTAGACCGACTATTAGGCTGATAGCTCAAAACTAGGGCCAAAGATTAAGTTAGGAACACCTATCTAGAAGTACCCTGAGAGTTTTATCAGATCGAATTCTGTAACTAGTGTTCTACGATTGGTCAGAGCTGCTTATCTGAAAGTGTCATAACCGTCTAAAGAACAAAATTTAGTTTGAAGCTAGGATTCTAAAGCTATTCAGAGTTGCTTATCTAGAAGTTTCATGACCGCCTAAAGAACCACTAAAATCAGATAATTGAGTCTAATACTGATAACTGGGAGGCACCACTGACACCTCAAGAGTTTACTGTAGTCAAACTGATCATCTGACATTTCTGGACAACACTGAGTATAATAATCTAATTGAGACTGGACTAATATGTATCTGACCAAAATTTCCACATACACTAACAATATGGTGATCTCAAAATTGATAGAATCAAGCTATAGGGAAACTAGTCCAACATGCAAGATTCTACTTCTACTGAACTTAGAGCTAGGTCTAATTCATTCCACTAAATACTAGATTTCACGAAATTTATAGAAATAGGGAATAATAAAGCAGTGAAAATCATGAGAAGTATTCCACTAGAAATCTTAAAGAAGTTTGTCTGAAAGCTTTCTACATTTTGAATCTACAAGGCTATAACTGATAAAGAGAATAGAGAATATTTTGGGGACACAAGGGAAGAACTATTCCCTTTTTGAATTCCCACATACCTAGATAGGAAATCCCTGAAGAAGAAATCTTGAATTTATGCAACTGACGAGGAGCCATAGATTTTGCTTGAGAGAAGTGACCTGGATTCTACGATCAATTTCTAAAAGTGTATGTGGGGAATGAGGGGGAAAACGTCTAATCACTCTAAATATGAAATTATACTTAAAAAACATAGTTTAGGGAATAAATAGGTGGGAATTTACAAAAATATGCCTGGAGTAAAATCTGGAAAACTAACCGATAGGGAACCAATGGGTCACTCAATGAGTCGTTGGTTGATACTATGACTCGTTAGTCCTACTGCCTGGGGGATAGGATCACTGGATCTAGTAACGGGGAATACCACTACTCATTGGATGAACCAACAGGTCATTGGTTCTTCCCATGGTCACTAGATGAGGAAACCTGGAAGGCTCGACAATGGGTGGCACATCAACTCGTTGGTGGACCTAATGCGTCATTATGTCCAATCATTACCTTCACTGGAACAAGTCTTGGATTTTTGAGCTTGACCCCATGGGTGGTCACAACAACTCATTTTTGGGACACAACGGTTCGTTGTTTCCACTCGTCATCACTAAAAGGGGGGTTTTTGGGTTCTCACCTAACGACTCACACAACGGGTCGTTGTTTATGACAATGACTCATTGGTTGAGTCATGGGATCCTAGAAAGGAGTTCTATGCTAGGGAACCAACGAGTGATGGGATTTCTCATTGTTTCTCACAAGGGGTCGTTCCTTTCTCATGGCTTCCCAAGAGACCAAAAACTTCTGACCACGACTAACACAACAAGTCATTGGAGATGACCATGACTCGTTCTCTTAGTCATTCTGAGGAAACCTTTTCTGGTTTTCTTCTGGATTTTTCTTGCAAGGTCTGAGTCTGGTCTAGGAAAGTTTCGGGGTGTTATAAAAATCCACTACTTCAAGCCATGAGTCTAAGCACAACTCGTTCTGTGGAAAAAGTTTTCTGGTTTCTTCATGCTAAGTATGAGTTTGATCTAGGAAAGTTTTGGGGTGTTACACTTTATGATTAATAGCAAACACATCACTTCTCTATTATTTTTTCATCTTAAATATGAAATTTGCTCTTATGCTTACTGCAGCTTAAGAGGACTTCCATGCTCGGTTCATCCAAGGTCAAGGTGATTTCCTTGAGGTTCTTCTTCCTTTCGGCTTCCATCTAACTAAAAGTATATGCAACATTATTTTTTCTTGATGTATTTATATGGTGTCGTTTATTGTATGATACTTTAGGACCAATAGATATAGTAATGGGAATAGCCTTTTATTTAATTTTAAGTACAAGCATGTAGATTGGTCCCTGTTGGTCTACACGATTGGCCTTTTTGGTACAAAACCATATTTAAAAAAAAGACTTATCGTTTTTTTATTATATAAAATTGTATATTGGGTTCTTCACATCAATTAAATTACCTACCTTATAAAAAGAGAAAGGAACTAATTCGTAGCTCCTATCTTAATATTTCTGGATACTCAAAAAATGTTCAATTGTATAATTAACTATCTATTTTCTTCTATTGTTAAATTATGGATATTTTAGCAACCATAGTGTGCTAGCAAGTAATCACAATGGAAGCATCTATCAAAGTTTAATACAGTTTTCGACAAGTAAAAAAGTGTATTGTGATGATATGATTGTAGGACTTTTCTTAGGTACATATTATTTTAGTCTAGTGATTAAGTTTCTTATATTTTTTATTAGTCTTAAAGACAGATCCTCAGACAGTTTGGAGATAAAAAAAACATAGCTCCTGGGATAGCTTGGTACACAATGACTGGCTTGACAAAGCTGAAAATGTTAACTAATTGCAGAAATAATGGTATTATGCTAATTTGAAGTGTCTTTGACAAAACATGTAATGTTAAATTATTAGTGCAACATTTAATTTTTCTCTCAATTACAGGAACCACACATGGTAGAGATGGAAAAGGGTCTACTGGAACAGAAAGTGTTCTCTTTTAGAGAAAGGTATTATTTTGTATCACAACTCTTGGTGGCCTCCTTACTGCTATTGAAAATGTTCCAATGGTTGTTTTGATTATGATCTCTGCAATCGACATTTGATGGTGGACATTTTGCAAGCATTTGAAAGGTTTTTCACTCTTCCCCATTCTCTATTACTTCTTAGTTCGCTTCACTTGATCAGTGTTTTCCACCAACCTAAGGCAATACTCATCTATCCCCTGCCTGTTTATATCAATTTTTTACGTCATTTAATTAGAACCTCATTTTTACATAATTACTGATTCATAACATAATGACTATTTCCCTTGACTTGTTGCCACATAAATGTGAAATTTGTAGTTGAAGTGCTATTGAATTCCTATTTCCTTTCTATGCTACAAACCCCTTGAATTATGTTGTCAATTTTATTTTGTGTCCGTTGATTCTTTTTTCCCAATTGGAAGTCCTTTTGTTGTATTGTTAGGTTGAACTGAAAAAGATAATACATTCTCATCACCAATCACTTATAGTGACATGAACTTTTAGTTGAGGTCTACCGTAATTATAATCTGTTGTTTTATTGTGTGTTTGTTTTACGTTTTATGGCCTTTGAGCGTGTTAAAGTGTACATTAGGTTATTGATCTGTTGACATCCCAATCAACTTAACGACCATATACTTTTTATTTCCTTTTCTTTGTCCTATAGCCACCACCAACTCGTGTAAAATCACCAAACTTTTGCAAAAGGCAGAGCAGTCATGACACAAGTGGCTTGGGTAAAGATGTAGAACAGAGGTATGTTGTCTATTGTGGACATTTTATTTGGGTCCACGAATTTTCCTATTGCTATAGTTTTTAGTTGTGTACTTGAAGGGAAAAAGTTGGTTGATTCATTTTCGTTCACTTTAGTATATATTCATAATTGGAAAAATCTCAGTTAAGTTTTTTCAAAAAATCATAACAGTTCAACCCTATTAAATGCCTAGGCAAATCCCATATTTTCCTCCTATTCATATTTGAATTTATTATAACCAAATTCTATAACCATTCAACCATCCATTCATTTTTCATCCTTAAATTGAACAAAGAACACACTCAAGGATGGAAAGAAGTTTTTTTAAACTTATTTAGTAATTCGTGAAACTTAACGCAAAAATAAATTTACACATTGCACTCTATTTTATTTCTTTGACATCAATTGGTCTGAGCTAGAGATATAAATACACTCAATAAAGAATTAATTAATTACTAATCTTTTATTTAGAAATGTATTAACAAAAAGTGCTTCATTTCCAAAATCTATAAATTTAATGCACTAAATCGGTAACAGAATTAACTCTTGTCAGTTGGGTGATTCATTTTCTTTCACTTTAGTTTAGATTTATTCAATATTGGAAAAATTTGTAACGATTCTTCCTATTAAACAACTAGGCAAATCCCACATCCTCCTTCCACTCTTATCCAGTTACGCTTTTTTGATAAAACAATAACTGTCTATTCCTATTAAATGCCTAGGCAAATCCCATATCTTCCTCCTATTCATATTCGAATTCAGTACAACCAGAACTCTATAGCTATTCAACCATCCATTCATGTTATACCTCGGGAACCCAAGGATCAGACCTGGGATTCAAAAAAGTGAAAAGCTAAAATTTCGTACCAGATCATAGAACGATCTGTGAAATTTCAGTTGGTCATTGCATGTCATTATAGTTCAGTTATTTATTCTCTGTGTTATGTTTTATCCTACTTACTCAGTACATTCAAAGTACTGACGCATACCTTCTATGCTGTATCATTTGTGATACAACTGCAGGTTCTCAGTCTCAACACCGTTAAAAGATCTTTTCCAGGAGTTATTAGTTGTCCCAGTGGTGAGTCCTCATCTTTCGAGGATGATGTTTATTTTCCTTTAGTTATTTTTCTTTTAGTTAAACTTAGAGTTAGCTGGGGGCTTGTCCCAGCAACTCATTCAGTATAGATGGCTTTCAGACACAGATTTAGATTTTCAGTTTCATTTTCAGTTGTATAAAGCTTTCTGATTTAAATTCTTCTTTATAAATGGTTTTTATTATTTTTAAAGCTTATGCTATGATATTACTCAGATTACTAGTGTTATGATAGACCATGGGTTGACCAGAGGTTACCTGTGACTCCATGTACTGTGTCTCGTCCAGGATATAGACTTGGGTTGTGACAAACTTGGTATCAGAGCACTAGGTTTAGGGTATCCTAGGATGTACGAAAGCCGCATCGAGTAGAGTCCTTTTCATGGGTGTGAAGCGCGCCACACTTATGACGAGGAGGCTACGAGATGTTATTAGGAAAACTTTCTTTTGTTCATACTCT
>JACEIK010001079.1:259196-293089 GCA_018107945.1 Datura stramonium
ATGCCTTTTCCATCTAGATATGTAGTCCCTATTAGATCCAGGAGTCACATTATCACTCATGACTCCCTATATAGCTGTCCAGTTTGATATCAGTCTAGAGCTCCTCTCAAAACTATTCTCAGTCTCCACCCTAGTTGGTGAGTCAGTTAGAGCCAGCTGGGTGTATAGAAATTGCCCAGTGTCAAGCTTGAATAAGGTCATTCCAGCTGATCTTATAGAGTTAGATATGGTTGACTTTGACCTCATTCTTGTCATGGATTGGTTACACTCGGGTTATGTCTCAATCGATTGTAGAACTAGGATCGTCAGATTTTAGTTCCCTAATGAGCCAGTTTTAGAATGGACGGGCAGTAGTTCAGCACCTAAGGGTCGGTTTATTTCCTACCTTAAGGCCAGAAAGCTTATTTCTAAGGGGTGCATTTATCATCTAGCTCGATTTAAAGATTCTAGCTCCGAGACCCCGACTATTCAATCATTTCTAGTTGTCAGCGAGTTTCCTGATGTGTTTCCCAAAGATCTTGTTGGAGTTCCTCCTGAGCGGGAAATAAACTTCGGCGTAGACATCTTCCCAGACACTGAGCCTATCTCTATCCCTCCTTACAGAATGGCTCCAGTTGAGCTTAAGGAGTTAAAGGAGAAGCTAAAAGACCTCTTTGATAAAGGCTTCATCAGGCCTAACGTCTCTCCATGGGGTGCTGTAGTATTATTCGTACGAAATAAAGACGATACCCTCAAAATATGTATCGACTACCGTCAGTTGAATAAGGTCACAGTTAAGAATAGGTATCCCCTAACTATGATTGACGACTTGTTCGATCAGCTTTAGGGAGCCAGGTTTTTCTCCAAGGTAGATCTCACGTCGGGGTATCATCAACTAAGGGTCAGAGAATGTGACATAATGAAAACAGTTTTCAGAACTCAGTATGGTCACTACGAATTTGTGGTTATGTCCTTCGAACTAACTAATGCCCCCAAAACTTTCATGGACCTGATGAACAGCGTCTTCAAGCCATATATAGACATGTTCGTCATTGTATTTATTGATGATATTCTGTATACTCCAGAAGCAACGAAGAACATGCTAACCAACTGAGGATAGTTCTACAGACGCTCAGAGACCGCCAGTTGTTCGCTAAGTTCAGCAAATGTGAATTTTGGTTGAAGTATGTGACTTTCCTTGGTCACGTGGTCTCAGGTGAGGGTATTCAGGTAGATCCTCAAAAGATAGCAACGGTGAAAGACTGGACAAGACCTACTTCCCCAACCGAAATCAGAAGTTTCTTAGGTCTAGCCGTCTATTACCGACATTTCGTGGAAGGTTTTCCTCCATTACATCTCCTCTAACTAGGTTGACTTAGAAAAAGGTGAAATTTCAGAGGTCATATGCGTGTGAGAAGAGTTTCCAAGAGTTGAAGACTTGACTCACTACCGCTTCAGTGTTAACCTTACCGAAAGGAACAAATGGGTTTGTAGTGTAGTGTGATGCTTCCAGAGTTTGACTTGGTTGTGTTTTGATGCAACGGGGTAAGGTGATAGCTTATTCCTCCAGACAACTCAAGGTTCGTGAAAAGAATTATCCAACTCATGACCTGGAGCTGGCAGCAGTAGTGTTTGCATTGAAAAATATGGAGGCACTTCCTTTATGAGGCTCAGGTGGATGTTTTCACCAATCACAAGATCCTTCATTATGTGTTGATTCAGAAATATTTAAATGTTTGTCAGAGAAGGTGGTTTGAGCTATTGAAGGACTATGACATGAGTGTGATGTATCACCCGGGCAAAGCCAATGTGGTGGCTGATTCCCTAAGAAGAATGCCTATGGGGAGCGTGGCTCATGTTGAAGAGGGCAAAAAGGAACTGGCAAAAGGATATTCATAGGTTAGCTCGGTTGGGAGTGTAGTTGGTTGATACAGCTGAGGGCGGAGTAGTGGTATAGAGTGGATCAGATTCCTCGTTGGTAGCTAAAGTTAAGACAAGTCAGGATGAAGATCCTATATTGCTTAAGCTAAAGGAGGCAGTGCTTAGAAAAGAAGTGGACATTTTCTCCCAAGTGGGAGATGGTGTACTCCGTTACCAGGGTAGGCTGTGTGTACTAGATGTAGGTGATTTGAGACAGCAGATACTAGCTGAAGCACACAGTTCGAGATACTCTATCCAACCAGGAGAGATGTACCGTGATCTACGGATATTTACTGGTTGAACGACATAAAATGAGACATTGCATAATTTGTGGCGAAGTGCCTGAACTGCCAGTAGGTTTAGGTGGAACATCAAAGACCGGGAGGTATGACTCAGGATATCAGCATACCCAAATGGAAGTGGTAAGAAGTGAATATGAATTTTATTACAGGTCTACCTTGTACTCGTTAGCAACATGATTAATTCTGGGTGATAGTAGAAAGGATGACCAAGTCAGTGCATTTCCTCCCAGTTAAAACTACAAACTCAGCCGAGGATTATGCTAGGCTTTATATTTGGGAGTTGGTCAGAATGCATGGGGTGCCCTTGTTTATTATTTTAGATAGAGGTACCCAGTTTACCTCGCATTTATGGAAGTCATTTCAAAAAGGACTCGGTACCCAAGTCAAGCTCATCACAGCTTTTCACCTGCAGACAGATGGAAAAGCTGAGCAGACTATCTATACCTTGGAAGATATGCTAAGATCGTGTGTGATCGATTTCAAGAGATGTTGGAATGATCACCTACCTCTCATCGAGTTTGCGTACAACAACAGCTACCACTCCAATATCCAAATGGCCCCATTTGAGGAATTGTATGGTAGGAGGTGTAGATATGAGGTTAGTGAAGCTACCCTTATAGGGCCAAACTCAGTTCATGAGGCTACGTAGAAGCTGCAACTTATCAAGGAGAGGTTGAAAATAACGCAAAGCCGTCAGAAATCCTATGTTGATGTGAGGAGAAGAGAGTTAAAATTTGCAGTGGCTGATTGGGTTTATCAAAATATTTCACCCATGAAAGGGGTGATAAGTTTTGGGAAGAAAGAAAAACTCAGTCCGAGATTTGTGGGAACTTACAGAATTCTAAAGCGAATTGGCAGTGTGGCATATGAGTTAGAACTACCTCCAGAGTTAGCATCTGCGCACCCAGTCTTCCATGTGTCACTATTGAATAACTGCATTGGTGATCCAACTTCAGTTGTGCCACTAGACAATGTGGGAATAAAAGATAGTCTCTCTTACGAAGAGGTCCCAATTCAGATCCTTGACCGTCAGGTTTGTAAGCTGAGAAACAAGGAAGTCGCTTTTGTGAAAGTTTTGTAGAGGAACCAGCTAGTTAAAGGAGCCACATTGGAAGAAGAAGCAGACATGATGGCCAAATACTCTCATTTATTCCCTTCCTATTGAGTTCCAACATCAGGTACTAAATCCCTCCTCAATACTCCGTTCAGTTCCGTACTCATCAGCTCAATTTAGATTTTCTATGTGCATTCTAGTTGCATCAGCTCTTTTAGCATGGTTAAATTAATTCGGAGTCATTTACTCCTTCAGAAATCATCTCATAGTCTTGGTTTGGGAATTGTAGCTCTTTCCTTAACTTTCCAGCAGTTTTAGCCTTCATTTCAGGACGAATGAAGTGGGAGATACTGTAACACCCCAAAACTTTCCTAGACCAAACTCAGACATTGCAAGAAAAATCAGGGGAACCAAAAAATTTTATTGCTGAATGACCCAGACAACAAATCGTGGTCAGCTCCAATGGGTCGTTGTCTGAGTTGTTTTCTGCTCAGCAGATTCCCTTCAAGGGAAAGAACGAGGCATAGGACGACGCATTGGAAGAAGCAACGAGCCGTCCTGTCGTCTGTTGGATCCCAGTTCAGAAGCTTACTGTACTTTTTCTAGAGGCAATGAGTTGAACTAATGGCTCGTGGTTCCTACCAACGAGCCATTACTACCACCCGTAACCAAGTCCCATGCCATAACAGTGTTGACCACGAGTCGATGTAATGACCCGTTGGTTCTACCAATGTGTCGTTGCGTTGCCTATTGTCTTAGGGCCCAAATTTCCCGGCCAGTAACAACGAGAGGTACTAACAACCCATTAGTGGTCACAAAAATTCATGGTATTCTCCCGTGGCCCCTCTATAGTGAGCAATATTTTTGAACCCAGGACCAACTATTGGTTCCAACAGGCCGTGGTTTCGTCCAACGACCCGGTGTGAGGGTCATTGGATCTTGTCGGGAAAATTTCTAGATCTTATTCCAGGGTTATTTTTGTAACTTCTCAGCCTCTTAATCTTAAAACCCCATCATTGTGGACTCATTTAGAAGGGAGTTAAAGGGGTTGAACGACACCCCCCTTCATTCCACTCAACCCCTCAAAGTCTAAAGCATAGAAAATAGTCAAGAAGCAGCAAGAGCAGAGCTAGGGTATTCGACTTCCTCTTTGATTCTCAAAGGAGTTTCTCCAGAAATTCTTATCCAGGTATGTGGGAATTCAACAAGGGAATTGTTCTTCCCTTGTGTCCCCAAAACCTTTCTCTATTTCCTCTATTAGTTACAGCCCTGTGAATTTGAAATGTAGAAAGTTTTCAGACAAATTTCGTTAAGATTTAAAGTGGAATATTACTCATGATATTAACTGCATTATTGTTCCCTATTTCTAGACATTTTTTGAAACTAGTATATAGTGGAATGATTTAGCCCTAGTTCTCAGTTCAGTACAATTAGAATATTGAGTGTTGGACTAGTTTCCTTGTAGCTTGATTATATCAGTCTTGAGATCCTCATATTGTTAGTATATTTTGAAATTTCAGTCAGATAAATGTTAGTCCAGTCTCAATCAAATTAGTAGCATACTCAATATTGTCCAGAAATGTCAGCTGATTAGTTTTACTACAGTCATTTCTTGAGGCATCAGTGGTGCCTCCCAGTATCAGTATTAGATTTAGATATCAGATTTTAGTGGTTGTTTAGACGGTTATGACACTTATAGATAAGAAGCTCTGCCCAGTCTTAGAACCCCCAACTTTAGATTTCATTTTGTTCTTTAGACGGTTACGACGCTTCCAGATAAGCAGCTCTATCCAGTCTTAGAACGCCAGTTATAGAATTCAGTCCGACAAGACTCTCAGGATGCTTCCAGATAGGTATTCCTGACTTAGTCTTGGGCCCCAATTTCGAGCTATCAACTTAGTAGTCACTCCAGGACTATCCAGTGGGAGTAGGACTTAACACTGAGTGGATCGAGGTTCCAGCACACCCAGGTTCCCAGAACTACGTCGCCACTGTAGGTTATTTTTATTGGCCTTATGGCCCTAAACTTGTGATCACCCAGTTCATGCCTTTATACCCTGGCATGGTATATTGGGTCCTACCAATGGGGTGTATACATCAAACTCCACGTCTAGCTCACATGGTTATATGTCGATTGTAGACTCTCCCACTAGTCAGTTCAGTCTCATATTAGCTCAGTTCAGAACAGTGTCAGCTTACTCAGTTCAGTACAGTTAGTTCAGATTCAGTATCTCAAATTTAGGGCATGTCTTTGACCATCAGGAAGGGTTATTTTGACCATCTCGATATATTTTAGTTTATTCAGTTTAGTATTTCAGTTGGTCATTTCATGTCATTATAGTTCAGTTACTTATTCTCCATGTTATGTTTTCTCCTACTTACTCAGTACATTCAAAGTACTGACGCATACCTTCTATGCTATATCATTTTGTGATACAACTGCAGGTTCTCAGTCTCAACACCGTTAGCAGATCTTTTCCAGGAGTTATTAGCTGCGCCAGTGGTGAGTCCTCATCATTCGAGGATGATTTTTATTTTCCTTTTGTTATTTTTGTTTTAGTTAGACTTAGAGTTAGCTGGGGGCTTGTCCCAGTAGCTTATTCAATATAGATGGCTTTCAGACACAGATTTAGATTTTCAGTTTTGTTTTCAGTTGTATAAAGCTTTATGATTTAAATTCTTCTTTATAAATGATTTTTATTATTTTTAAAGCTTCCTCTATGATATTACTCAGATTACCAGTGTTTGATAGACCATGGGTTGACCTGGGGTTACCTGTGACTCCAAGTACCGTGTCTCTTCCAGGATATAGACTCGGGTTGTGACAACGTCATGTGCCGAGTCTTACAGATTAAATTATTTCAACTAATGCAGGATCTAAAAAAGCAACAGTCCTTTGGAAAAATACTCGCATGTAAGTTCAAACATTTACATATTCATTGTAGGCATCACTTGTTCATCCAACTTGTTAAATTTTGCTACAAAAATATGATTACTTTTCCTGCATGCTGACCAACACATTATACCATTAATTATGTAGGCTTATATACTATTGAGTTCCATAAAAGAGGATTGCCTCATGCACATGTATTGCTCTTCCTGCATCCCACATTAAAAAGTCCCTCCATAGATCATATCGACACAATAATAACAACTGAAATACCCGATATGGAACTTGATCTAGATTGTTATAATTCTGTCAAGAACTACATGATGCATGGACCTTGTGCAGACCTCAATAAGGCCCATGTATGAAGCAAGGGAAGTGAAGCAAGCATTTTTAGAAGAATTTCAATAATCAAATAGCTTTTGATGCAGATGGATTTCCTATTTATAGGAGAAGGAACATAGGTACTAAACTCAAGAAAAACAATGCATTCTTAGACAATAGATATGTCGTCCCTTATAACAGAAATTTGATTGTCAAATTTGATGCACATATAAATGTCGAGCTATGTAACTACTCAAGGTCAGTGAAATACTTATTTAAATATGTCAACAAAGGATCTGATAGGGCGATTACCACTATATAATGTACAGATACTACTGCAGAATGTGATGAGATCAAAAGATATTTAGACTGTAGATACATATCAGTTATAGAAACTTGCTGGAGGATCTTCAAATTTGACATAAATCAAAGAGAGCCAGCAGTTGATCGATTGCCATTCCATTTAGAGGGAGAAAACACCATAATATTTGAAGAAGAACAACAACCTGTAAACATACTAAGAAAACCTGATGTAGTAAAAACAAAGTTCATAGAATGGCTTGAGACAAACAAAGAATATGTTGATGCACGAGAACTAACATATTCAAATTTCCCTATGCATTGGGTATGGGATGCAAGAGGGAAGAATGGACCAGTAGGAAAATGGGGAAGGTTGTTGGTAGAATTTACTTCCCACATCCTGCAAGTGGAGAATGGTTTTACTTGAGAATGCTACTTAATTTTGTCAAAGGAAGCACTTCCTTTGAAACCATAAGAATAGTAAATGGATTATGGTACAAAACTTATAAGAAGGCATGCTGCACGTTAGGATTATTTGAGGATGAAAAAGAGTGAAATGAGTGCTTGGCTGAACAGCATGTCGGGCATCAGGAAATGAGCTCTGATATCTTTTCATCACGTTACTAATTCACTGCCAAGTATCTGATTTAGCCAAACTTTGGAGTATGAACTATGAAATTTTATCAGAAGATATAACATCATTACAGCGAAAGATTTATAGCTAACTAAACAACAACTGGAAGCATATACATTATTTGAGATTGAAAGCATACTTCTAAAGATGGGAAAAAGTTTGAAAGATATAGATGGAATGCCACTTCTAGATTCTGCTTTGCTGAATGACAGAGGAAATTGTCTAATCAATGAGGAACTAGACTATGACAAAGGGTCTTTAAAGGAAGTGCATGAAAAATCATTTGTTCACTTAAATCATTGCCAAAAGACTGCTTATGAAGCAATAATGACATCAGTTTTAAATGAAAAAGGAAACTTATTTTTCATAAAATTGCATGGTGGTACTGGAAAGACATTTCTATGGAATACAATATTTTTCAAATTGAGATCACAATAAAAAATAGTTCTCCTTGTTGCTACTTCTGGAATAGCAGCTTTGTTATTACCAAATGATAGGACAACTCATTCACGATTTTTATATTCCGTTAGACATAAGTGCAGAATTAAATTGTGAAATAAGACAAGGCAATTAATTAGCTAAGTTACTCCAAAAAACTTCTTTGATCATTTGGGATGAAGCACCAATGGCAAATAAATCTTGCTTTGAAGACTTAGACAGGACCTTGAGAGATATCCTCCGAGTCAAATATGAAAACAACTCTGATAAACCATTTGGAGGTCTTATAGTCATATTTGGTGGTATTTTTTGTCAAATACTATCAGTAATTCCGAAAGGAAAATGAGCTAAAATATTGTAGATGTTTCACTAAAATCCTCATACTTGTGGCCATTTTTAAGGGTGTATGAGTTAAAGGAAAATATGCGACTTTGTAGTGGAAAAGTAACTGACTCTGAGGCTGCTAAAATTACCGCTTTCGACAGATGGTTGTTAAAAATTGGAGGAGGTTCTTTTTATGATGATTTTAACAAAGAGCTTATTAAATTTCTACCTGATATATGCATCCCATCACCCAACGATCCAATCGAATCAATCGTCGAGGCATAACTAGAATGTGACATTTCATTTTTAGGTATTAGTAACAATACCGAGAATTATTATGTCTCCAAATGATTCAAAGTGGCCATTCAAGTTGAAGATACGACAACTTCCTTTAGAACCATGTTTCGCCATGAAAATTAATAGAAGTAAAGGACAGTCTCTTAACCATGTTGGAGTGTATCTTCTAAAACAAGTATTCACCCATGGCTAATTATATGTAGCGGTATCTCACATAACAACATGACAAAGATTACTATACTAAATGTTGACGATGACATAGAAGGCCACGTGTTCATTAAAAATATTGTTTATAAAGAAGTATTCCAAAATATATGTCCACAAGCTAAAACATTGTATTTCTTCCTTTCTCTTCGTAGTATTATTTCATTATACTAATCATTAATTAATTATGATCATCTACCATTACTCTGTTTCAGGATATGTAGATATACAATTGAACGATTATAAACTTCTTGAAGTATCAAAAGCTCATCGGAATACTATATAACCAAATGGGCTTGAGATAAGCATGAATTGACACTATTTCATCTGAGCTTATATTCTATTTATTATGTTTAAATGATTTATATATAATGAACACATCCTTCGATATTCCAGAATAATAGCGCCCCTTCAAGAACCACCATGGTCAAGTGATAATAGTTAGAATGATTGCTAGAGCCTTTGTGTAACACTCCAAAAGTCCCTAAGATCAGACCTGGGGATTAATCAGAGAAGAATAGGAAAATATTGCCCACGTCATAGGACGACTCGTCCAGTGACACGTGAGGAGACTCCACGAGTTGTGGAGTGACTTGTGAAATGAAGGCTGTCATGAGAAGTCATGGTCAGGGGGTGACCATGAGTGGCAGTCATGAGTCGTGGAGTATCTGACAATTCGTGAAGTGAGTTATGGTCAAGGTGTCTAAAATTAAAGGTTTGATCTTTTGGAGACGTCACAAGGGGAGCCACGAGTCATGGCATACTTCATGACTTGTGAATTAGGTTTTCATTTGGACTTGAAGATTTTTCCAGTGTTGATAAAAAATTGGACCTCATGACTCATCCAGTACCCCACAAGTCGTGATGTCCCTCGTGAGGACTAGCAGGGTCCAATTTTCTACATTTTTAGGAGGGGTGTTTTCATAATTCCTAAGCTCATAGGTCCTAGACTATGTCATTTTGGGGTTATTTTCAGAGGGATTTAGGGAGTTAGTCAATAGTTTTCTCTCATTTCTCTCATTCTCTCAAGTTAGTATGATGAAAGCTCAATCAGGAGGTACAAAGCAAGAACAAGGGTTCAGTCTTCTTCTCAGATAACTCTAGGATATTCCCAGAGATTTCTACCCCAAGTATGTGGGAATTTAACAAGGAAATTTTCTTTCCCTTATGCCCTGAAACCCTTATAGAATCATGTTCGATTCTAATCACCTAAAGCTCGAAGCTAGGGTTATCCTTCAGTCAAACTATGAGCTTTTCTGGTAGATTGTAATGCTTATGAATTCTTGTGAGTCTTCATTACTCATTTAGCATGTTGTTATTCTTTCCATGAAACATTGGTTTTAGCCCTAGTTTCTTTGAATACAGTGAATTGAGTATTGTATAATTGTGTAGATACAAGTGTTGCTTGACTCTGTAAATTCTTGCAATCACCATGTTATTACTATCATTGAAATTATCAATCAGTTTAAATGTTAGTTCAGTCTTAGTCTAAAGTTAGCCTTTTCAGTATATTTCATTAATGTCAACTGATCAGTTTGGCTATAGTAAATTCTTTAGCGAGTTCAGTAACACTCAGTAGTATTAGTGATCAGGTGGTTCTTTAGACGGTTATGACGCTTTTAGACAAAGCAGCTCTGGCTAGTCTTGGAACACTAGTTTCCAATTCTCAAGTCCTTCAGACTCTCAGGGTACTTCCAAATAGTTATCCCTGACTTAGTCTAGGACATCAGTTTGGAGCTATCAGCCTAGTAGTCAAAGTTAGGATTTTCAGTGGGAGTAGAACTTAGCACTGAGTGGGCCGAGGTTAAACGCACCCAGGTTCCCAAAAATACATTACCATAGTAGGTTTTAGCCTAAATAGGCATCAAACAGTGATCATCCAGTTCAGCTACTATACCCTGGCAAGTTATAGTGGCCTCCTCCAATAGGGGGTACATATCGGACTCCATGTTTAGCTCACATGGTTACATGTCGGTTATACTTGCTCCCACAGTATAATACAATACCACTTATCAGTGCAGTTCAGTACAACTTAGTCTGATTTCATCTCAGTTCAGTTATTCAGATTTCAGAATATGGTTATGACCATCAGTCAGTGTCTGTACTTATATTGTTAAAGTTATATCATAGTACTTATAAGTTTGTAGTTGGTCATTTCTTGTCATCTTAGCTCAGTTATGTAATCTTATTATTTACTTACATCTCGAATACTCATTACACTCAAAGTACTGATGCATATTTCCGTTCTGTATCATATTATGATACAGGTGCAGGTTCCCAGTCACAATAGCGATAGTAGTTCCCTTTAGGCGATTCCAGCAGGATTATTCATTTGGTGAGTCCTCATCTTTTGAGGAAAATATTTTTCCTTCAGTTCAGTTTCTTTATTAGTATTACTTTAGAGTTAGCTGGGGGCTTGTCCCAACAACGCATCAGTTCTTAGATAGCTTTCAGACATAGTTTTGTTCAGTATTGGTCAGACATGAATTCTTTTCTTTTGAAAAGTGTTATTCAGTTATGTTTTTTTCCTCTACTTCTGCTATGTTAATTCAGTATACCAATGTGATTTTAAGCCATGGTTTAGCTTGGGGTCACTTGTGGCACCAAGTACCATTATATGCCCAGGGTGTAGACTCGGGTCGCGACGAACTTGTATCAAATCCAAATTTAGAGTATCCTAAGATGTTTGAAAGTCGCATCGAGTAGAGTCCTTTTCATGGGTTTGAAGCGCACCACAATTATGAGGGTGAGGCTAGAAGGAGATTTTAGGAAATTTCCCTTTTATTCATACTCCTTATCGTGTGTTGAGCTTAATCCCAAAAATGTCCTCCTAACTTGTGCTCCATTCTTTTTTAGTTATATCATGCCTTCAAAAAGAGGAAATGGGAGAAGAAATGGGAATGCAAACCGGCCAGCCCTACCAGCTCCAGTAGACCCACAGGACGATCAAGTGTCCTCTGCAGAATTTCGAGCGGCACTTCTGATGTTGGCTCAGGCTATGACGAACCAAGTGAACCTGCAAGTGGTTTCAGTGAATGTGAATGGGTTTTCAATAGCTTCCAGAGTTCAGGATTTCACCCGAATGAACGTTCCAACTTTTCATGGATATAATGTAGGAGAGGATCCGCATGAATTTGTGGATGAGGTGCAGTAGATCACCAAGATCATGTGTGTTACTTTTGTAGAGAGTGCTGATCTGGCTACCTACCAATTGAAAGGGGTGGATCAGATCTAGTATAAGCAATAGAAGGGGGGGAGGCCGACTGGAAGAGGACCAGTAGAGTGGGATGAGTTCATTATGGCGTTTCTTGATAGATTCTTTCCTCGAGAATTGAGGGAGGCCAAGGTTGTCGAATTTATGAACCTGAGGCAGAATAATAGGACAGTGGAAGAGTATGCATTAGAGTTCACTCGGCTGTGGAGGTATGCTCCAGAGATGGTTATTGAGCTGAGGGCTCACATGCTAAAATTTGTAAATGGAGTTTTAGATCTGGTACTTAAGGAATACAGAACCGAGATGTTGATCAAGGACATTGACCTCTCTAGCCTCATCATTCATGCCTAGCATATAGAGGCAGAAAAGTTGAAGGATAGAGAGGGAAAAAAGGCGGTCCAGAATAGGTCAGTTTGAGTATGGCCAGCAGAGGTCAGGTGGGGGTGGTCAGTGACAACAGCAGCAGCAACAACAGTAGAGACCTCCAACACCCACATCAGTAGCGCCCCTTCTTTTCGATCCCGTAAGGACCGAAAGGGTGGAACATCAGGCTCCCAATCCCAAAGTCATATCTCCAGTAGCCGCTCATTTCTAGCTTGCCCAAAGTGTGGAAAAAATCACCCAGGGGAGTGCCGTTTAGGTAAGTAGGTTTGTTTTAGTTGTGACTAGCTAGGCCACAGATTAAGAGATTATTCATCAGCAGGATGGGGAAAGGATCTGTCCACTACCTCAGCAGCCCCAATAGGTCACCCAACTCAGTCGGGTACTATTTCAAGTATAGATGGCAGCCAGCGCTATAACCATTTTTATGCCTTATCTTCTCGTAAGGATCAGGAAAGCTCACCTAACATGGTCAGGGGTCTGTTACGTTTCTTTCATCTGGATGTATATTCCCTCTATATCCAGGAGCCACACTTTAGCTCATGACTTCTTACATAGCTGTCAGTTCGATACCAGTCCAGAGGTCCTCTCAGAACTATTCTCTGTCTCTACCCTGGTTGGTGAATCAGTTAGAGCTAGCCGGGTATATAGAACTGCCTAGTCTCAGTGTTGAGTAAATTCATTCCAGTTTATCTAGTAGAGCTAGAAATGGTCAACTTCTACCTCATTCTTGGCATGTATTGGTTACATTTTGGTTATTCTTCAATCGATTACAGAACTAGAGTCGTCAAGTTTCCGTTAATGAGCTAGTCTTAAAATGGAAGGGTAGTGTTTCAGCACCTAAGGGTTCGTTTATTTCCTACCTTAAGGAAAAGAAGATGATTTCGAAAGGGTTCATCTATCACTTAGTTAGGGTCAGAGATTCCAACTCCAAAACCTCGACTATCAAGTCAGTTCCAATCGTTAGCGAATTCCCTGATGTCTTTCTCGAAGATCTTCTGGGAGTCCCTCTCGAGCGGGAGATAGACTTCAGAATAGACCTTCTTCTAGACACACAACCCATCTCTATTCCTCCTTAAAGAATGGCTCCAACTAAGCTTAAAGAGTTAAAGGAACACTCGAAAGACGTTCTTGATAAGGGCTTCATCAGGCCCAATATTTCCCCATAAGGTTCCCAGTTCTATTCGTGCGAAAGAAAGATGGTACCCTCAAAATGTGCATTAACTATTGTTAACTGAACAAAGTTACATTCAAGAACAAGTATCCTCTATCCAGGATTATTGGCTTATTCGATCAACTTCAGGGAGCTAGTTGTTTCTCCAAGGTAGATCTCAGATCGGGATATCATTATCTTAGTGGCAGAGAATGTGAAATACCAAAAATAGCCTTAAGAACTCGTATGGTCACTATGAATTTGTGGTTATGTATTTTGGACCAACCAATACTCCTGGAACTTTTATGGATATGATGAATAGGGTATTCAAGCCGTACCTAGACATGTTCGTCATTGTGTTCATAAACGACATCTTGGTATACTCCAGAAACGAGAAGGATCATGCTAATCACCTGAGCATAGTGTTGCAGACCCTCAGAGACTGTCAGTTGTTCACTAAATTTAGTAAGTGTGAATTCTAGCTAAAGTTAGTAGCCTTCCTCGGTCATGTGGTCTCAGGTGAGGGTATTCAGGTAGATCCTCAAAATATAACAGCTCTATCCAGTCTTGGAACACTAATTTACAATAATTAGGTCCTTCAGATTCTCAGGATACTTCCATATAGTTATCTCTGACTTAGTCTATGACATCAATTTCGAGCTATCAGTCTAGTAGTCACAGTTAGGATTTTCAGTGCGAGTAGGACTTAGCATCGAGCGGGCAGGGGTTCAGTGCGACCATGTTCCCAAAAATCCTTTACCACAATAGGTTTTTATCCCAAATGGGCATCAGACAGTGATCACCCAGTTCAACTACTATGCCCTAGGAAGGTATAGTGGGGCTTTTCTGATGGGGGCATACATAAGACTCCATGTTTAGCTTACGTGGTTACATGTATGTTATAGCTGCTCCTGTAGTATAATACAGTACCACTTATAAGTGTAGTTCAGTACAACTTAGTCTCAGTTTTAGCTCATTTCAGTTTTTCAGATTTCAGGATATGGTTATGACCATCAGTCAGTGTCTGTACTTATACTGTTAAAGTTATATAACAGTACTCATCAGTTTGTAGTTGGTCATTTTTTGTCATCTCAGCTCAGTTATGTTATCTTATTGCTTACTTAGATCTCGCATACTCAGTACATTCAAAGTACTGATGCATATTTCCATGTTGTATCGTATTATGATCCAGGTGTAGGTTCTCAATTATAGCAGCAACAGTAGTTCCCTTCAGGCGATTCCAGCAATATCAATCATTTCGTGAGTCCTTATCTTCCAAGGATAAGACTTTTCCTTCAGTTTAGTTTCTATATTAGTATTACTTTAGAGTTAGCTTGAGGGTTGTCCCAGCAATTCGCCAGTTCTTAGATGGCTTTCAGATATAGTTTTGTTTAGTATTTGTCAGACATGTATTCTTTTCTTTTGAAAAGTGTTGTTCAGTTATAATTTTTTCCTCAACTTCTGCAATTTTAATTCAGTATACCAGTGTGATGTTAAGCCATGAGTTAGCTTAGGGTCACTTGTCGCACCAAGTACCGTGTTGCGCCTAGGGTGTAGACTCGGGTCATTACACTCTACCACTTACCCCAATGTTCCAGGTATCCTATTTTGTTTAATGTGCCATTTTCCAGACCTCACCACTTAGTTAGTAGAGAACATCACAATATAAGAAAATAATAATTCCCATGTTCCCTTATGCTATAATAGGCAAAGGTTTTGTTCCCAACTTAACCTACATTCCCATTCCCCTTTACCCTTTCCTTTACATATTGTTGAGAAAAAACAGTGGGTGTTCATGATAAGATTAATGTTAAGCCCCTTCATGCCATATGAAGTCACTGGTATAGTTTGTACAAAGATGCATGAGCAGTGATGTTGAATCATATAATGTATTGTACATTGAACGGAGTACACATTTCTACCTGAGGAAGGAAGGAGTAATTTGAAATCCTTTATGCAGAAGAAAATACAAAAATGAATAGATCCAAGACAAATGAGATTGATTATATGTGCAACTTGATTTTGATAATTATTTAAAACATGAAAATAGTTTGAGGTTTTCGCTTTAGTCATGGAACCAGTTAAACATGTTTTATCTAGATTCTGATCTTAATGACATAAATGTTGTTGTAGAGAGTTTCAAGAAAGTGTTGGAGCTGGAGCCAAATGATGGTTAGTGATATATCCATAGTTCATTATGTATTTATTTCCTGGTTAATTTGTTAAGCTTTTTGCCGGTAAAGGTTCTTAACATGTTCTTTTGTCACCAAACAATAATTAACACTAATCAGAATACAAATGATTAGAAAATGTTAAACTATGGCATGAGACACCTGGGTGAATGTAAGGACGTGTATGGTTTGGTATCATAAGAATTGTTTAATTATACCACCAGTGTCGTAATTAGAGTGATCAATAACACAGTACTCTCTTTCTGAAAAATTTATCTTTTTACATATAATTCATTAAGACTTTTTGTTTTGGATTATATCTTTTGTATTTCTCTGATTATCATTCACTCTCCTATAGACATAAGGATCTCAATTCAATTATAATAAAAATTATCTCGAACACATGAGCTGGTAGAGGAGTGCTTGTAAACAAACTATTATGATCTGCGGAGAACGATTGAAATATTTATTCCACTTCTTTAGATTTCAAGTCTCCAAGGCTTGTGAATGTTTCTTCTTTCACATGAAGACTAAAGGTATTAACTAGGAAATTACTATGTCCTACAAATGGATGTTCTAATCTATTGAAGTACCATTTTCCAATTTTGTACAGTAACACTAATCTTTTTGGAAATTGTACTATAGAAAATTGATCAATTTTTTCATCTATTTGTCATTAACAAATTGTCTTGTATTTGCTATTACCATTAATTGAGCTTCATCTTGAAATGAGTGGATTCCACGTGTTCAAATTCTTTGAAAGAAAGGGTCAAAATTTAGGCTTCAAATTTTGATGTAAGGGAAACCTGATATACTAAAACTTTTTGATTTAAGGGAAACCTGATATACTAAAACTCCTACTATGTGTCCTAAGGGAAGTGCCTGATCACAAGGCTGCAAATTTTGATTATGGTTTGAAATTACACAACTTGGATTTCTGTTAGAGGTTAAGGGTAGAAATTAAATTTTTTATTTAAAATGATAAGGTATAAAGTTGCTCGATTTTGAATAGTATAGAGGGAACTTTGGCCCTTTTTTCTTCCCTATACTAATGTTACATTTGTTTGTTCTAATTGTCATGTCGGCTAGGAAATGTAATTTTTTTCCTAATTGTAGAGATTGGGAGGACATTCATATTTTGCTGGTTCAGAGCAAAAGAATGAAAGGGTTCTTGTTCTAGATTTAGGTTCGCTTACTAGCATATACAACAGGTGGAATTTTCTTTTTTTAAGATCAAATCCCTATTTTCTCTATGTTATTTTTTGTTATTGTTTAGTGCCATACATTGTTTTAAGATCAAATCCCTATTTGTTATTGTTTAGTGCCCTTTTTGTTATATTGTCTTGAGCTATACTTACTTCATGAGCTAATTTTGGGGGTTTAAATTAGGCCTGAGATTCATTTATTCATGTAGTAATCAGAGCAGAAAAGTCTTGAGTTTGAGTCTAACCGTCACCCATAATTAAAAGGAATTTCCACGGGCTCAATCCACAAAAAAGAATCAGGTAAGAACATAAGGGGCAACAATGAAGACATAATCAAATAAAATAAAAGTGTGATTTCTGAAATAACTTGAGCTTTTAGATGAGTTAATCATATGTTATATTATTTCTTACTATTTTGTTTGTGGAAATCTCCAATTTAGATGCATTTATGAACAAGGTAAAAATATTTTTACTTAATCTATATCACCTGCTCCCAATGACGTTATATCCTTACAAGTATGCTGTCACATTTCTAAATTTTGAAATAACTTGAATTGAAAGTTTTCATGTTATACTTAATAACTAACGAGCTTTTATAGCTATACAAATGTTACGATATGTTTAAGTTTCAAAAATCATTTTTTCTCTGTTAAACTTTGTGCCTACTCAAACTAAGAATATTGCGTTTCCATCTTTATGGATTTAATGCCTCACTTAACCTAGCCACTTTGCTTTCCTAGCAAAAATTGAAGCAGGGCACTACCCCAAGTGGGATGACGATCACCCTATTCATTTAGTGGGGCATTTAGCCAGAGCACAGGTCGTTCAAGTTCTGCAACATATGTTGGCTGACAAGGTAAATTAGTGCACATTCAATTGAAAAATTGTGACACCTAAAATAACCTGTTCGATGTTAACCTTAAGCTTACTGTTATAGGCATTCAAGGGTTATGAGAACACTTCAGAGAACTGGGTCTTAAGAATAACGTCATTATCTGGAGCACTTAACGAGGCAACCAGAACATATTTGGATGGAATGCAATAAGTTTCTGATAGTCTTTACTTACTACAGTTTAACCTTATTTGATCAGTTATTGCCATATGAACATGTCCCGGGAAGTGATACTTCAAATATAAATTTGATCGAGCTATGGGTTAATATATAAACTTTTTAGCTTTGGTGTCGGGTTCCTATATGATTTTTGAGTACATAGTACCTCAAGAGGCACTCAATGCGCAGAACATGTAATTACTTCATTTTATTATGATGATTTACATGAATTCTACTGTCAAAGACATCATCTGTTTGTAGCTTTCTTTAATTTTATGTTTTGACCAGTTTACGGTAAAACTACATTTAACTGAATTTGATGGAACTCTTCTGTAGACATGAAGATAGAAAGTCCTTAATGCCTGTATGCTTGCTCCAAGTTTGCCACATTGGAGTAATAACTTATGAGTGGTTTGACATTCCTTGGCTGAAGGATTATTACAACTTTGGGTTTGATCACTTAAGTATGACTTGGAGGAGAAGTGGAATTCAGGGTCTTCTTGATTGCCTTCTAGGGAACACTAGTCCATTTGCCTCAGGGAACTGGATACATCCAGATCTTACCATCCAGGGGTCGATTGGGTTGAATAGCCACTTACATACAGTTCCACAAACATACTACTTCAACTATGCTACCAAGCATACCACAAAAGTTATGGACTTGCTAGCATTCTAGGGGCGCATCCTCTCCTATTCATCAGAGTCATGCAAATGAGTCAACGGAGGCATCCTCAAGATGTTTATCCTCCGTATAAGGGATATAGATTTGTGTCTACCACTCCTTTGTTGCAATCTACTTAGATAGATGGAGATGCTTTTTACTACAAGCCCTATTCACTTGAGTTTTATTTCTAATTAGTCAACAAGATTTTAAAACTTTGTTAGTGCAAATTTTCTCAAAGATTAGGTATTGTAATGTCACGGCCCCAGTCTATACCCTAGACAAGACACGGTACTTGGAGTCACAAGTAACCCCAAGCCAATCCATGGTCTATCATAACACTGGTAATCTGTATGCGGAAGCTTTAAATAATAAAATCATTTAAGAAAGCTAATTTGATAAAAGTTCATACATTTTAAAAACACTATTGAATGTCTGAGTCTATGTCTGAAAGCCATCTACTAATGATGAGTTGCTGGGACAAGCCCCCAGCTAACTCTAAAGTCTAACTGAAAGAAAATAACTGAAAAATAAACATCGTCCTTGAAATATGAGAATCACCCACTGCAGCTGCTGATATAACCTGAAGGAATCGACTAACAATGCTGAGGATGAGAACTTGCGTCTGTATNAGGAATCGACTAACAATGCTGAGGATGAGAACTTGCGTCTGTATCATGATATGATACAACATAGAAAGTATACGTTAGTACTTTGAATGTGCTGAGTAAGTGAGAGATAATAAAACATGAAAGAGAAAATAACGAATTTAGGTGACATTAAATGACCAACTAAAATACTGAAAACTCAACAACTGAAATATAAATGATCTAATCACTAATGACCCTGGCTGATGGTCATAGACATGTCCTGAATCTGAGATACTGATCTTAGCTAAACTGAATTGAACTGAACTGAACTGAACTGAAGTAAGCTAAACTAAAATTATAACTAGTAGGAGAGTCTATAACCGACATATAATTATGTGAGCTAGATGTGGAGTTCGATGTATACGCCCCATTGATAGGTCCCAATATACCTTGCCAAGGTATAAAGGCATGAACTGGGCGATCAAAAATCTGGGGCCGTAGGGCCAATAAAATAACCTACGGTAGCAATGTAGTTCTAGGAACCTAGGTGCACTAGAACCTTGGTTCGCTCGGTGCTAAGTCCTACTCCCACTGGATAGTCCTACTTTTACCACTTAGCTCATAGCTCAAAACTAGGGTCCAAGACTATATTAGGGATACTTATCTTGAAGTACCCTGAGCGTCATATCAGACCAAATTCTGTAACTGATGTTCTTAGACTAGCTAAAGCTACTTAGCTTATCTAGAAGCGTCATAACCTTCTAAAGAACAAACTAATATCTGATAACTGATATCTAGGAGGTACCAATGAATCCTCAAGAAAAGACTAGTGAAACTGATCAACTGACATTTCTGAAATTATTGAGAATGCTAATATTCTTACTAAAACTAGACTACTATACATCTGGCTAAGATTTCAATTGATATTTATAATATGGGAATCCCAACGCTAATAGAATCAAGCATCATAAATAACTAATCAATTAAGCAAGACTCTAATTACTACATTCAAAGCTAGGGCTAGAATCCATTTACAGGACAAGTATCAACATAGTCACAAGATAGTGGACATAGAACATCAATTAACATGAATAATATTCCACATGATATAGATGGAATCTGGCTGAAAATTCATTCACATTCGAAAACTCAGAGCCTAGAACTAAAAAAAAAATTAGATGGATTTTGGGGGGCACAAGCGAAGGAAAATTCCGTTGCTAAATTCACATACCTGGTGATGAAAACCCCAGAGGAAACCCTTGATAAGATCTAAGAAGAAAAGTTGAACCCTTCCTCCTGCTTTGATTTTTTCGAAAAAAAAGATTTTACAATCTGACTTCTGAGGGAATGAGAGGAATGAAGTATAATCGTCTATTACCCCTCTAAATTCCCTAAATATAACCCCCAAAAGACGTAGTTTAGGGATTAAAAAGGTGGAAAATTATAAAAGTAACCTTGGGAGAAAGTATAGAAAACTACCCGACAGGGGACTAACGGGTCACACAATGAGTCGTTGGTTGACACCACGACTCGTTGGGACCAGTCGTATGTCCTGGGCTCAAATATAAGGCTTACTGGAACGGGCAATAGGTGGGTACCACAACTTGTTGGAAAAACCAAAGGGTCGTTGGTACCTCCCATTTTCACTGGCAGAAAAACTTGAAAACCCAATAACGAGCAACACAATGACTCATTGGTAGAACCAACAGGTCGTTGTATCGACTCGTCATCTCCATAGGAAAAATTTTGAGGATCCCTGGACTTGTCACCACGGGTGGACAGAATGACTCGTTGTGTTTTACAATGGGTTATTATTGCCACTCGTTTTCAAAAAAGGAGTTGGTCGAAAAATACCTGGGAGACCCAACTAACGACTCACACCACGAGTTATTGTATCTAACGATGACTCGTTGGTTGACTTGTGTATTCTTGGAAAGGGATCACTAGGTTCTGAGCTGGGGATGCAATGAGTGACAGGACGACTCGTTGCTTCTCACAACGAGTTGTTCCATGTCCCATTAGTTCTCAAAGGACCATGGCAAGGCTGACCACAACCCAGGCAATGAGTCATTAGAGCTGACAACGACTCGCTGTGTCAGTCGTTCTGAGGCAAAATCTTCTAGTTTAATCTGCTGAGTTTGAGTTTGGTCTAGAAAAGTTTTGGGGTGTTACAATATCTCCCCCTTGGGATCATTCGTCCTCGAATGAAGGCTAAAAATGGGAAAAGAGCTGCAATTCCCAAACTGAGACTATGAACTGATTTCTGGAGGAATGACTAATTCCAAAATGACTTAACCATGCTAACTAAGTTGATGCAACTAGGAGGCATATTGAAAATCTGAATAGAGTTGATGGGTAGGTAATTGAATAGAGTATTGAGGATAAATTATGTACCTGATGCTAGAACTGAACTTGAAGGGAATAAAAGAGGGTATTTGGCCATCATGTCCACTTCTACCTCCCATGTGGCTCTGTCACGCCCTGAGTCTACACCCTGATCGAGACACGGTACTTAGGATCACAAGTAACCCCAAGTCAACCCATGGTCTATCATAACACTGGAAATTCTGAGTAAAACATAACGGAAACTTTAAATAATGGAATCATTTAAGAAAACTGATTTAATAATAAGTCCATACATCTAAAAGAACAACAATTCTGAACACCTTAAATTCTGTCTGAAAGCCATCTACTAATGATGAGTTGCTGGGACAAGCCCCCACCTAACTCTGAAGTCTAACTAAAAGAAAATGAACTAAAGAAAATCAAATATCATCCTAGAAAGATAAGGACTCACCACTGCTGCTGCTGATATCACCGGAGTAAATATACTAACGGCGCTGAGTCGGAGAACCTACAATTGTATCATGAAATGATACAACATAAAACGTATGCATCAGTACTTTGAATGTACTAAGTAAGCAGGAGAACACAAATACTGGATATAAATAATCGAACTAAAATGACATGCAATGACCAACTGATATACTGAACTGAAATAACTGAAATATACTGAGATGATCAGGATGACCCTATCTGATGGTCAAAGACATGCCCTAAATCTAAGATTTCTGAGTCTGAACTAACTGTGCTGAACTAAAGAAATTGAAACTGAACTGACTAATTTGAGGCTGAACTAAGCTGACTAGTGGGAGAGTCTATAGCTGACATGTGACCACGTGATCTAGACGTGGAGTCCGATGTATACACCCCATTGGTAGGACCTAATATTCCTTGCAAGGGTATAGAGGCATGAACTGAGTGATCACAAGTCTGGGGCCGTGAGGCCAATAAAAGATAACCTACGGTGGCAATGTAGTTCTGGGAACCTGGGTATGCCGGAACCCTGGTCCGCTTGTTGCTAAGCCCTACTCCTACTAGTTCTAGACTGAGTAATAATCTGATAGGTTAAAACTGAAGCTGAAGACTAAGTCAGGAATACCTATCTGAAAGCACCTTGAGAGTCTTATCGGATCGGATTCTGTAACTTGGTCATAAGATATGTCAGAGCTGCTTATCTGGAAGGATCGTAACCGTCTAATGAACAATCTGTTATCTGAGACTGGGGTCCTAAGGCTAGTCAAAGCTTCTTATTTTAGAGTTTCCTAACTGCCCAAAGAACCACTAAAATATGATATTGAGTCCAATTCTGATAACTGGGAGGCACCACTGACACCTCACTACATAGTGTAGTTAAATTGATCAGCTGACATTCCTGAAATTACTGAGTCTGTTAATAATTTTCTGAGACTAGACTAACAAGTATCTGTCTAAGATTTGAACATAGTCTAGGAATATAGGAAACCAAAACTGATAGAATTAAGACACAAGGAAGACTAATCCAACAAGAAAAATTCTAGTTGATTTCATTCGACACTAGGGCTAAAACCATCCTTACAAGAATGAGCATTTATACAATAACTGGGTAATGAAAATATGCAATATTCAACATAGACCATATTCCACAAGCTATAAACGGAGTCTGTCATATAATTTATTCACATTCAAAAGTTCATGGCTGGAATTCACTTTACGGGAACAAGCTTGAAAGTAGTCATAATCTAGTGGAAACATATCTACAGTTAACATGAATAATGTCCCACATGAATTAGAAGATATCTCACTGAAAACTGAATTCACATTCGATAACTCAGGGACTAAACTAATAGAGAACTAGAAGAGGATTTTGGGGACACAAGGGAAGAACTATTCCCTTGTTGAATTTCCACATACTTGGCTAAGAATTTCCTAGAGAAGGAAGCTTTAATTGCTGCAATGGATGAGGAACCCTAGTATTGCTTGAGAGCTCTTGAGAGAAAACTTACGTTACTTTTTCTGAAAATCTGAGTGGGAATGAGGGGGAAACTGTTTAACCCCTCTAAATGCCGTTAATTAACCCAAAATGACGTAGTGTAGGGTCTAGGACTGTAAAAAATTACTGAAACACAATTAGGAAGTTTTCAAGAAAAAGAACCCTACCAGTCCTCACGAGACACTCCACGAGTCGGAGGTCAGGAATGACTCACGGGTCCAATCATTAGGTGCAGTGGAAGTTTTTTTTTACAATTTCTTCAATCCTGCATACGACTGACTTCACGAGTTTTCAGGAGACCCAACGACTCGTGGTCGCCTCCAGTTACCCTCACTGCCAAAAGCCTCCCGGGGTCACCACGGGCGACACCACGATTAGTGGTGTCCCAAACGAGTCGTGGTGAGTACCCGTTAAGTACACTGCCTAAACTTTTCCAACCTTTAGTTAACTCCTGACCATGACTCACTTGACGGCTCGTGGTGTTGACCACGACTTGTGGTCGCACCCATTGTCACTAAAAAATTTTCCAAATTTTCAACCAAGTCCATATCCTTCTCCATGAGTCACTTCACGACTCATGGCCTACCCCACAGGTCACAGGATGACTCATCCTGTGATCTGGTCTAGAAAATTCGATTTTCTCTATTTCAACTCCCAGATCTGGTCTTAGGGTTTTTGGGGTATTACAATATCTCCCCCTTGGGAACATTCAACCTCGAATGTTGAAAAACACACAGGAAAGCATAGAATTGCAATCATTATACTCAAATACTGATCATGAAAGGGAAACTAACGGAATGACTACCTTTGAACTGAACAACATGGCTGAACTGAATTCACTAATCATACACATGTTCATTTACATGAAAGAAACTGGAACACATGAACTGAAAAGAGTTTTAGGGAGGAAATTGATACGTTAAACTGAAAATAAGCTGGAAGAGAAAAAATGTGGATATCTAGCCATCATATCTGCCTTGTCTTCCCATGTAGCTCCCTCAACCTACTGATTCCTCCACAAGACTTTGACTGAATCTACTTCTTTGTTCCTCAGTTGACGGACCTGATGGTCAAGGATCTGGACTGGGACGTCTTCTTAAGAGAGACTATCTTTCATCCCCACACTGTCTAGTGGCACAAATGAAGTTAGGTCACCAATGCACTTCTTCAATAGAGACACATGGAATAATGGGTGCACAGATGCCAACTTTGAAGGTAATTGCAGCTCATAGGCTACATTTCCAATTCATCTCAGATTCTATACGGTCCCACATATCTAGGACTGAGTTTTCCTTTCATCCTGAATCTCATCACCCCTTTCATGGGTGAAATTTTTCGATAAACCCAATCATCTACTGCAAACTCTAACTCTTTTCTCCTCACATCAGCATAGGATTTCTAACGACTTTGTGCTCTTTTAAGCCTCTCTCGGATGAGCTGTACTTTCTGCATTGCCTCATGAACCAAGTCTAGCCCTATAAAGGTAGATTCACCAACCTCAAACCACCCTATAGGAGACCTACACCTCCTACCATAAATTCCTCAAACGGGACCATCTGAATACTGGAGTGGTAGCTGTTGTTGTATGCAAACTCAATGAGAGGCAAGTGATCATCCCAACTTCCCTTGAAAATGATCACACATGCTCTCAACATATCTTCTATGGTTTGAATAGTCCACTCAGCCTGTCAATTAGTCTGTGGGTGGAAATCTATGCTAAGCTTGACCTGGGTATCGAGTCCCTTCTGAAATAACTTCTAGAAGTGTGAGGTGAACTGAGTACTTCTATTTGAAATAATGGCCAAGGTCACCCCATAAAGTCTGACCAACTCCCGGATACAAAGCATGGAATAGTCCTCATCCGAGTCTGTGGTTTTGACTGGGAGGAAGTGTGCGGACTTAGTCATCTGGTCTACTATCACCCAAATTGAGTCATGCTGTCGGCGAGTACGGGGTAGACCTATAAAAAAGTCCATATTTATCTCTTCCCATTTCCATGTGGGTATACTGATATCCTGCGTCATACCTCCCAATCTTTGGTGTTCAACCCTGATCTCAGTTTGGGCACCTGGCCACAAATTTTGCAATGTCTTTTTTCAAGCCATTTCACCAGTAAATATCCAGTAGATCACGATACATCTTAGTAGAGCCTAGATGGATAGAGTATCTTGAACTATGTGCTTCTACCAGTATCTGTTGTGTCAAATCAGCCATGTCCGGTACACACAGCCTGCCCTGGTAATGGAGCACGCCATCTCCCCCTTTGGAGAAAGCCTCAACTTCTTTTCTGAGAACTGCTTCCTTTAACCTAAAGTAGTATGGGATCTTCATCCTGTCTGGACTTAACTTCAACAACCAAAAATGAATCCGACCAACTTTGCATCACTACTTCTCTTTCAACTGAATCTACCAACTGTGCCCCTAACTGAGCTAGTTGGTGAATATCCTTCGCCAATTCCTTTTTTCCCTCTTCAACACTCCCCATAGACAACCTGCTTAGGGTATCAGCCTGGGTGGTATAGCACACTCATGACATAGTCTTTCAATAGCTCCAACCATCTTCTCTAACGAAGATTTATATCCTTCTGACTGAATACATACTGAAGTCTCTTGTGATCGGTGAAAACATCTACATGAGCCCCGTAAACGTAGTGCCTCTATATTTTTAATGCAAATACCACTGCTTCCAACTCCAGGTCATGAGTCGGATAATTCTTTTCATGAACCTTGAGTTGTCTGGAGGTGTAGGCCATCACCTTTCCTCGATACATCCGAACGCAACTGAGTCCAAATCTAGAAGTGTCGCAATACACTACAAATCCATTTGATCCTTCCGACAAGGTCAACACCAGAGCGGTAGTGAGTCGAGTTTTTAACTCCTAAAAACTCTTGTCACACACATCTGACCACTGAAATTTCACCTTCTTCTGAGTTAGCCTAGTTAGAGGAGATGCAATAGAGGAAAATCCTTCTACAAATTATCGGTAATAACTGGATAGACCCAAGATATTCCTGATTTTGGTTGGGGAAGTAGGTCTTGGCTAGTCTTTCACCGCTGCTATCTTTTGAGGATCTACTTGAATACCCTCACCCGAGACCATGTGACCAAGGAAAGTCAAAGACTTCAACCACAATTCGCATTTTCTGAACTTAGCGGACAATTGGCAATCTCTGAGCATCTAAAGCACTATTCTCAAGTGGTTGGCATGTTCTTCCTCATTCCTCGAGTATACCATAATGTTGTTGATAAATACAATAACGAACATATCTAGATACTGCTTGAATTAGGTCCATGAAAGCTGTGGGGGTATAAGTTAATCTGAAGGACATAACCACCAACTTGTAGTGACCATACCGGGTTCTAAAAGTTGTTTTCGGTATGTCACATTCTCTAAATCTTAGCTGATGATACCCCGACCTGAGATCTATTTTGGAGAAACAACTAGCTCCCTGAAGTTGATCGAACAAGTCGTCAATCTTGGGTAGGGGATACCTATTCTTGACTGTGACTTTGTTCAATTGACAGTAATCAATACACATCCTGAGGCTACCATCTTTCTTTCGCACAAATAGTACTAGAGCACCCCATGGAGAGATGCTGGGTTTGATAAAACCTTTATCAATAAGGTCCTTTAGCTGCTCCTTCAACTCCTTAAGCTCATATGGAGCCATTCTGTAAGGAGGGATGAAGATGGGCTGAGTGTCTAGAAGAAGGTCTATGTCGAAGTCTATTTCCCGTTTAGGAGGGACTCCGTGAAGATCTTTGGGAAACACATCAGAGAACTTGCTGACAACTGGAATTGACTGGATAGTTAGGGTCTCAGAGTTGGATTCTTTGACCCGAACTAAATGATAAATGCACCCTTTGGAAATAATCTTTCTGGCCTTAAGGTAGGAAATAAACTGACCCTTAGGCGCTTAACTACTGCCCGCCCATTCTAACACTGGCTCATTAGGGAACTAAAATCTGACGATCCTAGTTCTGCAATTGATTGTGACATAACCCGACTGTAACCAATCCATACCAAGGATGAGGTCGAAGTCAACCATGTCTAACTCTACCAGATCAGTTGGAATGACTTTGTTCAAGATTGAGATTGGGAAATTTCTATACACCCGACTGGCTCTAACTAACTCGCCAACTGGGGTGGAAACTAAAAATGGTTCTGAGAGGACCTCTGGGATGATATCAAACTGGACTTCTACATTAGGGAGTCATGAACGAAAGTGTGGCTCCTCGATCCAGTAGGGCATACACATCTAGATAAAGAAGGCGTAACATACCCGTGACCGCGTCAGGTGAGGTCTCCTAATCTTGACGAGAAGACAATGCATAAAAACAGTTTTGGCGGCTGGCTGCCGTCCATACCTGAAGTGTTGTCCTGCTGGAGCTGTTGAAGCCGTGGATTGTGATCTCCCCTGTCCAGCTGACGAGCATTCTTTAAGGCGATGACCATGTTGTCCACAACCAAAACAACCTTCTCGAGCCTGAAGAAACTCCCTTGGATGGTTCTTACCACACTTAGGGCAAGATGGGTAGCAATTGCCGGCGCTGTAGCTTTGGGACTGAGAGCCAGATGTTGCACACCTCTGATCCTTGCAGGACCAAAAGTTTGGGGTGCTGGCTGAACTGGGTGTTGGAGCCCACTGCTGCTACTGCTGTTGTGGGTGGCTACTACCGCCAGATCTCTAATGGCCATAATCTGACTGGCCGATTCTTTCCCGTTTGCTCTCCCACTCTAAATATTTTAATTTTTCTGTCTCAATTTGATAGGCATGAACTATGAGGCTAGACAGATCAATGTCCTTGATAAGATTTACTGTCTTGCACTCGGTAAGGACCAAATTTGAAACTCCATTAACAAACTTCAGCATGCGAGCCCTTGGTTCGGCTACAATCTCTATAGCATATTTAGACAACCTGGTGAAGTCCAGTGCATATTATTCTACTGTCATGTTGCCTTGCTTCAGGTTCATGAATTCCGCCACCATAGCCTCCCTGAGCTCCTGAGAAAGAATTTGTCTAGGAAGGCTGTAGTGAACTCCTCCCGTTCCACCGATCCTGCTCTTGCTGGTCTCCCTTCCTTCCACTGTTCATACCAGATCTAGGCTACCCCTTTTAGCTGATAGGAAGCAATTCGACACTCTTTGAAGAACTGACACCCATGGTCTGGGTGGCCTTTATAATCTCATCCACGAATGTAATTACCCAAAAGTGCTTAAGAGTAGACTTGGGAAGCTAAAATGCAAACTGCTGAAAGTTGGGAAAAAAGGTTGCAGAATGACAGGTACAACGACTCGTGGTAAGTAACCACAGGCCGTTGTTCTGGTTGTGGTAATGAGTCAGCCCAGGTGGCAGAAGTAACAACGGGTGTCACAACAGCCCATTGTTGGGAAAGACCGTCCGTTGTTAGCAGTCGTGGCGGGGCTGTGGACTTTACAGTGGAGCTGACGGATGGGAACCATGACCCATTGTAGGACACAACAAGTCGTGGTTAGGCTCGTTGTGAAGGAGTTCAGATTTTCAGAAGAGGGAAGCAACGACTAGTTCAACAACCCGTTGGAACCTAGAACAACTTGTCCTGTTCGTCCATGGTTTGAATCTTAGATATGATTGGGACAGTGCATAGCACGAGTAGATACCATGTGTCGTGGTATCCTCCAACGACCCGTTGGTTCACCCATTGTTTGGCCTAGTGATCAGTTTTCAACAAATTCAGTAAGGGCATTTTCATCATTTCCTAGTCCTAAGGCCCTATACTACGTCGTTTAAGTCTCATTTTGAGGGGTTTTGAGAGGGTAAAATCCTACTCTAAGTTATTCTTTCCATGCATGCAAGTTTGAAGGATTGAAGAGGTGATTCAAGCACGAATTTTGAGGTTTCCATTGGAATCTTAGCTTGGGCAACTAGAGGGTGTTATAATTCACCATTTCTAGGTATGTAGGGTTTTAATAGTTGTCTCCCTTCCACATCCATGCCCAATTCCTATCAAATTGTGTTAAATTATAAATGGTCAAGTATGGGGTTTTGAACAATTGCACGATTCTTATATCTCTATTCATGGGTATGATTAGATTGACTTGATATTGATGATTTACAAAGCTTGGGTGGATTCTAACCTGTTTTCTCTTATAAAAATTATTTTTCTAAAAATTGAATCTAAAATGCCCATGGATGAATAGTTCATAGAAAACGTGCTTTGTGATACGTGTGTGATGAAGATGAAATAATTAACGAAAGCATGTTTCTAACCCTACCCATGATTGCATTGATTCTTTGAAAGTGAATTGAATGAATCCAAGTATGAGAGAGTTTTGGGTAATGCCCACATGATGTTTTAAAGTAATGATTTTCCCCGACATAAGCTTACCATATGGTTTTACGTGAATTTTTCCTCAATCTTATTATAAATTCAAACTTGTGGTATGTTTCGAAGTAAAGCCTCCTATATGGATGAAATCATAAATGGGGATGTGTGTCAGTATAAGATTTGTTGATAGACAATGTTAAGCTTCATTTACATATGATGTTGAGTCTATGCATGATGTTATTATGAGCTTTGTCAATAGACAATGTTGAGCTTCATTTCGTATGATGTTGAGTTATGCATGATGTCATATTGAGCTTCATCATTATACGCTATTGAGCTTCGTCAATTGACGATGTTGAGCTTCGTTATAAACGATGTAGAGAATTGCATGTTTTGGAAGAAGAGTCTAGCACCGAGCGGGTTAAGGGTCGACTACCCTATGCCCCAGAACTACGCGTCAACGTAGGTTTATACTATTATATTATTGGGACATCCATTTTGAGCTATCCCCGGCCCAATTTGGTCCTTCAGCTTGATATTGATATCATGGTATTATCCATCGCCTTGGAAAGGTTATGGATGACTCTACCCACTTGAGTGTGATAGTTGGGACCACATAAGCTCTCTCGTGGTATGTCGGTTAAGTGTCGAGTCTCCCACTGTCTATATCTCCCAGATTTGCATTTTTATTTCTGATGATGGTTACCTTATGCATGCATGTTCTAAAAGTAAGGTTTGACTCATTTTTCAGCTTTTGATATAAATGTTATGTTCAGCTCTAATTCATTCGAGCCTGTCACGATGTTGTAAGCTAAGTATGATCATGTCATGATAAGATCTTGATTCCAGAATGAATGCATGTAGCCCTTCTGCTTATACTTGAAAGCTTATGATATGGTATGAATGCTTTAAGTGTTTTACTTTCCTAAAGCGATTTTACTTACCCTGCATACTCAGTACATTCCACGTACTGACCGCATACTTTCTATGTTGTATTGTTTCATGATACAGGGTCCAGATCTCAGGCTCGCCCTCATCCTTAGTCCATCTCAGCTAACGTTATCATCTCTTTGGTGAATCCTCATGTTCTGAGGGCTGTTTAACAGACATTTTATGTTATATTGAGTTCCAGTATTGTTTGGGTTAGTTGGGGATGTTGTCCCATCAACCCATCGTATGTAGTAGAGGCTTTCAGACTAGTATGTAGTACTCATCTCTTGTATATGTCTAGTATTTCTTGATGTTATTCTATGGTTACGTTTCTGCTATGTTTTTATGATTTTCATTCCGCTTATTTGAATGAGATTAGTTGTGTGCATGAGCCATGAGTCGACTTGAGGTCCCTCGGGGTCCTTTGTCCCGTGTCTATGATCCGGGCTTCCATTCGGGTTGTGACAAATGAACTCTTGTGGGTCCTCTACCACCTTATATCTATGGAGAACTGGAGGGTTCATCCTAGTGAAGTCCCGAACTGGGGTAGCTACTGCGGACCCATTGTTGTTGATGCAAACCACTTGCTGGTTCACCTGATTGATAACTGTCTGTGCGAGCAGCTGGATAGGCACCCTGAACTCTGCAGTGGACAATGAATCATCCTGAGGGGATGCTTGAGCTAGTGGGTCAGGTCGGTTTACGTTACACGACCCTCCTTCCGTTACCGCGTTGCAGAGGCGTGATTCACTGAAATGAAATAGAGCACGAGTTAGGAGAACGACTCTAGAGCTGAATTTCAATGCACGATAAAGAGCACGAACAAAAGGGAGTTTTTCTAATAACATCTTGTAGCCTCTTTGTCATAAGTGTGGTGCGCTTCAAACCCATGAAAAGGACTCTACTCGATGCGACTTTCAAACATCCGAGGATAGTTTAAACCTAGTGCTCTGATACCAAGTTTGTCATGCCCCGAGTCTATACCTGGACGAGACACGGTACTTAGGATCACATTTCACAAGTAACCCCAATTCAACCCATGGTCTATCATAACATTGGAAATTCTGAGTAAAACATAGCGGAAGCTTTAAATAATGGAATCATTTAAGAAAACTGATTTAATAATAAGTCCATACATCTAAAAGAACAATACTAAACATCTGAAATTCTGTCTGAAAGCCATCTACTAATGATGAGTTGCTGGGACACGCCCCCAGCTAACTCTAAAGTCTAACTAAAATAAAATGAACTAAAGCAAATTAAATATCGTCCTCGAAAGATGAGGACTAACCACCGTTGCTGCTGATATCACCGGAGTAAATCCACTAACGGCGTTGAGTTTGAGAACCTGCGGCTGTATCATGAAATGATACAGAATTAAAGGTATGCATTAGTACTTTGAATGTACTGAGTAATAAGGAGAAAACATAATATTGTATATAAATAACTAAACTGAAATGGCATGCAATGATCAACTAATATACTGAACTGAAATAACTGAAATATACTGAGATGGTCAAGATGACACTATCTTATGGTCAAAGACATGCCCTAAACCTAAGATTTCTGAGTTTGATCTAATTGTGTTGAACTGAGAAAACTGAAACTAAACTGACTAATTTGAGACTGAACTAAGCTGACTCTGTAACCAACATGTAACCATGTGAGCTAGATGTGGGGTCCGATATATACACCCCATTGGTAGGACCTAATATACCCTTCCAGGGTATAGAGGCGTGACCTGAGTGATCAAAAGTCTGGGGCCATGAGGCCAATAAAGTATAATCTATGGTGGCAACATAGTTCTGGGAACCTGGGTGCATTGGAACAATGGTTAGCTCGATGCTAAGTCCTACTTCCACTAGATATTCCTAGACTGAGTAATAAGCTGATATCTCGAAACTGGAGCTGAAGATTAATTCAGGAATACCTATCTGAAAGCACCCTGAGAGTTTTATCAGACTGGATTCTGTAACTGGGTTCTAAGACAGGTCAGATATGCTTATCTGGAAGCATCGTAACCGTCTAAAGAACAAACTGTTATATGAGACTGGGGTCATAAGGCTGGTCAGAGCTGCTTATTTGAGAGTTTCATAACCGCTCAAATAACCACTAAAATATGATACTGAGTCCAATTCTGATAACTGGGAGGCACCACTAACACCTCACTAAATATTGTAGTCAAATTGATCATCTGACATTCCTGAAATTACTGAGTCTGCTAATAATTTTCTGAGACTAGACTAACAAACATCTGTCTAAGATTTCAGTGTGTTCTAGCAATATAGGAAACCCAAACTGATAGGATCAAGCCACAATGAAGACTATCCAACAATAAAAATTCTAGTTGATTTCATTCGACACTAGGGCTAAAACCATGCTTACAAAAATGAGCATTTATACAATAACTGGGTAATAGAAATAGTCAATAATCAACATAGACCATATTCCACAAGCTATAAACGGAGTCTGACATATAATTTATTCACATTCAAAAGTTCATGGATGGAATTCACTTTATGGGAACAACCTTCAAAGTAGTCATAATCTGGTGGAAACATATCTACAATTAACATGAATAATGTCCCATATGAATTAGATGATATCTCACTGACAGCTGAATTCACATTTGATAACTCAGGGATAAACTGATAGATAACTAGAAGAGGGTTTTGGGGACAGAAGGGAAGAACTATTCCCTTGTTGAATTCTCACATACCTGGCTAAGAATTCCTTGGAGAAGGAAGCTTGAATTGCTGCAATGGATGAGGAACCCTAGTCTTGCTTGAGAGCTCCTGAGAGAAAACTTACGTTACTTTTTATGAAAATTTGAGTGGGAAGGAGGGGGAAAACTGTTTAGTCCCTCTAAATACCCTTAAAATAACCCAAAACAACATAGTTTAGGGTCTAGGAGGTTAGGAAATTACTGAAATACCCTTAGGAAATTCACAGGAAAAATGACCCTGCCAGCCCTCCCAAGACACTTCACAAGTCGTTCCTGACCTCATGACTCATGGGGTCCAATAGTTAGGTGCACTAGGAGTTTTTTTACAATTTATTCAATCTTTCCAATGACTGACTTCACGAGTCATAAGGAGACCCAATGACTGATGCTAGCCTCCCGTCACCCTCACTGCCAAAAGCCTCCTAGGTTCACATGAGCGACAACATGACTCATGGTGTTTGAAACGAGTCGTGGTGAGGACCTGTTAAGTACACTACCTGAAATTTTCCAACTTCCAGTCAACCTT
>JACEIK010001080.1:0-37866 GCA_018107945.1 Datura stramonium
AAATCCTTCATGAGGACATCACAAAGCATGTATGATTTCAATCTATACTCTATGAATTTATAAAAAATATTCTGATGCATAATGTTGTAAAATGATTTCATCTTCCATTTCAGTAACATGAAAATTTTAGAGGCCATTTTATTGTTATCTTCAATCAATATAAATGTTGAAGATCTAAATATATGATGATACCTTTATGATTAATTGATTGATTCTTCTCCTTCACTTTTAATGTCAGAGGATTACTCGAGAGCTGGCATTGTTGCAGAAACTCATTGATCGGGCAAATGAGAAAGGATGGAGAAATCAATATCCTTTTTTCCTTTTTTTTTTGGTGACTAAATTAATAGTATTTGACAAAACACCAAACCAGTTCCAAGGTTGGAAAGTTTAGCTGATTACATTACGCATTTGGTCTCCAACATGACTTTCTAGGATCACCAATTTCATCACGACCCCTTATGCTCCTCTTTTATTATCACATCCTTCATGCTCTTATTTTGTGTCTATCAGCCCATTTGTCCGGCATTTGTTCATTACGCAAAAGAAAGGAAAGTGCTTCCTTAGATGGTATTTACATTTTTCCATTATGTGGAGAAAGAAAACACTACGGGGACCTCGATTACTTGTCATCTATGTTGCGAGAATATTCCTAGGAAGTGATTCGAGGAGGAAATAGAGCTTGAATCTCTTGATAGGAATGATAATCGAGATACAACCATGCCAGGATGAGATGAAGCAGAATTTTCCCGAGAAAGTTGAGCTTGAACCTCGGCTCGGGGCCGAGAAGGATGTCGATCATATGGACCACGATGCTTGGATGAGAAAAATGTTCGGCCGGGGAGTGATTTCCTAAGGTAGTAGAGGCAAAAGATGAGAGGGATGGAATTACAAGATGAATCAGTACGCGAGATGATACAACTCGCACCTTGATCGGCTAATTAGTTGATGTAATGAAGCTTTGTGCAACTTGGCCAAGTCTCTCTGGAAAATGGAGGAAAGATGTCTCATCGGTTGCATGTCTACGTGTTGATATAAATGAACTTTTGATATTGGTATCGTTGTTAGCCCAAAGAAGGAAAAGTGGGAATATTGTATTAGGATAGCTTCATGTTTGTTACTCGAAGATACGAACATGTCAAATACTATATATTAATTAATCATGATTAGGTAATTTTATGGTGCAAATATATGTTAAAATTAATCATATGATTAAGTGAAACAAATTTATATACAAATATATATCATTCATTTATTGACTTGATATAAATATTCTGATATGAATGTAATTTTTAAAATTGAGACCTATTTTTGAAAGATTGGACAATATCATTACTTTTGACATACTAGTTGTAATCTCTGTCATCACTAAATTCTTTTTCTTCATCTCGTTCTTTGTGCTCGTTTTCACCATCTTTTTTCTTTGCATAAAATTACATAGTATAGTAAATGATGCAATGGTATGTATTTATTATTAATAGTTAATGTTTAAAAATATTAATTATTTATAGCTATATTTTTTAAAATAATTACTATTTGTAGCAGTCTCTTCTCTCTCGCGTGTGTGTATCCATATATATACACACACACACATATATATATATGGATCTCGATTAATTTAAATTTATTTTATTTTTTACTTAATTTTCGATATTTATAGTGAAACTCGATAAAATTTTGATTAAAATACTACAGTGTGTATCACTTTAAAGAAATTTCAATTTTGTCCATTTTATTTCTATTTATTTTGATTCTATTCTAAATTACAGACTCTAAGTTTAATTTAAATTAATTTATCCAAATAAAAGATTTTACTAATTAGCCAAAGAGAACCTCTATATAGAGTAATTTTATCTTATATATAAATAAATTTTTGAACATGTTAATCAATTTATTAGAAAAAACTCGGGTACGCTGGTTTATACTTTACCTTATAATACACAAGTTCATACTCATGATTTCAACAACCATACGGTAAAATTTGATCTCGTTAAGAAAAGGGTGAAAAAATAAGTGTTTTATTTATAATTTAGTGACATCGCCATAATTTCATTCACATGATTTGCCTTAGCAATAAGTTAATGAGTGATCATTAGAATTTGACCATAAATCATGTCGAATCATCGATTTTTCCCCAATAATTATAGTTGTAATCTTAACGATTCTTCAGAATTTGTGAGATAACGATCACCATAACTTGAAATATTCAATAAACCTCAATATACGTGTATGATAAGACCAATAATTTACATGACAATGATCATAACTTTAAAATTTGAATTCGCCTCCGATTTAAAACAAATGAAGTTGATTTACTAGATATTATGCTGTAAGAATAACAATGTTTGTTGGATAAAGGCCCAATTTGATTCTCAAAAAACTTTAATATATTAATACAAATAAATATTTATAATTTTCAATTATCCTCTAAGAGCATATTATATACACAAAACACATTATTTTATCTTTATTGATTTATGTAAATATCGAATTTGTAAGATTTATTATTAATTTTTCAATCTTAAATTATCCGATAAGCGATTTTTTTATACGTTTTTAAGAAATATTAATTAAAATATTTTTTTAAAAAGCTTTGTTTTACTCTTTATTGGTATTTAAACAATCATAACATTACTAATAATTGAGGTATTTGTAATCTTCAAGAATAATATCACCACTCTCTCGTTTCAAAATAAGCGGGTTTTGATTTTTTGATTTTGTTTCAAAATAAGTGGTATTTACAGTAATCAATAAACACTAAATGATGTTCATCCAATTCTTACCCTTATTTAAGTGGAGAGAGTTTTATATAGTTAAGAAATATTAAAGAGTTGCATTTTTAAAGATATTTTATTCGGTAAGTGAGTAAAAATATATTTCTCTATTTAGGAATGAAGTGGTTTTCTAAAAACACCACTTATTTTGAAATGAAGAGAGTAAATAATTTGAAATACTATTTAGAAGGGCTCATTCACACAAATACCCACGTTACGGGTTGATACGCCAAATTTCAACCTTAAATTTGTGTTATTTAATTTTTTTATTTTTTTTATGTTTTTTCTTTTTTTTCTAAAAAATATCACTAAAATCGAGATAACAAATAATTTTCGCTCGGCAAAGGTTATATTCTCGTATCATATAACACAAATTATATCTTTTATGCCACTTAATCCTATAGAAATTATGCGAACGGAGGCAAAACTTGATTTAAGCACTACAGTTATGTTATAAAGGTATAAGCAATTAACTACCAAACTTATATCACTTAAAGACACAACTTTAATTTGAGAACACAAATTATACATAAGAATATATTTTATCTTCATTGATTAGGCGTAAATATCGAAGGCCCGTAAGATTTTATTATTAACTCCTTCATCTTAAATTACCAGCGACACTCATTTATATGTCTCTTAAAAAATATTTATTATTTGATTATATTAGAAATAGCTCATCTTAATGACTAGAGGCTATTCATACATTTGTATCATCACTAAAAAAAATCATCATAAACATAAAAACATAAAAAAACACAAATATAAAATTAATTTTAATTAAAAATTTTTAATTTTAATTTGTTTGTTTGAAATTTGAGTTTTTTAAAAAGTTTTAAAATTGCTTTAAAATAAAAATAAAAATAAATAAATTAGAGGATGGCACGTAATCTATATTTGGCCCCACATATTATAGAAATTTCCCTCCGTGACTTTAACTAATTAAAACCGGCGTTTGGAATTTCCTTCACTAATTTCAGCCGTGAGCCGCCGTATCTCCGGTGATCATCCGCCTTCTCCGCCGCCGCTACCGCCACCTATTTCTTCCTTCTGTCGCTGTTCATACACGTATTATCCTTCACCTTTTTCTGTTTGAAGGAAAAAAAGATGTGTAAAATTATATTCTTCATATATCCATAATGATTTTTGGAAGCTCCGATTTTCGCGGGAGAACCGCCAAGGTTGAATAAATTTGGATAAATCAAAGCATTTTCTCCTCATATAATTACGGGGAAAATCAAGTCCAAATCAAATCCAAATCCAAATTAATCTGAAAAAAAATAGTAAAATTATGCATTCTCTTTGTTGTGACACCGATGTGGCTGATCGGAATACAGCGGCAGCAATGCCGGAGACTACATCAACTAATAATATACCGTTAGCTAAGTTCCTCGACATGCGTCCGAAGCGATCTCCTCCTAATTCCAGGTCACGCGCCACCGTCAATAACATCGGGGAAGCCGAAATTTCCGGCGATGAATTTCATTCGGCGAGGATGAATGATATTGCAGGTAATGGCATTTCTGGAATTTTTATACAAATAGGTGAATTACGGTAGAGGATGGAGACCGCGATAGTTCGTTTTATATGATGGTGTTCTTTCGTATTACAAAATTCACGGAAGGCATAAGATTGTGACGAATTTAGAAACAGAGAAAGGGTCGATGATCATCGGCGAAGAATCGTTCCGCCGGATTAATTCTTCGCCGACCACCTCATCTAAATCTAACCCGCGAAAGCCTTTCGGAGAAATCCACCTCAAGGTATCTTATATTTTCCTCATTTCGAAGCTTTTATAGAAATATTTTAGTTATAATTAATGGTATGACAAGTTTTTAATGGTATGACAAGTTTTTTACTTTGCCTGTCTAATTTTATGTGATATTGTTCAAATGATGGAAACATTTTATAAGGAAAAAATTGAGTTAACTTTTATGTTAGGCATAATGATTAAAAAAATTATCTTTTGAGGCTAAATTAAAGGGAATGATTGATTGATTAGGTAGTGTGTTGATAGAATCTTCACAATTACGGTTTGAAGTTAACTAGTTGAAAGAATTACATGTTGTCATGTTTTATTTTCAGGACAAATGTGTCGTATAAACTGAGATAACGGGTGTACATTATGCGCCCAAGTAGCAACTGTGCCCTATTGGTTAATAGCGGAATGCCTATTTGTAGAACAAAACTGTTTCTGAATCTTCTTTCTATGTTCTTGGGGCTCTTTATTTCTTGATGTTAGTGTGCCATATAGAATATCAATTTGTAACATGGATGTTTGTTTTGTTTGTCTGATTGTTTTGATTTTGGAGTTGGATATTCTACTAACCAATTAGTGTTTTTATAGGTCTCGTCAGTAGGGAAAGTAGATCCAGATGACGGAGGTTTCTATTAATACTGGGACAAAGAGGTTGCATTTGAGGGCAGAAACAAGGGAGGATCGACATACTTGGTTGGAGGCATTGACTACGGCAAAAAGTTGTTTCCACCGAGTGATCCTGTTCTTGAGGTTCAAATGAACGAGAATATGTATGTGTCAACTGAAAAATTGAGGCAACGACTCTTGGCGGATAATTGTAAGTGAGGTTGTGATTCAGGACAGTGAGCAGATTATGAGAAATGAATTTGTTGCATTGCATAGTCATCTCCAGCAGGTAAAGCGGAAGCAGATGCTACTGCTTGATAAATTGGGACAATTGGAGGTATGACCTGCCATAAAATGACATGTTTTTGCTATTCCTTTTGCAACTTCTACTTGCTAACCATCTCTTAAGTTTTTCTATTAGAAAATAACACATGGTACCAGATTTTCTAATATCTCTTCAGAAAAATGGAAATGCTTTTCTTCATCTAATAAAATAAAAAAGAGCGATTACGAAGTGATTTGGAACATACTACCTTTTTCATGAATGACTAGATTTTTGTCTGAATAATGTTTGCTTTTGCTGTATACTACTACTACTGCAATTTAAGTAACAAAACCTTCTTCTCGTTTCATGTTCAATTATCATTACTAAACAGCAGATGCAGATCCCAGATAAGCAATACAAGCATATGTTTTATTTATTTATGCCCCAAAATGGTTCTGCTTCTATATTTTTAGTAATGCCAGTTATTGTTTTCATTTGATGTCATTGCTGAATCCCCATTGGGTGTCAATCACAAACCATTTTGACATTTAATTATATTGAATTAGGTTGTAGTAGAGAGAACTACAACTTGTCTGCTTAATTCTACTTAGTTGAGCCTCAAGTCACATATCGACTCATGTGCTTTATGATACACTAAGACTGCTCTTAATGTTTTCACCTACAGACAGAAAAAGTCGACCTGAGAACACTCTCATTGATGAGGGTCACGGACAGGCAAAATATCGTCAAACTTATTCTGATGTATCCCTGGATAAATTCAGAGGTATGCATATTAAGAAGTTGTTTCTCATTGATGCAGTGCAGCTGTTTCAACTTCACTTATGATGATTTTTAATTTGTATCTCCCAAAATAACAATGCCAACATTCCAGTAGAAAGCTCCACTCTTTCTTATCTTTCTCATCATTTATCTCAAGAATTCAAATTAGATCCCCTTTCCTTATGTTCTTATGAGGAAAAAGGGAGAGTGAGGGGGAGGGGAATAAATCAGTTTATTTATGGGTCATTTTGATCCCCCTTTATGCCATTCGGAAGAAGTCCTCTACAGGAGAAAACCTGTTCTCCAGAGATTCTTATCTCATTTCATTCCGGTGACTCAACCAGTAACTATAAACTAATATGCTTTTCCAAAATAAAAATTTAAATTTTTAAAAAGCTAGACAAAAAATTTTAAGTTGGATTTTAAAAAAAAATCAAATCAAATCAAGATGACCATTCTATACATTTGAAAATCTTAGTTAACGAGTGTTACCTCATATTTGATAGCAAAGTTGAAAGGCTGAAGATGTAAATTAGGATTGGAACTCTAGATTGGGTTATTGCTTCCCGTGTTGCAAGTTTCTCTGGCATAAAGTTCCCCTGATTTATTTTATAAATGGTTTGATCATTGTTTCATTTTTACATTTACCATTTCTGCTGATGGAACTACACTTGGATAAATTATTAAATGAAGCATTTGGAGAAAGTTTTCTAACTAAATTTCTTTCTTCTTGTAGCACTTCTAGGAGGAAGTGCAAGTGGATCTGACAACGAAGAGGAGAAACTGATGATGATGAAGTAGATGATGATAGCTTGTTTTGATGCTAAAGATTTTCCTTCTTCGAATTCCACAAGAAGCGCCGATTCTGATGATGAAAGATCATCATTTGATTCTGCGAATCTAGAGTTTCATCCTTCTGAAGATGGTCTTAGTTCTGGTACAAGATTTGCTACATCTGACTATCCTTATGTGAAGCGAAGGAAGAAATTGCCAGAACCCTTGAGAAGGAAAGGGAGTAAACCTTTGGTCAATGATCAAAGATAACATCGGCAAAGATCTAAATAAAGTTTGTTTACCAGTGTACTTCAATGAGCCACTCTCTTCTTTGCAGAGATGCTTTGAAGGGCTGAATACTCTTACCTTCTTGACCAAGCATATGAATGGGAAAAGCGGTAATCATTTTCTGGAGCTTCATCTCTATGTTTTATCTTCATTTATTGCTTCTGTGCATTGATTAGGCATCATATATGACTATCAGAAAATTGCCAACCGAAGCTATGCTGCCCATGCAACTCAAGACTAATAAATATTTTGAGAAATTTGTAATATATGAATGTAACTGAGTTATTCTCTTTTCCCCTTTGTTTGAGGATCCCCCATATTTGCTTCAGTATGCTAGAGTAGCTGTTTCTATCTGTCTGTTCTTGCCTTTCTATTTCTGTGTATTTTGTTAGGAAGAATCGGAATGCTTTGATATAATGTAATGATAGACAACAAATTAACACCAGTGTTCATCTTGTGTTAAATTTAACTACCAACACGTGAAAGGTGTACTTGTTGATGCCTGCAACTTGTAGATAAAAGGTATTTGACACCTTTCTCTTTCCTGTTTTTCTAATTTAGATTGACAAATCAGGATTTGTCTTCGTATTCAGATGGTATTTCGTAAGCAATACTCTATAGATGACTTTCCATTTTGGATTTCTGTCATTGTGATGCATGTCATACTTTGCTTTCTCTGCCCCATGAAAATGTACCACCTTTGTAGGGGAATAGCATTATGAGGATTCTTAGCGTTGCAGCATTTGCTGTATCTGGATATGCTTCAACTGATGGAAGAATGTTCAAGCCATTTAATCCATTATTAGGCGAGACATATGAAGCCGATTCAGACAAGGGTTGCATTTCATCTCGGAGAAGGTACTCTTAAAAGCAGCTGGTTTTAAATGGTCCCTTTTCCTTATTCTATATGATTTGTCTGTGCTTATGTTCTTCAAGTTTATAGTTACTGCGCACATGTAGAAGACATGCAAAGGAAAAAATGGATGTGTTCTCATGAGGGGCATCACTTTTGCTTTCCTTTCTCTGTTCTTACATATAATGTCCATGGCAGAAATAAATTGCGGAAGTAATCTTGTTAGCATCAGATGATATATTACTTAGCCTATACGCGGATTGTCTGCAATTTTAATGGAGGAAAAGCCAGAAACTCTAACTCCAGCAAAAATGATTAACATCCCTTATTTTCAGCAATCAGTCTCACATCCAGTGAGCTAAAGGACTAGAATCTACAATGGGAATAACATAGGACCAATGAGAAACTGTTCTCAACTTTTACGGTTCACTCTGAAGTTTTTATCTTTCAAGCCTACTAACAAAATGATGAACAAAAATATTCTTATTATTTGAAACATAAACAGGCACCATTTACTACCAGCATTAAACAATTATAAGTGAAATACTTTGAAGCGATGTAAGACTGAGACGTGATCCTTGACATATCTGCATGTATGTTTCAACGTTTACAGAAGTCACATATTTATAAGTTTTGACAGTCAAGAAACAAATTTACCCCTCGTAAGAAAATTTGGTAAAGGGAAAAGAGCTTCCACAGCTAGGCTATGTAATATTCCATGGATCTCTGCAGCTTAACTTTTATTATCTTCTTGTTCCTGCTTGTCTAGTCCGTCTTCTTCATCTTTGCTGGAGTTGCTCTCAGTAGAGAGTTTCTATCTAAACTTGTAATATGAAGATGCGTTTTATGATTGAGGTATATGAGATTGTATTGAAGTGTTGGAGTGGGTTAGAGTTTCACATTGGTTGGGGAATGCATTGGTGGTCTGTATCTTATTGGATTTGGACAATCCTCCCCTCATGAACTAACTGGGTTGAGCCATATCTTTACTGACATAAGAAAATGGGCCCTGATTGTTGTTCTGCTCTCCATCAGCCACGAGCAAAACTTAATTTTCAAGGATTTGTAATTGTACATGGAATTTACGAAAATGAAAGTTTTATTAAGCAGTTCTGTATTACATTATACTATCTAATGTATTGCATTTAATTCCTGCCAATTTTCCGAGGATTAAATCAAATATCTTCGAGAATTTGTCTGTGTAATTTTCCTTCCTCTTTTGTGCCTCCAGTGGCACCTTGGAAACAGATTATGCTGTTGATATTATTTTTGAGGGTACTGTCTAAAGGATATGTAAAAACAGAGGTGCATATAATGTAAGAAATAGGACTAGAGTTGAAGCAAAGAGAGAGCTAGAAAATTAGAAGAGCCGAGGTTTAGAGAAACAAAGAGAAATAAATTGGGAACTTTTCATGATAAGTAAGTGTCGCTCTTCCTTTTGGTTAGACAATGCAAATAGATTGCATGGGAGGGAGTTCGGCGGCGTCTCAGAGCATTGTTTGCAAGATACGTTGCAGTCCTTTTCCTATAATTTTTTTAGCACAGTTCAACTGAGCAAAGTGTTTGGACTTCAGAACTATCATTTTGAATACCATTCTCTCTCAAAATCAGATTGCTCACTGTTCTAAATTCGTAATAATTGTCTGTTTACTTTCCCTTTGCGGCTATCATTTAATCATTTCCTGAAATTATGGCACAGGGAATAGGTGGCATGCTTTCTTGTTTGAATGTTTAATATATATTTCCTGTTGACATAGGTTAGCCATCACCCCATGATTCTTGCCTGCCACTGCGAGGGTCGAGGTTGGAAATTTTGGGGGGATACAAATTTAAAAAGTAAATTCTGGGAATTAGATCCAATTCAACTTGACCCTGTTGGTGCCCTTACCTTGGAGTTCGATGATGGAGAAGTTTTTCAGTGGGGCAAGGTATGTGTATCAAATTGAAAATACTGCAACTCCTTCTGCGGAAGTTTGCTGAACTGTTAAACCGAATTATGCCCAGATTTACAACTTCCATCTACAACATCATTATAGAAACTCTACTGTGACCACTATGGTACGATGTATATCGAGGAATAGAGATTACTCCTGCAAGCTAAATTTAAGGACGTTCTATTGTGGAAAGAAATCCTCACCAGGTGCAGCATCTCCCACCTTATCAGTGTTTGTGTTCTTCCCACTTTATCACATTCTATTCAATAACTGTCTTAGTGATCTTCTGCTGGATGGTAAAATCTGAAGCATCTAATCTTTTTTGTGAATATTTTGGTTAAAAAATGCTGCATTACTTTCTCAATGCTTATTTGCTTTAGCATTCACTAGGCCTCCATGAGGATTACTTTTAGAACTCAAACAGTCAGCCCCATTTTTGTCATTATTCCCTATTCATATGCTGTCCTTGGTGTTATATATGTCTCTTCTGTGCGCTTTCTGTGTTGTTCCAACCACTCTTCAAACTTTTATTTTGACATTTTCTCCTTTATGGAACTTTACATGTACTTTCTCGAGATTTGGATATAATTACATGACTAAGATGGGACAAATTATATCAAGCAATTCTTGGTGCGTGTATATGGCACATTCCAATTTCCACCTCCATGAATGAAAGACTGACGAAGGTACCCAACAATTATTCTCACCAGAAAAATCTCCAAACTAGACTATATACTAACTTTTAAGGCACACAATAGTACAAAATTTTTGTTGTTCAAGATCATACTACTCCCTACTTACTTCCCTCTCCATTTTCCCTTTTTCTTCCTTTATTCATTCATTTTCTAACATCAATACATTGCCACCACTTCAGCCCTACTTAGTGATACAATGTGAGGACTGATGAATCATGAAATAGTACATAATTTCAAACTGAGCATTCAGCTTTTCTTTCTAGACCATCTCAACATAGTCTGTTTTCCAAAAGGAAATTTACAACATACCTTATATAATTCAAGCTTAACACGGCTCTTACCTTTCCTTTTCCCATTTGTTATAAACTAAAAGGTTACACAGACAACACATTTTTACTCATTAAGTACTAAATATTTCGTCTTAGTTTTCATGCCAAGTCAAGCATGAATTTGGGATTGGATTTATAACCATGGGTTCCAATGCGCGAATCTTGTGAATGTAACATAAATTTAAGTTTATCTCTAGCTCTTAGAGGACATATTATTGGCTTGATTTGTAATGTAATATGCGTGGATAGTCCATAGGAAACTTAGCTCGTTGGTCACCCTTAAATGGATTATGTTATTCTAATAGGATGGTCATGGCTCCATGAATCATCTCATGTCTCATATCAAATTTAAGTTTCACAGCTCTTAGAGTACATTATTGCCATGCTTTAAATGTAAAATGTGTAAATAGTCCATATGGAAATTGAGCTCATCGGTTGTCCCCAAATGCATTATGTTATTCAAAAATGGTTAAGGCTACATGAATCATCTCATACCAAATTGTCTTTGCAGGTACATGGAGTCATACATGATAAGCATGGAAAAAAAGTGGCAACAATTAGTGGAAAATGGGATGAGCTTGCATTCTCTATCAGAATAGTCTGTCAGAAGATGTCGGATGTAAGATTCTGATTCAAGTCATTTGGATTTGGAGCGAAGCAAAGCCATCAAATTTCAAACAAAGTACAACTTAACGCGTTTTGCAATCACCCTCAATGAGCTCTCTCACAAGGCTTAAGGTAAGGGGATATTATAATTGATAGTAAATCTTTGTGTCCCTGTTCATCCGTATCTTTCAAATGTATTCTCATATCAAATGCTACCATTGTCTCCGCCAAACAGAAAAGTTGCCACCAACAGATTCAGGAAACTGGAGCCTGATCAAGGTTTCTTGAAAATGGAGAGTATGAAATGGCTGATTCCAGAAAAGTTGAGGTTGGAACAGAGGCAACGTGAGGTATGGAAATAGTAATTTCTTCATTATTAACACTAATAATTAGCATAGTGTCATCTATAACTTCTTAGGTTTTTTGGGGCTTCGGAGATCTGTCGTCATTTATCAGTTTAGTGTTTAATATACATATTAGCTCGATTGTAATTAGGTAACAAGGTACTTCACATGCTTAAACCTGGTTTTATATACAAGGTGTTCAAATGAATTCGAAGTTGCTCACTTGATATTCATGTACAAAGTCAGTGTTAGAACACTTCAGAAACTTGAAGGAATTTTGTTAACTCTTGAATCGGATAGTTCCTTTTATGGTTGACAGCCTAAGTGAGAAAGGCCAAAAGTTTAGAACAACTTGGCTTACACAAATGAGACGTAAGCAAATCAGAATTAGTTCTGGATTGTCGATCCAAAGTGGTAGTAAGGTACAAATTTTCATTATCTTGGGTAGTAATCCCTGTTTTTGTATTCGAATCTTTCGAAGCAATGTTGTTTATTTTTATTCTAATAAGGTGATACCGATTAGCTGGGATTAAGTTTTAGTCATGATTATACATATACCTTAAATCAATATTTGCTAGAGTCTTTTAGGGGTTGTTTGGCTGGTGGGATAAAAGATAAAATCTTTGGATAAAATGCGGAGGTATTTTATCCATATTTTATGGGTATTAATTAGTTCTGAATAACAACAACATACTCAGTGTAATCCCACAAGTGGAGTCTGGTGAGGGTGTGGGTATGCAGCCTTACTCCTGCCTAGTGAAGGTAGAGGCTCCATTAGCTCAAGGAAAGCATATAAAAGATTATGTAAGCAAACATAGTTGAAGAAGCCATGATGAGAAACAATGTAGAAAAGAATAGTAGCAGCAGTAAAATAATATGATAACTGAAGTAAAGTAAAGAACAAGTAATACTAAAATCGAAGAATAAGATAGTAAAAGTAGTAATAACAGTATTGAAAAACTAGACAACACTCAACCTACTGACCTTCTATCCTAATTCCTGACTACTCCATATCTTCCCATCTAAAGATTAAGTACTGTCCTCGGTGAGCTGCAGTTGAGTGGTCCTCGATGAGCTGTAGTTGGCCAGTATCCCAGAGAAACATTGTTTCTCTTCCCATCAAGTTTTTAGAAACATTTATTTTCATTTACTTAACATTGGATTAAAAATGTGCTGAAAATGGACGACATGAACCATGATAATTCATATAACCTATCCCTAACTTGCTTGAAATTAAGTCATATTATTGTTATTGTTGTTATATTGAGTTAGTTATCAAGATTTTGTATATGCAGGCATCAAAGATGCAGGAAAGAGGCTGGCAACCAAGGTGGTTTGCAAAACCAAAAGGTAGTGATACATATCAATATAAGGAGGATATTGGGAGCTAGACAAAACTGGTAGTAGGTTCATGTCCACATATTTTGGTTGAAATATCTCGACACATTTTGACCCCCAATTCATTGTTCTTGGTTCTTATTCTCATTATTTTGCACAAGCAAAACAGAGTACAACTTGTACATGTAAACTAAAACCTATTTTGCTCGGACTCAAAAATGTTGACGGGTGCATGTCGGATACTTCAAAAGTAGTGCATTTTTGAGTCGAGCAATATAGACTAAAACCACAAAGGTAGATAGATTAAAAAGATTATTGCTGAAGGAGGAAGAAGAAAAAAAAAAGGCCTTTTTCACTTCCCTTGTGTCCTACACCAATTGAAATATTGTATTTAAGCAGAATAAGATATACAATGCCTTCATGGCTGTTGAATTTTTGATGTTGTAACTGATTGTTCTAGTTTTTTTTTTATGGAATACAACAATGTATATAAATTTGTCAGACCTTTTGTTAATAGTTAAAACTTAAATGTTAGGTGGTTGAATTTTGTATATGTATATTGCTCATATATGTGTGAAAATATTTTGATGGTGCGAGTCTAGAAGTGTCTCTTGGTGCCTATAAAAACTCCCTTGTGATGTTGTTATGTAAAAGAGTGAACTATTTTTGGAACATTATTGGTATGGTTCATGTCACATCTCCCTCGTTCATCCCTCTTTGTGCCTTGTGACATTACGAAGAGACTACCTTATTTTTCCAACAAGTGGTATCCATAGCATTGGGAATCTCCATTGAAGAGTTTTTCGTGTTGGTGTGAGTCTAGAAGTGTCTCTTGGTGCCTATAAAAACTCCTTTGTGATGTTGTTATGTAAAGAGTGAACTATTTCGGAACATTATTGGTATGGTTCATGTCTATCTCCCTCGTTCATCCTCTTTGTGCCTTGTGACATTACGAAGAGACTACCTTATTTTCCAACAAGTGATATCATAGCATTGGTTATCTCCATTGAAAGTGTTTCGTGGTGTAGAGAATCAAGAGTGGCGGCTATCTCTATCGAAAGTGTTTTTCGTGTTTGTGAGGGGGAGAAAGACCAACCCGTCGAGAAGGTGCAAGCCTTGAAGAACTTCACACAAATAGGAAAATAAGACGTGAGAAGTTGCCCTTTGAGGTTTTGTTTGCAATAGAAAATTTAGAAGATGGTGGAGAATGAAGTGTCTCTATTCAACTTAAGTTTAATGGTGATGTTGGAAATAGTAAACTTAAATATTGGGTATCTGAAATTCGAAATTTATCGATTTTCAAGTAAAGTCGATGCTACTTTAATATAAAGGTCGATGTTCGTCGTGGAATGTCTTTCTTAGGATCACAATCATCATCCTTCATATTCTTTATAGTTGTTCAACATATGTAACAAGTTGAGATCAAGAATCAACAATCAAATATTAGAAGGATAGTAATTGTGTTTAGTGAAGCTTTCAAAAAGTGTATTTGAGGAGAAATTATTTTTTTTAGCTTCGCTACTATTCAAAATAAGCACTTTTGATTTTCTGGAAAATCTTTTTTCAATTCTTTCATATTTGATCTGGTAAACTTTTGGAAGAGAAAATATTTTCTTTTTAGGAAAGCGAGTTTTTGAAAAATAAGGAAAATGACTTCCCTAATTGAGGTAGGGTAAAATAAGTTCGACAAGTAACATCTCACATTATTGTGTCCTCTTCACCTTCCAACACACCTCTTCTTCACTCTACGCCTTATTAACTTCCATCTCCCTTTGGCTCCAGCTCTACCCCGTACATGCTTACTTAGTATTTATCTAAAATTATATACAAATATTTCAAAAAAGATTTTCCTTCGTATCGAGCGTAATTGAACAAAGAATCATCGATTTTTTATTTTATTTTTAAAAAAAGAGATGTGATTAGCAAAGACTCCATTTGAACAATGGAGCAAATGGAATATGGAAAAGTAGCAAATTTTTCATGAAGTGAAGTGGTCAAAATTTGCAGCTAAATTTTTCCATACATTGCATTAATTTGTTTTTAACATATTGACAATTGACTCAAAAGTCCTATGAAGACTTGAGAGGAGATTGGTGACTTTATTGAAATTCCTTGGCTGCCTTCTTCTTACTATCTCACTAAGGGGTCGTTTGGTTAGCAAAAGATTTATTTCGAGATATTAATTTTTGGATTTAATTATTTCAGAAATTATTATTTTATTTTTAATAAAATAGATATGAGTTTATTTTATACTTTGGTTGAGATAAAATTTTGGGAGAATTTACATCGAGATTTGTTCTTTCGGGATTATAAAGTTATATTTATCCCACTCTCAATGTGGGATAACTAATGCGAAATAAGTTATTTCAAAATTTTATCTTAGCAAGCGTGAATAAATTCATATTTATTCCTTGCTTTTTTATTAAAGGTGAGATAATAATCCCGAAATAACTAAACTCGGTGATTAGTTATTTCGAATAACTTATTTTTCAATAAGCGACCCTTAAATATTTGACTATCTGCACGGAAAAGAGCTAAATTCAGAAATCGCGGAGCTCTATTCTCTTTTAATGGCAATAATTTTGTTTAAGTAGTTAATCAAACTCCATTAAAACCAGCCCTTTCGCCCCCTAGCTCCCACCCCTACTCCCATTCGTTAAAAAACATAGCTTCGTCATGAAGGTGTTAACGAGTTTCGAACTTGAACTTGAAGTTATATTACTTTATATTTTCATAAGAACGATCATCAATTTTATATTTTAAGCTACGCAAGAATTAAAAAAGTAAAGTAAAAAAAAAGAGAGAAAAGAAACTTATAAAAAATTTCATCATGGCAACAATTTTTTACAAGATCATGTATTTGTATCAAAAGGGTATACAAAATTATTAGTTAACATTTGTTAGGTTCACATAATTTTTTTACGCGATCGGTATTACACTTGATTATTTCGATCGTAATATAAAAAAAATTAAAACAATTACAAAAATACAAAAGCAAGAACATATAATTTCTGAAATATCATATTTTGCCATTGATAAATTCAATTCCCTTTGAGGAATTTCTTGCAAGTCTTTCCAAACATTTCCTATCTGGCTCAGCTTTATTCAGCATAGATTTTGCATCTTCTGCAAATCCACTCTGTATATAAACAAAAAAAAATCAAATTAATAATAATATGTAATAATAATAATAATAATATAAATTCATGATATAAACATGATATCCCTTATAATAATAAATTTATAAGGTGATAATTGAATTTTGGTTCCTCGATTAACGATAAATTCTGATTTTGATCCTTATAATATCGACGAGGCATATCTAACGTTTAATTAACTAAAAAGGTGTATTGTTAGTTCCTTTATAATATGTGATATTTAGACTATTTTTAGAAAATAACAATATACACCATTAAAATTACGCATTGATAATTGAATAATTTAGCACTTAATAAATCGTTACATTCGTGAAGATTTCCTGTCCGACGGATCAAAGGTGTATATATCTATTAGGAAAAATTACAATTGAATGTCTTTGGACCATCTAGTTTACAAAATATGTACACAATGTATAAATAGTGTATACGTTACACTAAATATACATACACTATACATACGTATACTCAACATATACAGTTGAAGTCGTGTCTAGATAGTGTACACTTTGGCCGTGAGTACATTTATCTAAGTTTTCGTATCTTTTAATTGAAGGTTAAATATGCTTATTAATAAAATATCACAACAAAAATAACGATATTTGAGGGACTAAATGTGCTAATTTAAACAATTGCAGTACCTGAATGGAACCATTGGAAAGTAGTCGATCAATGAGATTAAAGTATATCTTTTGTATATTCAGGATGGCCTTGTATACCTAAAATATGATCTCCCATTGTGAACATTTCCACATTTGTCTTTTCTGATATTGCTACTATTTCTGCCCCCTTGGCACTTCCTCTTATATCCAAACAACAACGATAATATATTTAGTGTAAAATTATAAGTGGGGGTGAGAAAAGATATGATGTCACTAATTTCATCTCTATTTTTGTAGGGTAGAAAGGTTGTTTATAATAGATACTTTTCGGCTATGTCGGCTTTTCTAGAATTAAATTTTACTTATATACAATGACAGTAGTATATAAGAGAAGGTAGAGTGTACGAATCTTACCCCTACCGACATTATTAGTATCGTATATATGTATAAGGGAAAGCTTACTTTAATTAGGAGTGATCTTTTCCATAGCTTTTATCGAGGAGATATAAAACAAGTTCACTTCAAAGAGGAAATCGAGGAGATATAAAACAAGTTTTTTTGCACTATCAGTATATTTTAACATTGAATTTATTGTACTTTTAGGAATATAATAATTGTTAAAATTCTAATATTTTTCCAAAATATATATATATATATTTTTAATCAAAAATACTATTTCGGTTAAAATTAAAATTGTAGCTAAATTTACATCAGCATATCACCGATTTTAACGTTACAATAAATAATAACCTGCCTTATTTTCATGTTACTAATCTCTCTATATATATATATATATGAACAATTTATGTAATTATTTTAGGTGACGCGATAATATATATATAAATTATTATTTTACACTTGGCATCAATGTATTGAGGTTAAACTATTCTAGCAAGTCAAATATGCATGGAAAATATTGGTGATAGAATATATATAGTTAATTACATAGTGATTTGACTCATGACTTTGTACTAATTTTTTTTTTTATGTTCCACACAATTTACTGAGAATTCTAAGTAAATATGATTTCATAATAGAAAAAAATTAAAAATAAAAAAATAGAAATATATTACTCATTTGGTGACACTCAATGATTGAAATTCTTGTGGAATTTCATCCAAATCTAAGGAAGCTATGTGTAGAGAAGTCCTTCACAATGTTCAATTTCCTTAGTCCAATATCCCAACCATTGTTTGCCTTTCCAACTTTTCCTCCCAAAGCTCTACACAAAACCTATATATGGATATGAAAAAATTGAGTAATTATATCGTTCTGATAATAGCATACTCGGTGTAATTACATAAGTGAAGTTCGAAAGAATGCGTATTGTGTCATGAGCTTACCCGAATTTTGGGATATGAAAATTGAGTAATTATACGCGCGACAACAAGTATCTGCAGTGTGGCCATGTAAATAGGGTTTGGGGGCGGAGGATGATAGTGCGTATCTTTGCTTATCTACATCTTTGAGATGAAAATTGAATAAATATATTAGATTTATATTCAAAATTTCTCTTTTTTATTTCTAGAGAAAAGTTCACTATCAGGTAAAATTGACCTATAATAATAAGTAAATTTAAGATTACGTATTTATGATTTAAGATGATTTATCTGTAAATATTTTTGAGTGACCTGATATTGCGAAAAATTCTTTTATATTTAAGCTTTATGGTAAAAGAACTTTACCACAATAGCAAAGCAAAAAAGTTCTTCTTTTAAAGCAGATGCAAGTAGTTTTAGCAAGAAGTGCATGCAATGTTGTCCTTTGCACTTTGGAATTTGTACTTTACCCAACTTGTTGGATGATTTTATTTATTCTTAGAAAATATCATCCCTTAGGTTAAGGGGAGTCTTGGAGCATTAAAGGTAAAGTTTTTTTTTTATATGATTACGGGTTCGGCTACAAAGTATCCAATAATACATGTGTAAGAACAAAATGTCAGAAAATCACATCCTCCTTAGTACGTTTCTTTTTTCAAATCTGTATAAATGCGAAGTACTTCGTGTATCCCGAGTTACGCTTTTTTCCAATTCATTTCATATGTATATATAAGTGGCAGTCAATTTTAACATGTTTATAGTAGGTTATCTATTTTATTTTGAATTACTACTGTACATTGATTACATGCATGTTATCTTTTACGTAATCTGACAAATATAAACATCTTTTATCGCTAAACGAAGCAGTACTGTCGATATAAAGTTAAACACATACTGGTGTCCAAGCAAATGCAAGAACTTTCTTTTGCATCAAATACAAAGTTTGCAAAAGTAGACAAAGTTTGAGAATCAATACTCATTCCCATAGGCATCAAAAGGACTTCCACTAACTACAAATCCTTCATAGTTAATAAGTTCATCCATATTTGGAAATTCACCATCAACAACTCTAAACAAATCCCATTTTTCTCTAATTCTTTATCTACCAAAAGCTTCAACAAACACATTCCAAATATCCTCATACATTTTCTTCACATATTCTGAGTCTTTGCAGCTAATAGATAAAAACTTGTATTCTTGATTTCTCATCACCTTGAATATCAATCTTCATTTCTCTTGTAGGGTGGGGGTGGGGGTGGGGTTTGGGGGGGAGGGGCACTATGTGAGTGTGTGAAAAATGAGAAAAATGGATTCTTGAAACATGTATGGAATCAAGAAAATTCTATTTGTTGGATTGTGTTTGAGAGAGTGTAGATAAATGAACTATTTATAGAAGCTTTAAAAAAAAAAAAAGTGGGGTGGGGGATTGTGTTTTGGGGGTGGGGTAGGGGGAGGGGGGTGGTTGTGTTTTGGGGGTGGGGTAGGGGATTTGATGTTTTTAGTCATATGAAATATATCCACGCGTTTTGTTGTTGTTAATTGAATAAGTATTTTTTTCCTCAATGTTCAAGTACTTGAGTAATTAACGGCGTTATTTGTTCGGATATTTTTTGTCGCTATAGTAAGAAATACTATTATAGAGAATATATAATATAACACAATATAAAAAGTCCAGTCTCCAAAAAATGGCCAGATTATAGTGAAATGTTAGTATGGAGGATGTAGTTATCTATAGCGAAATATTGTTATAGAGAATATATAATACATACAATACAACATGAAAAGTCGATCTCCAAAAAGAATTTGACCACTATAATGAAATGTTAGTATAGAGGACAAGTTGTTATAATGAGAATATTGTTATATAGAGCATATAATATAACACAATATGGAAAGTCGAGTCTCAAAAAAAAATTTGACCATTATAGTGAAATGTTAGAATAGAGAATGTGATGTTATAGAGATGTTTGATTATATTTTCAATTTTTTTTGTTCGTACTTATTATTTATTGTAATAATAATAGTAATAAATTTTTATATATAAATTTATGTTTAAATCAAAATATTAAATTGAGATGAATTTGATATCGTAACGCTCGTTAGAACCCTCCATTTATAATTGTTTTTCTTGCAAGGGCCTAATTAATTTTACAAAACTAATTAAATAAATAATGAAGAAAGTCATTAGATTTTTTCCTAAAGTTTCTTGCTAATTTTTTAATTTAATTTTTGAATCTATTTAATTAGTTTTGCTAACAAAAAAAATATATCAAACGAAATAATACCCATCAACATATAATTTTTTCAATTTAAATGTTATAATTCAAAACAATAATTAAAAACTAAAAAAAACATGATATATATATATATATATATATATATATATATATATATATATATATATATATATATATATATATATATATATATATATATATATATATATATTTAAATTCGCTTAATTTAAAAGATAAGTTATTTACGAGTATATATCGAAATATTAACGTGTTTGAAGGTTATATATAGACTTAGTGTGTATTCCATTGTAATGAACTTTTTTACTTATGCAATAGGAGCTTTCTTAGTATTTCAGTTAGCGAAGGGTGCCGAAAGTCGACGGCCGGGTCCTATGTCCCTTGTCTCAACCAACTTTTTCTTGTCTCGACCTTTTGGAACTTCAATTTCGACAGCTACTTTTTAATATAATCGACTTTAATTAATTTGCGATTAAGATATTATTTTATATTTCTATTGTTTGTTTCGTGATTTTTATTACAAAAAATGGGGTAAAAATTAATAAAAGAAAATGAATTTTTATTATTATTACTGTACAATTTTGTTGAATAAGTCTTTTGAGAAATTCCATGAGGTATTATAGAATAATATGTCTACATCATTCAATTAATTATTATTCCTATCAATTAATTTAGTACTAGGATTGTATTGTCTTTATTAATTAGTATTATATTTATTCCATGCATAGATAGGGGTTAATAAAAAAAATTGTATTATATTATTAGGGGCGAAGTCGAAAATTTTACTAAGAGTATTGAATATAAAGAAATAAAAACACGAAAATAAAAGGAATTCAATGTTCTACGCTATATATACATATATATATATATGAAAAAATTATTATAGTCTCGTATATAATAGAGACAAAAATGTAATATCATATAACATATGGATTCGACGTAATCAAATAGTTATGATAAAAAGAATCACTAAATATATACGAAAATTATATAAAATTCAGTTACTAGCACAATTGAGGCCGTGTTCTAGAATTATTCAAAACTCATAAGATTTAAATTCGACTCAAGCTTTTATGTATATATACTATATACAATTGTAATTTTCCGACATATAAATTTCTCTTATCCCAAAAAATAATTATAAGTAATCATTATTTAAAAAAAAATGAAATTGATAACTTTTTCATAATGTCACTATATATAGGTGAAATTTATTTTTTATTTTTTTTAAATATAGTTTTCCTTTTAAATGAAGAATTTTATCTATGATGAAGTATGAATTAAATCATAATTTAAAACTTAAAAATTAAAATTTTCAATTTAATCAATTTGGACAAAGAAATAAATGCCGGTTGGTTTGGAACACTACCTAAATAAATTTCTCACTCAAGTCAATTCTTTCTATTTGTCCTTTTTTGTCTTTTTGAATGGGTCATTTTTCTCGGTGTTACGTCTGCGTTTTCGAAAATAACCTCTTTATCTTCGTGAGGTAGGATAAGTTTCGCTCGAGGGTGTGAAGTCATCGAGCGGAGGGTGGAGCTCACAGGATTAGAGACGCTCGCGCGGAGAGTCTGCTTGATGGTTAAAATACATTCTATCCTTTACCAGGACAACACATGAAATTTCACTCAATTTGTTGTGGTATTTGTTATGAAAGGGTAAAATTATCACAAATTTAGACTACGGTCATTTAATCATAAAATCGTTATAATTTAGTGATAAACCTTATCGAGTCATACATATTATTAAGTCACAAATTTATATTTTTATTATAATGATATATCGTTCAACTATATTTATTCGATTCGATCCATTGATATAGTCAAAGTTGAAAATATCTAAAAAGTGAATTGTTTGAAAATGAAATTTAGAGGTTTTTATTAGAAGTGTTAACTAATCATAAAATCATTTACTCTCAAACTATAGACTATAATATAATAATAATCACACTTAATTTACTATATGTTGTGACGGTCAAATTATTCTATTGAAATGTTCAAAATTCATCATATCTAACTTTTCAACTTAAAACTACTTTATCGATATTTATTTTGGGGTTCGATTAATCCGATTTATATTAAAAAGTCTTTAAGGGGTAAAGCATCGTGTATCAAAGGTGACTTCATATTTAGGGTTTAAATTCAAGTCTTTTAATGTGATTAAAAATAGAGGAATATTTATCATTTCGCCCATCTGATTTAGACACTACAAGATAAATCCCCCGTTCACTTTCGGTTATCGCGTTTTACTTTGAGTCAATTTGACTAATTTTGAAACGAATTGGAATTAATTTAATATTTAAATATTCAAGAAACTATACCAAAAATACTATTAAGCTGCAATTCTTCTCGTATTATAAAATGTTGATCAAGATACACTTTCGAAAAGCGAAATATGGCGGTAAAAGTAAACGAAAAGAATATAATATAAAAGACTGTCATACCCTAATTTTTTATTTTTATTTTTGGGTCAATTCAAGATGACATTTAATGTGCCATTTCCATTGATTGTGGTCAATTATGCTAGATTTGTAGGGCTCCTTGACTTGACTATCTTTTTAAATTACATTTTATTTTTTATTTTTATATTGCATGGTTGTATTTTGTTAATAAATATGTCTAGATACATTGCATGTTAATAGTACGAGTAAAGCTCGAATCCAAAATATATAATTAAGAATAGTGAAAGAATCTTACACATTCCGTCATGTCTCGGGATGATAGTATGTCATGTCTTTGAGCTTATTCGTTATTTTTTATCTTAATTTATGTGGAACAATTCGAATTTCGAGCACCAAATGGCATGAAGTTAATTCTCTATTGATATTTCTTTTGGTCATTTTTCCATATCCATAACTTTAATTGAACTCCAACATATTTATTGTATTTTCAAGAGTATACATATTTAAAAATCTCAATTCGTTTTCCATTATCAATTAGGCAGAGTTTAACTTATAAAATGATTATTTAAATATTTTAAAATTTATGTATCACGTCGGCATCGGGTATTCACGAGATACAATGAATGCGGTATTGGGTGTTTACTTAACATCGAGTTGAGGGTCAAATTAAAGTGTCTAGATGCGCGCTCTCAAATTTTGAATGTTTATTTGCAGGTTGAACCCGAGCTTAAGCGTCACATTTATGTGTATAACTTTTAAAGATAAGTATTTTGACTTTCTAAATTTGACCAAAACAGCAGTAAATCTCATCACTCATAGAGTGAACTTAACTGGCCTAACCTCGTTAATTAAATGGTTTGAGGTAAAATTTTAATTACAGCATAAAGTTAAAATTAGAATCGATTAATTTTATATACCTTCTTTTATTTTTTTCTCTTAATTTTATTTTAAGTATTTCATTCACCTTTTCTTTTTTGTTGGTTGCAAATACAATGATCAAACTATCCTTTAGAATTTCTTTTTAGAAAATACTTTTGGAATTATATTCTGATTCATAAGTTTATAATAATAACAACATATGCCCCCAAATTGTTATTGGACCAGCATTCAATATTCATCCACAATTATTCTTCATTTTGGAAGGTGACCAAACTTATTGAATCTTTTCTTCCAAAAGCCAATACATATCACATCCGTTTCAATTCATTTATCTGATTTTACTTAACGTGAAATTTAAGAAAATAATTTTTTTTAAAAATTTTGTGATCTGAAACCGTCAATTGAAAAGTTAAAATTAAAAAAAGAAAAGAGACCATCTTTTTAAACGAGTAAAAAATGACCAGCAAATTGAAATGGAGGACTGGTATTTTCCGAATGGAGAAATTTTTTTTTAAGAGTTTGTTACTCGCCAATGGTTATGCTTGAGATTGATTAGAGTTTAATCAGAAATTTTGTGTTTGAACTCTAAAAATAATTTATCGACTTTAAAAAAAAGCATTTTTTTTAGTTTTAATGTCTTATGAAGGACTCGAATCACGTTTGGCACATGAGAATATATTAGGTGAATAAATTCACTAATTTTTATGAGATAAATGGGCAAGTAGGATTCATTTTCAATTTCCAAAAGGAATATTTGGAAGATTTTTTCTTCTAATCTTTATTTTTTTTTAAAAATGAAAAGGAAAAAGAAAATAATTTTCCTGTCTATTTGGTATGATTTAAAAGTTTTGGACTTGGGCAAGTTTATAAAAGAGTTGGGTCTTTTGTATAAAATCTTGGTGAAGAAAACAATACTAGTGTGTCTTAGGAGTACATTTAACTTGGAGGGGAATACCAAAGGGTGTGATGGGAAGATTGAAATCCGTTTGTTCTTAATCTTAGATTTCGGGTTCTTGAATTCAAGATTTGTCGGTATAGCGTTTTTAGTGGGCCTATCCCGGTATGTATCAGAATATCAAATTGATAAATTTTAGATACCCGGATGGTTAAACCAATTTAAAAATTGAAGAAATGACTTGACGCAATAGTAAGATTTAACATCGGGTGATTAAGGCCACAGTATAAATTAAATGCAGAGACAATCTTTATGAAAAGACAAAGATAAGACTAATACATTAATATATCCAATATGGTTCGGTTCTTTCTCGAACTACGCAAATGTGAATATCAAAATCTTAATGTATTGGATTATCCTTTTTTAAATTTTATTTGCACATATAGCTACGCTTGACATGCAAATATCTGAAGTTACATATGAGAGAAGCTCATATATTTCTGCCCGAGTTTCTTAAAAAATGATTGTAATTCAGTCATTTTTACCTGAATTTCTGCTATATATGACTGAAGTTCAAGCAAAAATGACTAAAATTAGAGACAAAAATGATTGAACTTCAACAATAAATGGTCGAACTTTAGCAGTATGTAACTAACTTCAACCATGAAACTTCAACATTGTGTCTGGTTAGACTCTATCAAGACTAACTTTAGATACCGTATCTGAAGTTGTTGGAAGCGAAGTGCCGTGTAATAATTATTAAAGCGGGCACAAGTTAAATGACAACGTCTATTTGTGCACTTCGCTCGAAATAAGCCACAAAAAAACTCCCTTCTTTTCTAAGCCCAAGCCCATTTAAAATCTTAAGGACTTATTGAGCCCAATTTATTCAGCCTGGATTCCAAGATTTTACAAGTAAATCAATGGGCCTTTTAGCTACTTTAATGGGCCTTCTTGTTAGAAAAATGCTAACTCCGAAGTATGGGCCCTCAGATAACATGCGGCATTTGCACCAAATGACCCTTTAAAGTTATTTTAGACTTGTGTTCCATAGCCTATTTTATTTTATTTTTCACCGATATCCGATTTTTTAGGGGCTCGACTAATCTAAATTTATGTTGAAAAATCTCACATTAGGGAGTAAAGAACTTTTTACTAAAAACATGGCGACTAATCGAATTCGTGCCGAATATCTCACATTGAGAGGTGAAAGCACTTCACATCAAAAATGACTTCTTCATACTTAGGACTCGAACCCGAATACTAACCACTCTCCAACAATGTTTGGTGAACCCATAGTCAATTGGTTAAATTTATTACATAGAAATTCATCTAATTACTCTTTAAGAAAATTTTTAATATTTTTAAATAAATAGTTTTTTAATATTTTTATTTGTTAGTTTTTTATTTAATAATATTTAATATTTGATTTTTGAAAATTAAAAAATTCTGCAGGCTTTGTTTTCTCCTAAATGGACCTTATGCATAGTGTTCGAACTCATATGCCTTCCAAAATAAGGGAATTGACATCTTTGCGCGTACGTGATAAAAAGACCTACCTCCATGGTTAGTGTCGATTTTACAGCTCGCTGCACGAAATTAAATTAATCGAGATCTCAAAGCACGTAGATATTAAATGCTCGAGTTAAAAATAAATAAAAAAAATATATTTAAAGTTAATTAATTTTTTCAAATAAAGACTTTTTGATCGTGACAACTTGGTCACAACTTTTTAATCTATAATGTGGTCTAATCATATCAAAATCATCTTTTTACCCAATTATTACTTTAATATATTTTTACTTTTGTCTTTTAAAATTTTCTTATACTTTTTTTATTCTCTATTAACGTCACATATAACGGCTGCTTTTAAACATTTGACTATAAATTAAATATATCCTATTGTGATTTGTGTGAAGTGGTCCAAAGTTTTTAGTTTAATAAGAATTCGATGCTCGGAATTTACTGATCCAATTGATTCAGATTAACGTTATATTAATACTAGGAGATAGAGTTTAAGCTCGATATCTATGATTTATATACAGTGAAGGGGACGAAATCAAGAATTGAAGTTTATGAATCTACATAACGGTAACTACAATAATAATTTGATTCACGTCGAATATTTATAGACATCAATCTGTGAGTGTTTTCATATTCGTAATCACCCAGTCTCAAATCTTAAGATATTATCATCATCGCTTAGATACTCAAATTATATTTTCGTTTAATTTTTAGAAAATATATGAGAACAACTATTATTTCACCCTTTCACAATGTTCACGTGAATATATATATATAAATTATTTAGCGATGGATTAACGATGAGATTTCACCAACTGATTTTTGCTGAACATTGTTGAAGGTGGTGTGGTCCAAATTCTTACTACTACTACTACTCATTACTTATAAAGCAACAAAAGATTTGAGAAGAACAAAAAAATAAAGTGGTTTCATTATGAAAAGTTCTGAAATGGCTTTTTGGCCCAATCCTTTATTTTTGAGTTTCTGATTCTTTCTAAATGAATAATGCTTTCTCCATTTTCAAGAGAACTTTCATATTTTTATCTCTATGATTATATGGTTGATCGAATTAGCGGGAGGATTTTGAAAATAATTTTTTTATCTTGTATATGGAATAAAATTTATGTATGTCTGATCTTTTATGAGATTGTATGTTTCTTGTTGTTGCTGTTTTCGTTCCCATTTTTGTTGTTGTGTAATTTGTCGTGCTAGTTGTTGTTTTTTGATATTATATATTTGTCTCTTTTTTACTGTTATTATTTTTTTAGTCTGCTCCTGCAGGGTCCTGCCCAGGAGCAAACACTGCCTTGCCTTTGAGATAGTGGTAACTGGAGTGCCAGTCTGTTCTGGCCCTGCATCTGCCTTCGGTGGGATTACTTGTGTTGTTGTTGTTGTTCTATCAACATGAGATAGAGAAACAGCACCTTACATCTTTATGGCCAGAGGGACCCTTCACTAGATATATAGTCGTTGTTTGAGTTGAGAGTCTTTTAGAAAGCAGATGCTTTTTATCTGCAAACGTAGGAGTAAAGAATCAGTATATTTTATTATTTTTTAGATCGCATTTATAGAATTATGTTAAATATGTTATTATTGTATATATCGGTTTAAACTGAATTTTACCTTTCTTTCTTTCTTCCAAATAGATTGAGTAATTGAAAGTACACACAACCCTTTATATTTCATCATTGCATTTTGCAATTGAAGACAATTAGTTCATAATTTGAAATGAAGCTAATAATATAATTAGTGTTTCAAAACTATATAATTGATCTCTTTACTGAAAATTCTAACTTCGCTGCTATAACATTAATTCGGTATAAAAATTAGCCTACAAGAAGTCAAAGAAAACTCAACGTTTATTGTATAAACATCAAAAACAATTTTGAATGTATATGTACAATCTAACTCATGTTAACCTAACTCTATCACTTACTATGAGCTTTCGGAATCCAATAAAATCTTCGTAAAATCGATACGATTCACAGTTATGATTCATTAAATTAACAACACTAATTAATTTGTATCCTCTCGAGCACTATCACGTATTCGTGCAAGGATTAGATAGTTGATGATCCATACGAGTCTTCTAAAAAATATCTTAAAATCTTCGAGCTGAATTACATCTATCCTCCCCTTCTCGGAAAACATCTACAATCACAAGCAATTGACTTTTAGAGTGGGAATGAAAATGACGAGTTCGATACGCACAAACTGGCCTCACGGGGGGTTCGAGAGTCGAATCGCAGAATACATTATAAGCATTCCTGCTACACGTTCTGATACATATTATTTTCCATGGCTGACGATCGTAACATTTTGATCGTGACAAGACTTTACCGATTTTCTTCAAAACTTTTCCTCATACTACAAAATCTGCAAAAAAGCATCTTCACCAAAAAGCCTCTTAATCCTCTATAATTGTCAGCTTTTTTCTTTTTCTTTCCTCTCCAGGTTTTTTTAAAAGGAAAGCAAAAGAAAATTCCAAATTTCATAGAATAATAAAAAGTAAAAGCTAAAAATTAAAAAAAAAAATCCACAACATGAAAACAAAAAGAAGAAACTAGAAGAAGTGGAAAATTATTTTGTAAATTATAATTTAAAAAATCATTATATATATATATATATATGTACTACTATTTTCTTTTCTAAGTTTCCAAAACACACAATAAGTTATGTATTTGAAGGATCCATGCACAAGTTTCTTGCCTCTGTTAATGGAAATTTGAAAGGTACTCTTCATTTCTCTCTTTTTATACAATTTTCTTCTCATTTTTCATAAAGTTTTATATACATGTTGTGTGTATGTGTTTGAGGTGGGGATGGGGGTGGGGTTGGGGGTTGGGTGGGAGGGAGGTTAAGAGGTGAGAGATATAAATATTTCCGGACTTGATTGAACTGATTAATTCAGATTAGGTAATGGCGTGGTAAAGGTGAAGCTTGATGTATAGTTACGAGGCAGAATTCAATAGTCAGTATTATAGCTACATATAGTGAAACATAGTTAGTTGGACACCTTTCTTCGAAAATTACATTGTGCATGTAAAAAATTTTTGAATTCATTAAGCTACCAACGCTTTGACCAAAGGTATGTTTGTTTTCACATTAAGAGAATCCACTTGACACATATAAATAATTTATTCAAAATTTAAAAAGTATTTTCTTATATAATTTGGAACTCATAGGCACCAAATTCAAGACCTGTCTCTGCCTCGTAGCTAGGGCCATTTACGAGGATATATAATACTCCTATCAAAATTTATCCGTTCTCAAATCTCAAACCAAAGTACTCTGATTAATAATAAAACAATATTCATATCCATTAATAGTACATATTTATTATCTATTTTCAAAACTCGGACCCGAAACCTTTGATCAATACTCAAAGTGGAGATTGGTGGAATTCACTTGCAACACTCCATGTTACACATGGCAGTGATTAGGGACAATAAATACAGAAAAAGTAGGGTTTGATCTGAGGAAATCTGTTCTGAAAATGATTGATATCTCTCTCTCTATATATATTTTTTTGTCTCTCTCTCTCTATATGTATAGTCTTTAGGTTTCCATCATTTTCTTTGAGTTCTATGTTGGTGTAAAAGAATTGATTTAGCAATTAGTTAGCATTTAATTTCTTTCCTTTTAGAAGAAGAACTATAGTTATTTTTCCCATTTTAGTAGGTCCCAACTTTGTTTTCTAAATTTTTTTTTTTTTTTTGTTGTTGGCACACTTATCTATACACTGAAAATCTTATTATAATTGTGACCAGGCGTTTGTTGAAAGCACCGTAATCGTAAGCGTAAGATGTTATGGTACAATCAAATCTCATTATACAATTCATTCGTTATAACTTATAACGGCATTTCACTGAAGGCAGTTCTTTTCTCCAAACTAATTTTTCATGTTATATTTTCTTTTTTATAGCCATTATTACACTTATAACATGGCGGCATTGGTATGAGAGCGTACTTCTTTGTAAGACGCTCTCATATAACAGTCATACTCAATGGAAATATATGTAATAATATTTCATGAGAAATATATTACGTATAAAAATAGATATTAAAATATTTATGATAATCATCATTAATATCATGTACATAATAATTTCAAGTACGAATATCTAAAAGAAAAAAAAATTATATTAAAATAGTGTCCACCGATTATAGTCGTAACTTCACGAGGAAACACTACTGACATTTGACTTTTCTTACATTCATACTCTTTCTATTTTTTTGTTAGAATTGAATAACAAATAGTACTTCTTTTGATACGCAAAATTATTAAACTAGATTTTTGGGTACTTTTATTTATAACATCTAAATGAATCTAACGTTAAATGTCATTATACATAATAACAACATAATGTAGTAGCCATAAAATTTTCAGACAAATATTGCCACTATAAAGAGATTTATTGTATATGTATACTGATATTTGATGTTTAGATCTCATTTATCTATTTTAATAAAAATACGCAAAAAAACTAGTTTAATAATTTATCAAGAAAAAGAATGTATTTATTAACCAATTTTAATTTTAAAAGAATAGAAAGAGGAAGTACTCTTGAGGAAGAAAAGCACTTACGGGCGTTTTATGTTTTTCACTAGCTTTCCCTCTATTAAAAAAAAAATTAGCTCGTATCTTCTCTCCCGTGTTTAGAAATTTCTAGTAACTAAAAAAGAACTAGAACAACATCAATCATTCGAAATGAAGTGTCACACAACTTAAGCTCATGATATATATTGTTCAATTTGGCTCAACAGGTCTCACGAATTTGTCTCCAAGGATTACGTCATCATCGAGCTTAAAAACTTGCTTGTCAGGTAAACTTGTGTCATGTCTTACAAATCTCTTAACTTTTCCAATCTCATTCTGGTATAGATTCATCTAAAGTGTAACATGCATTTACTTCTTCAAAAGCGCACCATTTAAATCCGCTTATTTATTGACTCGGTCTATTTTAAACTCAAGACCAAATTAAAAGAAGGCAATCTAGTAAATTAAAGTTTCACACGTATAATAAATGTGCCATCAGTCAAGTTTTAACACATATTTACTACTATTATTATCATAACGCGAATTTAAAATTTAAAATTTATGTATCGCTTTCATAAATTTCACCTGTAAAATTTAAAATTTTATGATTAACAACTAATTTTTTGAAGTATAATTTATTTTTGAATAAATCTAATTGTGTAAAAATTATTTTACCCAATATATTGAGTTAAAATTTTGAAATTTATAAAAATGCAAAAATCTTGGTGGGGCCACCCAATTTTCAAACCTATGGGGCCCACAAATACTTATTATATTTGACTAAAAGAAAAAGAGTCAATAAAACCCCAAAGTTTTATTGGGAAAAACAACTAATTAGCAATCTTTGTGAGTCCAACAAATGAATGTTTAGGCCACAAAAGACACTATTCTTAGTTTTGCTTTGGTGATAGTCTCAAGAAAAACATAAATAAAGAAGATAAAAAAATAAGTTATCTCGAGATGATTAATTCGGAATTGAAATAATTCAGAGATTATTATAATTTTTAATATTTGGATGATTTATCTCACGTTTGGTTGAGATAAAATTTTGGGATGACTTACGAAACTATAGTGTTATTTTTATCTCACCGTCAATATCGGATAACTAATCTTAGGATAAGTTATCCCAAAATTTTACTCGAATAAAATATGGGATAAATCATTCAAAAATTAATCTCGTGACTATTTTTCCTTATTCCTTATTGAGGATGAAATAACAATTTTGAATTATTCTAACCCGAAAAAACTTATTTTTCTATCAAATGACCCCTCAGTGTATCTCATGAGTAAAACCTATGAGATAAATAAAATAATTAATATTATTATTTTATCATTATTTTTTACAGGCTAAAAAATTATTTTTGATAGAAGAGTACCGATTCAAAATGCGTAATTAAAAAATAATTATAAAGAAAAATGATGGCAAAATAATAAGATAAATAAAATAATTAAAATATAATATATACATATATATTTTGAATTATTTCTTGAAATTGATGCCCTTTTAGTCAGTAGAGTCAGGTCTTCTCTCATTAAACAAAATAATAATAAATTGTACTATACTAGTATATAATATATACACTTGCTCAAAAGCTGCAAAATATACAGTTTGAATTAGTGTTAACATATTGAATATTTTTAAAAATTTTTGAACCTCCCTTTTGTTGATTTATTTTCATCCGATATCCGATATTTAGGATTCATTAAAATTAAATTGATATCGAATATATTTGGATAATATAATATTTCATAACAAAGATGATTTCATAACTATAACTCCAGGCACGAGATTTCTGATTAAAAATAAAAAAGTATTTACTGTTCCACAATTTTTCATACAACATTCTCTAGCCAGATATCGGAAACTGCCTCTTGCCTACGAGATAGTGGTAAGGTTTTGCGTACAAGTTCATTTGTTGTTCTCCTAGAGAGATGACTTCGTATCCATAACTCGAAAACAAGATCCTATGATTAAAATTTAAATGTGTCTTTTTTTTTATAAAACATTTAAAACCTACCAACCAAATATTTTATAAAATATTTTATTTTTTTTTTTTTTTTTTTTTGGTGGGCAGCGTTTTTCCTGAATAGGTCTTATGCAACGCAAATATGAATTAGTCGGACTTTAATGCGGATATATGTCGAACGTCGGATGAAAAATTAATTTTTTTTTTTTTTATTGCTATCTGCATCAGTATCTAGGGAGGATAGAAAGTTTGTAATTAATGAAGGCTAAATAAAGGGAGGGGAAAAATACTAAGACAGAGATTGCTTGTGCAAATCTAGACAAGTGGGAACTGGACTTTTGAGGCAATGTAAGGTGTGAAGTGAAAATTTGGGTTTCTACCTTACTTGCTTTGGGAAATTGACCCAAGGATGTTGTCTTGGGAGGAGGTGGGGGTGGGGTGGGGTAAAATACAACAATAATATATCGAATGTAATTTTATAAATAAAGTCGAGAAAGAATAGAGCTAGCATGTGGCTTGCCCTATGTTGGGGTTAGTGTTTCAAATTTCGTAAAGACAAGAAATACTAATTAATTTTTTATGCTGAGAAATCTATCTGGAAATCTACCCCTACGACGAACTTCAATCTTCAGGCTGAGAATAATGACCTGAGAAACATGGTTAACATGCACCTATGAGAGAAGTAGCAAAAATGAAGCAAATTAACGAGGGATACAAACTGACTCAAATATCAGAATCATTTGAAAAAACACCTATGAAAGTGAAGATTTTAGGAATGTGATAGTCCTAACTCCTAACCTAGCTAGCGTTCTACGAACACGAGATTTTTGAAATTTATGTAAATATCTATTTGACTATGAAACTTAATCAAATTCTAAAAATTCAATCTATTTTTAAGTTTTCTTCACTCACACAATCTTAAGTTTTCTCCAAGCAAAATGCATATAACAACTTTAAAAACTTAAGTTTTCAAGTTTTAAAATTTCTAACTTCAAAATCTACGACCAAATCGAAAACTTACCTCTAATCTTGTTTAAGCTTACTTGTGGGAACAAAAAGAGGTGGGTTTTTTTTGGTAAATCAATGTCAAGCCCATGCCACCTACCCCCACCCCCCACCCTCCACCCCACCCCCACCACCCAAAAAAAAAGTACACAAAGCAAACACTATTGGGACACTATTTCCTCATGCCTTTCATTTACTCCTTGGCTTCATTATGTTTGTTTTAAATAAGACAGATGAGAGTCACTGTGTTGGGAATAGACATATTACAAACTCACAAGGCACAAAGGATTTCTATGTCCTTAACCTGTCTCCATCAACTTCTTTTTCTTTCTCTTCTTTCTCTCCTTCCTATCCTATACCCCCAAACCCCCAACCCCCCCACCCTTCTAATTCATCTCATAGACTTATAATTGTACTGCTGCTGCTACTACTACTACACCAGCTGAAAGACATTTTATTTTTCTCCCTTCTGATTTTTAAGGATAGGACAAGTTTGCTCATCAAAAGTCCCTTTTATGAAAAACATCATTAAGGTGAGAAAAGAAAAAAAACTTCATCCAAAAGGGGTGTTGAAATGAAGAGTTTTTAGTGGGGCAATGTTCAAACTTTCATTTAAAGGGTGTGATGGAGTGGTAAATGTTTCTTCATTGTTGACGAGAAGTCTTGGATTCGAATCTTGAAATGAAGCTTTCTTTGGTGGGAAGCACTAGAAGTTTAGCGAATGGTGAGGTGGAATGGTAAAGATTTCTTCTTTTTTGATCAGAAGTCTCGAATTTAAATCTCGATATGAAGTTTTTTTTGATAAGAAGCGCGAAAGCTTCATAATGGACCTCTTTTTTAAGTTGGGATTGCTAAAACTCTAAACTTTTTTTACGGGGCACGAATCTGAATTAGTAAAGATAGTAAATTTCGGATACTAATGATTAGAAAATAAAACTATATATATATATAGCCTCATTTCTCACCATTTTTCAGCCCTATGTTTTTCACCTTTCTTGGTTCATGTGACCCCCCTTCTCCCCCCTCTCCAACCCCCTCTCCAACCCCTCTCCTCTCCCCAAAAATGCACCAAAAAAGACAAATCAAACACCCTTTTTAAGTTTCTTGAAAATGGGATTCTTCAAAAAATCTCATCTTTTTTTGTTGCTTCTACTAAATACTCTGTAGGACTTACTCTGGTGGTGGTGGAAGCTGAAGAAAAAAGTGGGTGGCAAAATATCAAACACCTTGTGTGCAATGGCTTGCAGATTTTGGTTCTGTAGATTCCAAGAAAATGTCAGTACCAAATGGAAATGGTTGATTTTGTTTCCAGCTACTTTTTAGGGTTCAAAGTTCGAATTTTCCTGCTTGAAATGGATTTTTCCAGCTGCTGTTTCATCTGTTCTTGATTTTCCGGTGGTGGAAGGCGGCGGTTTGCGGCGGTTTGTGGCGGTGATATTGGCGGGGACGGCTCCAAATCTCTCTGAAAATGGTACTTCTGTATTTATCATTTTTGATCTTGATTTTTCACTTCATTTTTCTACAATTCCTTTTGGTTTTGCTGTTATTATTGTAGAAAATTTGGAATTAAATGTATTATTATTATTATTATTATTATTATTATTATTATTATTATTATTATCTTTTTTGGGAAGAAAAATATACAATTAAATAGGATTTATGCATATTATTGGTGCTTGATTTAGTTGCTAGTAAAAGATATTGCTCCGTCCGTTTTAATTAATGTGATATTTTCGTATCTCGAAATTAAATTTTTAATTTTGAGCCTAAGGCAGGACATTAGCAGCAACAGTTATATATTTCGTGTAATTTTACTTGTGGGGTTTTTGAAAAGATGAAGTGGACGCAATCATATTTGTATCTTATGGAGGTAATAAGGTTAATGGAATATCTTTCGTATCTCGAGAATTAAAATTTTAATTTTGACCCTAAATTAGGACATTAGAAGCAACAATAATAGATTTCGTGTAATTTACGTTTGTGGGGTTTGAACAAGATGAAGTGAACGCAACTTTGTTGTATCTCGTGAGGTATTAAGGTTAATGCGATATTTTCGTATCTCGAGAATCAAAATTTTAATTTTGACCCTAAATTAGGACATTAGAAGCAACAATAATAGATTTAGGTGTAATTTCACTTGTAGGGTTTTGAAAAAGATGAAGTGAACGCAGCACTTATTTATATCTTGTGGAGGTAATGGCGTTAATGTGATATCGCTACCATCTCGAGAATCAAATTTTTAGTTTGGCTAAGTAGAGCATTGCTTCAGCCCAGCAAATAATAGATTTCGTGTAATTTCACTTGTGATATTTGAAAAAATAAAGTGAACACAACTTTGTTATATCTTGTAGAGGTCATAAGGTTAATGTGTTATCTTTCGTATCTCGAGAATCAAAATTTCAATTTTGAGCCTAAATTAACACATTATCAGCAACAATAATAGATTTCGTGTACTTTCACTTGGCGTAGGGTTTGAAAAGATAGAAGTGGACACAACCTTATTTGTACCTTGGGAATATAATAAGGTTATTTTTAATAGATTACCGATAATTATCGCATTTAATTTTTTAAATTATAATTAATATTGTTAATATTATTGTTTGATTTTGTATTTTTAATATTATAAATTTTAATAATTTAAAGTATTAAAAACATACGAAAAGAATTGCGAGAAAAGAAAAGTTGATTTCAATTCTTGAAATTCAAAAGATGCTACGTAAATTAAAAACGGAAAAAAAGTATTTGAATTATTTGTTTTAGGCATAAAAATGGAAATTAAAACAGAAATATTTATGCTAAATAGTTAATTGTTTCTCTTTTCTTTATTTATTTTATTTTATTTTTGTCTTTTTTTAAAAAATTATTTTATTTTAATTTTTGGATCTTTGGATGTGTGGGGTAGTTGAACAGAGATGACATAACAAAAACTAGTAGGTGAAATTACTAGGTTTGCATTTACTAGAATAGGACACTAAGGTAAAAAATTTATTAGCATCGATCGAATAATTATATGATATATATATATATTTTTAAATACAAAAAAAAACATAAACATAATAACAAAAGAAAAAGATAAAAAAATTAAAAAAATTAAAAAAATTAATATAATTTGATGTAAATATCTCATACGAGTAAGTTTTATTCTTCAATTGTTTTAATTTATTTTACCTTTCACATTTTACACTCAATGATGTCTATTTTATTGTGTATTTAGGTCATTATTTAATAGTAGAAAAGCACACTCAAGAAAGTATCACAATTTTTTTAATTTTATATTTACTCGAAAGTATCACAATTTTTTTAATTTTATATTTAATTATTATGTATTTATCTTTTTTATTTTAGTTACGTCAATTATTTCTCAAATTATACCTCGAATTATCAGTTATTTTTTTTTTACCTGAAATATCATTATTGTTCAGATAGAAAAAAGAGTGAAAGAACAAAAACACACCTAAAATATTTAGATTTTTTGAGTTTCCTACCGAACTATCAATTGTTTACTTTTTTTTTAATCTAAACTATCATCAAATGTTTATCAAAACACACCTCAACTATCAATTGCTTACTACTCAAAAAACTCGAATACTTTAGATTTGTTTTTCACCCTTCACTCTAGAAAAAAGAAACAATCTATAGTTAAGGTGTATTTCGATTAACATTTGTCGATAATTCAAGTAGGAAACTCGCACACCTGATGGTTCGGATAAATAAAACTCAAAAAACTGAAATACTTTAAATTTTTTCTTCATCTTGCATTAAAAAACTCTAAGGGATTGTTTGGTTGGGAAATAAGTTATACCAGGATAAATTATCCCGCGATTAGTTATTTCAAAATTGTTATCCCACCCTCAATGTGGATAAAAACAACATCATAATTTCGAAATAAGTTATCCCGTATATTTTATTCCAATTAAATATAGGATAAATTCATTCAAAACTTAATCTCGAGACTATTTATCTCTTATCCCTCGTATCA
>JACEIK010001080.1:39621-65806 GCA_018107945.1 Datura stramonium
CTCTGCAATGCACGAATCCGGATTAATTAGGAACTCTAATATAAATACTGAACACCGGGTGAAAAACAAAACTTCACTCTTAATAAGAGAATTTAGGTTTGAGCTACGAATATAGAATAAATCTCGATAGTGAGTGATTTATTAAAAAACCTTTCAACGCGAACTCAGATTAATTGAAACTATAAATGCGTATACTAATTGCCGGATGGAAATCAAGAAAAAATTGATGCTCCAACATTTGCACAGGGTATCTATGATGTTCGGACTCTTCAAAATTATCGACGGGTAAAAAAAAAACCATGGCAAAATCAGAATATTGCACTTTAGAATTTAAAAAGAATAAAATTATCAGGAAACCAAAAGAATATTGTTGCAGATATCTAATGGACTTACCTTGTCCTCATTCAACAGAACTAATTTGTACTCATTCTGTCATACAGCCAAAATAAAATTAAAAAAATTAAAATATATTGCAAAATAAAGAAATAATTACTCTATCCACCAACGCTTCGACGTATGAAAAAGAATCACTTAGTGTTATTTTTCTCCGTCGACACTAATTTAAGACCTCGTGATTCTCAACTCAACCATCCTACTTTTCTACTTATAATTTTGTCTATATTAGGCACCACAATCATGTCCAATCTCATTTCACCTATACTCTTTCTAGTGTTTCTTTACCTTTTTTTTTTTTAATGACAAGGAAACCTGCAGCCGCTATCTTTCAGGTACGAAAACCTGTAATAGCCCGAAAACAACACAGGAGAGGTAAACCGCACGTTACAGTTATACCTTTTCTTTGGCAGTTGGCAATCTTCAATATAACCTTGAAAATATGAACAAAAGTCTTACCATCATAGTTACTAAATCTGCAGCACTTATGCTATGCTATTTGCACACTTGCACTTACCTTAAACAACAACAATAAACATACCTAATGACATCCCATAATTGAGGTCCGGGGAGGATAGAATGTATGCATACCTTATCCCTACCTCGTGGAGGCAGAGAGATTGTTTCCGAAAGACCCTTGGCTCAAGAGTAGCAAATTGAGTTGCACTTTCCTTAAACAGGTCATGAATTTGCTTTCAAACAAAGCAAGTCCATATTTGTAATTGAAAATCTTACCTTCTTTGCAAATTCTGCTTTAACAATTCGTTTATTGCAAAGATTTAACATCCTAGCATCATCACATTCAAAACTGGAAACAACAAGATAAAATGGAAATGATGAAGTTTATTAGCCACCTAGTCATAAACATGAACTCTCAAAGAAATCAATTTCAGAGAAATTATTAGCCACCTAGTCATAAACATGAACTCTCAAAGAAATCAATTTCAGAGAAAACCATGCTCGATCAACTCATCCTTTAGCAGCTTCTTCTGTGTATGGTGAAAGTGAAATTAACAGGACAAACCAGAAATACCAGTTCCTAATGCCCTATTCAATCAATATTGCAATAACCATATGAACACAGCAGGCTTCAGTAGTTCAATTCTTCTATAGTCTCACCCCATCAAGATGGGGGAGGGGAGCTAGGGTGGAAATGAATCAGTCCACCATCTTTTTCATTTATAGCGAGAAATCTATCTGGAGTCAACCTTTAGGACCAACCTCAGCCTTCGAAACTGGGGGAAGATGAACCGGTCTCTCTACCCTTCTCCACTTAAATATCAGTGTTTAGGTTGCTTGGTGGTAGGGCTCAAACACGTGGCTAAGCCACAAAGTCCCTCAACCTTTGCCAAGTGAGCTAAACCCTGACGGCGTCCACCATTTGTCGTTAATTGTTCACAAAATCTGCTGGTCTTTAGGGCCGAGATCATCCAAATATTTTTATGACCGAGAACTTTGTTAGGAGCCAACCTTTTGTGCTAACTGTAACCTTCAAAACTCAAGCATGATGGGCCCGCCCCTCTATTCTTGTCCACTTAAATAATGGACTTAGTTCACTTGCCATAGGGCTCGAACTTGTAACCTAAGACACAAGTCCCTCAATCTTTGTCAATTGACCTAAACCCCTGGGGGCCGGAGGGTAGGGCGGGGCGGTGATAATCCAATTATAATACAATACTTCATGTTTTCATTCTTAGTAACACTAAGATTCAGAAACCGCATCAATTACACATTCAGAATTCATTCAGGGTCTTGCTACAGCAAATATCCAAGCAGATAAGCTCACTGAAGATTGGTAACATAACACACTAGCAGGACTACCAATTAGTAGAACACAACCAAAAAATAAAATGTCCTGGCCCAGCATACAATCTACTGAAACTGGCATGCAATTGTTCGATTAAATGGATCAAATTCTATATCTCAACTATCAGCTTCTCTGTCCTTATATGGATCCCCAGCAGGCTTCTTTAAGGGATTTTTACACTGTATGACATTTTGGCAAATATAATTGCTCGATTTAGCCCCTATTTCAGTTTATTACCGATTTAACATTAATTACTTTCTTTTGCATTTCTTATTCACTTTTAGGTTTCAATCTCTTATTGCTTCTTGTGTATTGCGTAGATAGCTGATGCATTACTTAAATGATTTATTTGCTTTTGGAGTCCTGTGTGATAAGAAGGTGCCACCAAAACTTAAAGGCAAGTTCTACGGAGTGGTGGTTAGACCAAATATATTGCATGGGGCGGAGAGTTAGCCAGTCAAAAACTCTCATATTCGGAAGATGAAAGTTGCGAAAATGAGAATGTTGTGATGGATGTGTAGGCATACCACCAGGAGAGATGGATTAGGAATGAGGATATCTGGATATGGTGGGAGTAGCTTCGGCGGAGGATAAGATGGGGGAGACGAGGTTGAGATGATTCGGACATATGAAGAGGAAATGTCCGGATGCCCAGTGCGTCGGTCAAGAAATCTCATGTTCCTTTTTCGTTTTCTGTTTGCACAACGACTACACATAATGATTGGAAGTTTGATATTTTCTCCCTATAATGCACATGTGTACACATGACAAATTGAATTCCGCATTTTCTCCCAGTTTATCAATATCCATCTTTTAGTGAAGATTTCAGAGCACTTTTACGCTTCTCATATTTTGGGTTTTATATATTATAAGAAAGTCTAGATTTTGAATGAATAATTTGGATATTTATCTATCACAAATTGAAATTGTTACATCCCAGCCTTCTTTATATTGATATTGCCCTCAAAACCAGCAAGTCTACAGACATTGGAGAGGACAATTTTAGTTGAAAAAAAACACCACATAATTTGGTGTTCCTTATAAGTATAACCTACTCTTGTTCAAGAAACTTTGTGGGACCAGCATAGATTCTTGGAATACATCCATTTGAGAGACTACTGTAAACTATACACACCCAGTGTAATCCCACAAGTGGGTTCTTCATAAATGGATCAAGGAGTCTGATAATTATGATCTTTCTGCAGAAAAGGTTATGTTGCATGTCCTCCTTAGTAACATTAAGAGTCAAAACAAGCATCAACATACAAATATCAGAAACGATTGCGGAGTTAGACTGCAGCATATACACAAAGCATATAAGTTCCCATCAAAACGTTTAGTAGGAACCTTTGGCAGAGCAGTACCAAACATAAAAAGTCTAGGGTGGGCCCAACAACCAATATGCTGGAAGTGGCATGCGATCGTCTGTTCTGATCTAACCTAAGCACAGTATACCTCCCTGCACAACTACTTAACTTCTTATGATAATAGTTCTTTTCTTCCTTTAATTTTAATCATCTTCTTTTCTTTTAAGGAAGGTAAGATATTATTGATGAACAAAAGGCACTAAGAAAGTGCTATAGCAGTTTATGATATGATTCTTTAGTAAGTATCTAACATGACATTTAGGTTGTAGTTGATTTAAGTTTCAGATGAACAGGCTACAAAGTAAAGTTTCGAGTTATATTTGTAGATCCAAGCTATCTCATAAGAAAGGTCGGTACATTATACATCTCATATTAGATCCCCAGAAAAAAAGAGAAAAAAAAGAGCTAAAACAGCCTGTCTCTTTTATCAAATATATGAGATGACGGCCTTCTTAAGAAAAAGGTGATCCACTAGCAGTTGTACTCTTATTGAAATATCAAGTCAAGAGGGCAAGGCTCCTAGCAATGGAGGGGGGAAAGCGGGCTCCTTTCACTTGACTGGTTAGTTAGGAGTGATTTTTTCCCGCATATCTCTACTCTTTTTCTCTTTCAAACTAGGAGGACTAAGTATTTGGCCAAAGATGTGATCTATCTCTTTTCTTGGTTGTAGTGGAACTTTATTTTTATTTTGCGAGGAACTATGTCATTCGGCGTCGAATAATCAAAGCTAAAAGTGTTAGGCATCTTTTAAGCATGTTCAGCTTCCAAAATTCCTGGAGTTACGCCATGGTATTATAACATGGCTTTCAGAATAGAAATTAAAATTATGACATCAGCTGTGATTTTTGACTCAAAAAAGAAAACCCTTCACTCCATTGACAGGTATTGCTTGCAACCCCATATCCCAATAGCTAAACTACAGGAAGCTTCATGTGTCAATGTCAAAGAATTCTTTATGGTTCCTCTATATCATTTTCTTTCAGCACAAAATTGACACAAAATGTGTGGAAGTAGATATTTTTTTCTCACTATAGTGCACATAACATATTGAATTCCATGACTTACAAAGACTAACAGAAGGGAGTAAGTGGTACATGTACAGTACCCCATGGAATTAGTCGAGGTGAGCGCAAACTGGGTTGGTCACCACGATTATAAAAATAAAGAAAAACATAAGGGAGTACCATAATCTCTTTCTAAATAAATGTAGTCTTGTTTGAAGATGCAAAACATTATTTTTAGGAGCAAAGAAAAAGCTAATATCTCTATATTGAGATGGATTCCCCACGAGTGGTCAAAAGAAACTCCTACTTCTAAATAGTTACTCCATTTACATTCTCAACAGGTGAAAAAAGGTCCTCCCTTTGAAGCTTATTTACTATTTTCAACTAGTTTATCACCAACCAAAAGTAAGACTCGATACAAGCTGATCCATGCTTTTAGACATTTCACAATGAACTGTTGCAATATTGAGCACAAATTCTTGTAAGTGGCAGATTGAATAAAACTTGGATCTTTGGAAAAATAACTAACATAAACTTAGTACCCAAAATCAGTACAACAGAGAATCAATAATTCAACTAAGCTTTCTATAAGCTTATCATAATCATTGAACAATCTGAACAAACAAGAATAACAATATCATATCCTGTAAGAAAGAAATAACAACACTTTGAAACATTCAATAATCACCTGAACTATTGCTTGCCATAATTCTCCAAGTACCATTTGTAGGTATCAACAAGACCATCCCGGAGCGAAATCTTAGGTGTCCAACCCAATCCAACAAGCTTTGAAGTATCCATAAGCTTCCTTGGTGTCCCATCTGGCTTTGTTGAATCCCAAATCAACTCCCCCTTAAACCCCACAACTTCCTTCACCAATTCAGCCAACTCCTTTATAGTCACTTCCTTTCCACTCCCCACATTAACATGTTCTAAATCACTATAATTCTCCAGTAAAAATATCACTGCATCCGCTAAATCATCAACGTGCAAAAATTCCCTCAAGGGTGAACCAGTCCCCCAAACAACCACCTTATCAAGATTGTTAATTTTTGCTTCATGAAACCTCCGTAACAAAGCAGGCAAAACATGGGAATTCTCAGGGTGGAAATTATCATTTGTACCGTACAAATTCGTGGGCATTGCTGAAATAGCATCAAAATTATGCTGCAATCTATAAGCTTGACACATTTTGATACCAGCAATTTTGGCAATTGCGTACCATTCATTGGTAGGTTCCAAAGGGGCAGTTAAAAGGGCATTTTCTGGAATTGGCTGGGGAGCAAACTTAGGGTAAATACATGAAGAACCAAGGAACAGAAGCTTCTGTACTTTGTGGTTGAATGATGAAACGATGACGTTTGTTTGGATTTGCAGATTTATGGTGATGAAATCAGCTGGGTATGTGTTGTTTGCGTGTATGCCCCCTACTTTCGCGGCTGCGAGGATTACGTATTGGGGTTTCTCGGCGGCGAAGAAGTTATCGACGGCGGATTGGTTAGTAAGATCGAGATCGGAATGTGTACGGAGGATGAGATTTGTGCAACCTAATTGGTGGAGTTTCCGAACCACGGCGGATCCGACGAGTCCACGGTGGCCGGCGACGAAGATCTTGGCGGAAGTATCTATCGGCATTTTTCTCTGTGTGTGGACTCAGATTTCTGTGTGTGTGTGTGTGTGAAACGACAAGACGAAGAGGACGGGCTAAATAAAAATAAAAAATAAATAAAAAAATAAAAAATGGTGGAAAAAATAGACTAAATAAATAAATAAAATTAGAAAATTTTCTTACTATATGATTTTTTTTTTTAATAATTTCAAATCGTGAAAGCAGACACTTTATATTAAATTTAATAATTTACGTCACACTTTTGATATGCGATCATTTAAAAACACTTGCTAACGAAGGATGTTTTATGCATCGGAGAGCTCTTATGATTATTGTTGAAAGAGATATGTTAGTTAACCGGTGTAATATGAGGAGCGTAATGTATACGCAGTCAGACCCTTGACCTTGTGAAGATATTGAGGTTGTTTCGATAAATGCTCGATTCAATTAAAGTAAATAAAAATAATAATAATAGATTGAAAGAATAAATTAATCGAGTTTCTAAAATTAAATTATAAGTGAAAATGTGAATTTAGTTTTTATTCAAAAAAGAGTAGGAGTAGTAAGTGAGAATATATAAGGATTAAATATAATAATTTCAAAAAATTTGAAAATTAATTTTTTAATTTTTATTGACTTGAATTTACTTTAAATTGTTTGGTACAACAGATAATTAATTTATTTATAGAATAAGAATAAGAATAATTATTTATATTTAATTGGTACCTTCCAATTAGGTTCCATTAATAGAAATTTTATTATAGAATTTTATTTTAATGCCAAAATTCAATTATTGTTCTCTTATAAGAGTTTGTTTTTATAGAAATAAAAGTTTTTTTTTTGGTATGCTTTAATGATTTAAAGTTCAATCATTAGAAATTATTTAATTTGGAGATATTTTTATCAGATTCGTCTTTTCGAGGAGGAAAATATTTTTTGAAAAATATGTTATTATTTTCTCAAGAGCTTTCTTTATAACATGCTTTGGGAAAATATTTTTTCTTCGTATCGATCACATTCTCGGTGTAATATTACCTACTGAACAAGAATTGTGCAGCTATAGAAATACCTTCTTGTTGGAGGCTTATAATATAGGGGTAGTTAATCTAATCAAATACAAATATCTGTGTTAACGGGAGGTTTTTAATTTTTGCGCCTCAATCTCTGGTCTTTAAGATTTTAGTAGTTAACCAACTGAACTACTGAGATTTTTGTACTAATAGTATTCAAACTTGCCTTTCAATGTTGTTTTTCTTTAGAGAAATGAAGTTATAGAATGGATGCAATGTTGTTAGGGCCAATATGAATACAACAAGAACATACCTGGTGTAATCTCACAAGTGAATTTGAGGAGGATAGAATGTACGCAGACCTTACACCTACCTCGTAGAGTCAAGCAATATGAATACAACAAGAGCATATCTAGTGTAATCTCACAAGTGTGGACTTGAGGAGGATAGAATGTAAGCAGACCTTACTTCTACCTCGTAAAGTCGAGCAATATGAATACAAGAACATACCTAGTGCAATCTCATAAGTGAATTTGAGGAGGATAGATTGCAGATCTTACCCCTACCTCGTAGAGTCGAGCAATATGAATACAACAAGAACATACCTAGTGTGTAATCTCACAAGTGGACTTGAGGAGGATAGAATGTGCACAAACCTTACCCCTACATCGTAGAGTCAAGCAATATGAATACAATAAGAACATACCTAGTGTAATCTCACAAGTGGATTTAAAGAGGATAGAATACACGCAGACCTTACCCCTACCTCGTAGAGTCGAGCAATGTACAAGTGAAACTGTTGTGCAACTCTCTCTAGGCTTCTAAAGCAAATACAAAACTCATATATCGAAATCATAATAAGACATTGGATAGGGATGTACTTCTTCCTTTATTGAGTTAGCTAAACACGATAAACAAATCATCATCATTAGAAACTTAATATTTATATTATTTTTAAAAATTTATACTTATTAATATAACAACACGCGCAAAGTGCGCACACTAATACAAGTTATTAGAAGTAACTAAGTCTTTAAATTAAAAATTAAATTTCCAAAACATCTTTCTAAAACGTACATACCCTACTTTTTAAATTTTTAAAAAATCAATGCATCTTTAATTATTAAGAGGGTGTTTGGCTAACATATGTTATTTTATGTAGACAAACCACTCTTCCTGCTCATCACACTTCCATAAATACTTTCAACTTCAACCATTTAAGAAGAAATGAAAGTTCAACATTATACTCAACAACAACATACGGAATATAATCCCACAGGTGGGGTCTGGAAGGAGAGAGGGTAGACTGTACGCAACCTTACCCCTACAGTAGGGGCCTGGAGAGGGGAGAGGGTAGACTGTACGCAACCTTACCCCTACAGTAGGGGCCCTACCTCATAGAAGTAGAGAGGTTGTTTCTAGAAGAACCTCGGCCTTTGAAAGAAAAATAAGGCACTAGAAAATCATGCATATCCAACTAGAATTGAAAGGCAATAAAATGAAAAGGTCTAATCTTTATAATGAGAGGATTCTGTCATTTCAGAATAAAAGTGAAATAACCTATGCTTTAAAAAAAAGGCATATGCCAGTATAAATCAATGTAACAATGCTTATAACAACAATCTTTCTGTTCTTTTTTCCTCTCCTTTTCTGCAGGGGCTTTCTTTTGGTTTATTGCATTTTGTAGAGAACGCGATATAAAAAATGATCGAATAAAAAATAAAATAGGCTAACATGAATTTGAGTTGATCGCGAGAGAAGAAGTAGATGTTCTCTTGCGTTTCGAACCCCAGCAGATGTCCCGTTTAGGAATGATTTTCTTTTTGCTGCCAAGATATCCTTGACAATTTGAAGCTCCACAATGGCACTTCACTTCTGGTCCAAACTGCACAAATCTGCATACAAAAGCAAAGAAGATTCAGCAAGCAATAGTTAACCAGCATGATGAGCACAAAACAGAAAGTAAGGATTCATATAGCCGATTTCGATTTGTTTGGAACTAAGATGTGGTAGTTGCAGTTGTTGCATATGATGTAAAGTCTAATGCTTCAACTTGAAAGCAAAGTTAGCTTCCATTTCATAAGACACGTGCAGTCAAATCTCTCTTTAACAGACTCGTCTGTCCAGATACTTTTTAGCTACTAAAGCGAAATGTTGTTACAAAGAACATATAGGATACCATAACATGAAAAATCAGTTCCAAAAAAAAAACTTGGTTGTGATAGTGAAATATTTGTAGAGAGGTCTGACTGTATATCAATAGGTGTCCCATGACTAAACTGCAAAATTTTACGGTTTAAAGACTTCTACTTATTCTTGTCCATGTCAGAGAAACACACAAGCAACACTAGACAAAAAGTCTAAAGTGCATCCTGATTATAGCAAAAAAATGCATGTCATAGCTAAAAGCATTTATTTAATAGACTATTCCTTGTATGGAAATTTAACATCTATAAGAAACTATAATGTATTTCATTCAACTGCTTTCTATGGCCTTAGTAACAACAAAACTAGGGGTTTCTCATCAAGAATTTGAACCAGCAAAGAATTATGCCCTTGAGAGCCCAATCTTTTGCATTTGCTTCAAAGTGATTTCTTCATTCAGGCATATCTTTCTATGCCAATGGTTATTAACAGGCTTAGAACTAAAATCATCTCAAATAAGCATATCTGACATTATATTTTGTGGGCAGATTTGAAGTTAACCTCATAGATGAAGTTCCCTAAGAACTCATTTAACTGGTATGACCCTTTCTTAAAATATCTAAACATCACTTTACTTTGATGACGGTAGTGTCTGGGCTAGCATGCGTGCACCTCGACTATCTATTGAGAACAAGCTATCTTGTACCAGGTAACTCTGTTCATCATCAAGATTTGGGCATATAGGAAGAAAACATATATTATTTGAATCTGAGATCTCATGGTTCTCCTTCCACTTCATTGACCAATAGGTCACACACTTGATTGCATCATTTTACTGTTGTTTTATAGATCTTTTTCTAGTGAATTAATTTTTTAGAATAATGAAGATTTTAAAGATTTTAAGTTCTTAATTTGATATATACTAGTTGAAAACATTATATCTTCTGCCTGAAGTACTATTTCTGAGGACCACAAGAAGCTATTACCACACACTTGGTGGAAATAAACAGGTACATCAAACAAAATCACATAACTGGAAGCTTCCCCTATGAAATCTTACAAACATTCCACATATCACTGAAAATAATATGGCCAAATAGTTGAAGATGTAATAGAGCGTAAATTTGTCTTCTTTCCTAGACACCTAACTCAGATGAAAGGAGGTTGACATATATTACTGGCATACCTTGAAGATATTGCCAAATGTTAGATAGATAAGAAGAATACAAGAGCCTAAACAGCTTTACGGCATAATAACAGTAATAGAGGTAGCAACACAAAGGAGCATACCTGTAATCATAGGTCAGAGGTTCTCCTACTTCAATGGATCGAGCAGCAAAGACACCAACTCGAGTCTCACCTTCAACCTGCCTTTAATAGGTAATAAAGGTAAACCATTATTGCATTGATCAAGGCACACAATGAGCATAAAGGAAGAACCAGATATGTTGGACTATAACACTTGCAACTAAGAAATGACAGATATGTGTATCAGAAAAAGGAAGAAAGGATAAATACATATGGGACCATACAGGAATAATAAAAGCCATGGCATTCGACAGGTATATCTGTTCATTAACCAATTCATATACAAGAATGGATGTTAGATGCAGCGAGAAGACTTAATAGAAATTGAAGATGAGGGCATCTCAAAAAATAAGTTTATCAAGAATCTCAACTAACCAACAGAGCGCAGGTGCCTGTGGAATATACCATCACATCATCTGACAAAAGCCATAATTCAGGATTTTCGGTGTCCTATGATTTGACTGACTGTTATTTCTGGTATTGGGGCTGGTCTAATATTAACTCTTCCTCTGGTTGGGAGTCGGTGTAACAGGGTAGAATAAATTTCAATATGATTTCCTCTAGCATTCAAATAAAAAGGAATAAATCTTAAAATTGAACAAAAATAAGAAGAGTGTATAACTGTATATTACTTTGAAAGCATGACTTCATAAATGAAGTCCGTGTATCTATTCTTTAATGTGGTTTAAGGCTATGGTCATCTGATTTCAAAAAATAGTCAAGTCTGAGATGTTAGGGTTTGAATATATCCTTTTCAAACTCAAGTTGATGTGATCTCGACTTAAACCAGTGTTATGGAACAGCTCTAGTCTGATCCGGAAAAGATGTCACAGGAATATGTTAATACATATCAAAGCAAAAATCACTAACATCTGTTCTTAAAGAACAGTCCAAACAATCTGAAACAAGGAAATGCTATTAGATGAAGTTAACTAACCATTTTTCCAATTTGCAATTAGGATCACAGCTATGGTTGAGAAAACGGGATAAGTTCCCCTTGAAAGTTGCATCAATTGTGAAATCTTTCCGTAGTTCACACATGTAGAAATTTGTGACTCCCTTGTCTTTCATGTCCCATAGCCTTTTTTCACACAACGCATCATCAATAACTGAAACATGAAAAGACTAACCAAATTAGAAGCCTTAAAATGCTTGCTAAAATAAAAACAAAATGTCTCCACATTTGATGATATACATAAAGATTGCACAGCAAATGGGTCACTAAAGGGCATTTACATGCAAAAGAGTTTGACATTTCTGCATCCAAATTAACTAGCAGAAAGTCCTCTGCTTCACATTGCACATCTCAGGCAGATGAGCCTGCTGAGCAGTACAAGGAATCATGGATGACGTGATAGCAAGAGAATAAATGGATTTCAAAATGTCAAATAGGTCTTCGGAATTCAGGAAAAGTATCTACATGATACAAGGATTTTCTCATAACTGTGGGTTTAACCCAGGTATCAATATTAAACTCATTCTTGTTTATCCTAGTTATGGATGATATGCTATATGGTGACAATATCATGCTAATTGACGAAACCAGCAAAGGCCTTAATAAAAATGTTGAATTGTGGAAAAGCACTCTAGAAAGTAAGGTTTCACGACAAGTATGAAGCAAAACTGAATATTAGCACTGCAAGTTTGATCAACATAAGGAGATTGAAGTTGAGGTGAGATTAGACATGATTGCAGTACCTAAATACTAACAATTCAGATATTTAGGCTTGACGCTCCAGGAGAATGTTGAGATAGATAAAGTTATTAGATAGACTCAATGTGCAACGGTTGAATTGGAAAAATGCTATTTGAGTGTTGTGTAATAAGAAGGATACCTACCAAAGTGAAAGGCAAGCTCTATAGAACAGTTATATGACCAACAATGTTACATGGAACTGAAATATTGGGACGCTAAAATTCAACATATCCACAAGATAAGTGTCGCGGGATGTGGATGCTAAGATAGACGTGTGATCATACAATATTAAACGATTGAAAATGACCACAGTTGATAGAAAGTTCAACTACCACACATTAAGGATAAAGTGGCTGCTTGAGATAGTTTGGCAATGTCTTGCGTCGAACATTAGAGGCACTAATCTATAGGTGTAAATTCATGATGAGTAAAGGTGTTCAAAAAAGTGACGAGATAGACCTAAATTCACATGGAAAGAAGTTATATCAAAGGACCTACAATCTCTTGGAATCCACGCCAGACCTAGCAGAGAATAAGGCATGGAAGAAAAAGATCTATATAGGCGATACCTATACCAAGGATATTTTTTTAGTCATTTTTTTTAGGTGTACTTTAAATTTTGTGTTTCTGCGAGTGATAAATTTATATACCTGTGGAAAATGTACAGCACTTTTAATGCTCTGAATTTTGTATTTTGCACAGTATTGGTACAAGATGAATTTAATGGAGTGACATGGTCAGCAAGCATTCATATAGTCAACCCCAACATGCCTTACATTAAGGCATAACTGTTGCTGATGCAGAGCATAGCATTATATAGTTAAGTGTTGAGTGTAAATACTTGAAAGATGTTATAAGCACAAAAATGCAGTTATATGTAATAGAGATGTAGAAACATGAATAGCTCAGAAAATTATTTAAGAGTTGACAGCTTTGCTTGTAAGGGAATCACCTTCGCCAATGTACTCAATTACGAAATCACCTTTTTTTATGGATTCAGCTGCTACTACCCCCCAACCACAAAGTTCAGTCTGTAAAGCAACACAGAAAAGAATCAACCAATCGCAATGCATGAAGATATTCTACCACTTATATTAAACATGATAAATAAAACCATAAGCTGGATTCAAGGAAACTTGAGTACCAAAGTGCCACACCTTGACAACTTTTATCCTTTTATCTCTACGAAACGGTCTGTTTGAGCACATATCAGAGCAATGGCACGCCTTCGAACAACTTATGCATTGAACCCTATTAAGTCACAATTTAACTGTCAAGAAAGTTCCATGTAAATATACAGCATATCAATCTATGTTGACATAATAGTTATTGAGCTTCAAATGGGAAGACTAATAAACTTCATTCAGATTGACAAACATGTTTAGATAAATCTTCATTGCTGGTACTGGAACCACATTCTCACTAAAATTATCTAACATGCTGGACAAGGAAAGACTATAAAGAATAAATTTCTAGAAGATCAATGAGACAATGGACGACACTGTAGAAAAAGCAGCAGTAAACTGAAGAACTACTCCATTCAAGGCTTCAATTGTTTTCTAACAAAATAATTGAGCAGCAAGATCAATAAATTTGTTTGGTCATAGCTTCATGCATTTCCATAGCGATTGATACAAGTAAAATAAGGAGGTTTGAGGCTGGAAAACCTGAGAATTCAGAAGAAAACCCTAATATACAAGTAGCTATGGAGATTCAGTTTTGAACAAAAAGGAAGATGTGTGGAAGGAACTGATCAAAGCAAAGCACAGTATGGACAGTCAATGGCTATGACATCCTCATCCAAAGTGAAGTACGGAAAAGTATCAGGAACCTTGGGGATGAATATTAATATTTTTGTAAAGCTGAAGATGGAAAACGATGAGCGAATAAATTTTGGCTGGACTGTTGGATGGAAGTACGAAAAAAAAAGAACTTTTTTAATGAAGACTAAAAGAACTACCTTAACATTTGCAACATGCAAAGAACATTACAAAGGCAGAATGCAGAAATGACAATATCCAGAACATAAGATTCAGGAAAAGTTTCCACAAGGGGAGTGAAATCAATAAACCAGCTCTTCTCTAAACTGCAAAGGTTTCAAAATCTTACAATTGAGAAGCAAACTCTAATATGAAAAGCAAGAAATGTGGGAAGTTTTCATCAGATCATCTATGAAGTTCTGTCGACCCTAACTAGATGGGATTGAAGCATAATAGTTGTTGTGCCATCCCAATGAATTTCTTGGTCAAGAAAAAAATACAGCAAGAAAATGTCCTTGGGAAACAAAAGTGAAAGGTTTTGTGTGGATGCAACTCATGAAGCTTGCACTAAGATAATCTAGAGAAGATAGGGTTTCACTTGGCAAACAATAGTTGCTTAAATTCACCTTATTTCATCACCAAAAAAACAATAGTTACTTCAGTAATTGTAGTTGAGAGACAACTATACACCTACTACTGCACTGTACTTTTAGCTGGCAAGTATGGAATTTATATATTTGTATATTTTTGGAATAAAGTGGGTTACTCCAGGAACAGTGAAAGGAATGTTGAAGACATGGCAACTGAAAAAGATTCCAATTTGCCAACCAAATGTCATTAGAAAAAGAGAATACACTCCAGGAACCTTTGCTATACAGGACCTTATCCTAAAACTGAGACACCAATGCACAAATAATATCATAAAATAGGCTTAACTTTCTCAAAGTAGCATCAGAATAAATCTCCAGACTTCCCTAGGATTCACATCAGGAATAATAATACCAAATCATTGCACATTTTGACAATTAGTAAGAGTAAATTACAGCCTGGCAAGAACATATTAGAAAACCACGCAACAAATTGGCATTACCTGCAAACACAATTGTCCAAGCATTCTGTGGATCTGCAGTTTGTGCACCCAATATCAGCATTAGCGCCGTCACGTTTTTTCTTGATGAGGTAGACATCTAATTCAGTTAAGGTTTTTCCGCATCGTACTACTTTTCTCGTTGACAAACTAACGTGGTTAATTGTGATTTAATGTACTTCTGTGATGCAGTTTGAGTTTTTTAGTTTTTCTACACATCTCAATAAAGGAAATTAATTTGAACTTCCAAAAAAACAAAAATAAGATATGCCATTGCTACCGAGACCAAGTGTATGTAAAAACAAGATATGTTATTGCTACCAAAACCAAGTGTATGTAGGCTGTAGCAATCGTTTAAAGGGCAAGTTTTTTTTCTTGTTTCAACCAAGGAAAATGAACAATGCAGGGAATTCAAGAGATACCTATGTCCATAGGGCTATGGCCCCAATCAGATTTGGATATTTGAACCTATGTTCAAGTAATTGATTGGGCCTTTTGCTTCTTCATTATATAGAGAAAATAAAGCGCACATTGAACTTCTTTTTTATAAAAGTAACATTAAACTAAATTCATGATATGAAGATCATGTGAGTGTTTTCAAGTGGCATAGACTTAGAATAAGGATTAGCTGAGACCCAAAGTTGCACAAGTTTATCACGAAATGGGTTCTGTTCTTTCAAAAATTGAGAAGCTTACTAGTTTATTGTTATTATAACACATCTTTCTATATGATAAACCCACCCTCAAAACCCCTAATTCAGGAGTCAGCGGTGGTTCTTTCTCTCATCTCTCTTGATGACTTGAACCACCAACCTAGAGGGTCCTTTCCACTAGGCTATCCCTCACTTCTCTACAATAAACCCATCTATTCGTTTATAATAGAAAAAGATAGTTAATCAACTACAGATTGTTCTCCTTATTATGCTTTCTGCTACAGTCCACTATTCTCATATCATTGAGTTAGAATGTCTAGCCTGTCAAAAATCATGTGTCGCCTTATTCTTATATTTTAGACCACTAGAACTTACTATAAGTCAACCTCTCCCTTATAGGTGTCTTTCTGACTACAGCAGCATATCCCAAGAGCTACTAAAGAATAAATGATAGGAACAGTTATCATGAAAAAGACTAAACAAGAGAAAAGAAAAAAAGAAAAAACCACACTCATCGAAGACTCTACAGTATTACTTGGGAAAATAAACTTAACCAACCTTGTAAAAATTAGATTGATGTAAGTTGTTCATTTATTGATATGCTTACAACTACAATACAAATCCTAAATTTAAGAAGACTTGGGAATGAATATTCATAGGATACTTCTCTTGATATGAACATATGGAGGTGGTTCAAATCTGTTGTCAACCATGTCTTTCCAATTTATGTCAATCTTGAACTCCTCCTCCACGAGTGGTAAAGGCAAATTATCGAATATCTCCTGTAAAGTTAGGTTAAAAAAAGTAAATCAGATATCGATTCCAAGCAAAAGAAGAGGAAAACACTACTCAGAATCTTCTCAAAATAATTAACCTTAAAGTTCTTAAAACCGTGAGATCCTGTCATTTGTGAGGAATAAGTAACAATCTATCCGCAAAAAATTAGAGAACCCTAGATCTGACTATCTAAAAGAACTATATGCCCACACAAATTCATACTATTTGCATCAAACATTGAATGATATAGCTATATCGAGAAATTCAACAGAGATGGTAATGAACTTAATGGGTTATAAAGATATGGCACCTGGGCCTAACTCAACCTCACAAGCTAGCTCAAGAGAGGAGGATAGCCCAAGTCCAAGCAAACTACCAGTCCATTTCCAATTAATGTAGGACTCTAACCCACTCAACACCCCCTTTCACGCCCAGGCCCAACTGGAGCATGGACCGGGAGCCCAAATAAGGATGGGCCTAACTCAACCTCAAAAGCTAGATCATGAGGGTCGGATTGTTCGAATCCATATAAGCAAAGTATCAATTCATTCTCCAACCAATGTGGGACTCTAACCCACTCTAACATGGGGAAAGATAAGATACTATAGTATGATTCTATTACCGACTATATAATAATAAAAAGAAGGTAGATTGGCGTTAAATGGAGGTGCTGTAAAACAATGCATTCCGAAGGTGACAAGGCACAGAGACCAAACAAATTCACTTTATGACATTCTTTGATCACTACTAAAAGTGTGCGAGGGTTCATACGATGGATTACCTAAATTGTTACTATCATGCAAGCTCATTCGAAGAGATTTATAACGCTTAAAGCAAGTGCTCATAAAGATTAAAATAGGTGATGGATACACTTACTTCGTACATTATTTATATATGAACGAAGCAAATTCTTGATGCAATTCTAATAACAAATGAGTTGGTGGATACAAGGTCAAGTGGAAGCATGTGTTTTTATGCTAACTCACTATCAAGAGAGATTATGATCATTGTACTTGGACTCTTGAGTATGTTCGTGCACATATGCGCGCGTGTTTGAAGATTTAGGTTTAGACATAGTGGTCAAATTCTCGATTCACGTGAAAAACACTACTTTTGAATTATTTGAGACGAAGGATAAGATCCATGTACCTTTGTTGTTATTTGATGGAGGTCCTCATTGGACTAATATAGAAAATTGTGGTAGGGACTGTTGTTAAGAAATTTGAACCAGCAATAGAAGTAGAGGACGTAGGGTCATACTCAATAAGAGAAGAATGTCTACAAAGAAGAGTAAGCTAGTACTCATGGAGTTTCAAATAATAGATGATTCTTAAGTGAAGCGACAAACTCATATGGGTGGCATGCGAAGATGTTAAAGATTCACTTAAGGAACCCTAAAACCCTAAGCTAAGTGCAACACATGTTGGACACTTCACCTCACTTGGTTATTGCTTCAACATATTTTTTTCTTATTTCCACCTTTTTAATTGAGGCCCTTGTTTCTGTTTGCACTTTGTTTTTATAGAGTCAATTGATCTAGCCACTGTTTTGGCTTTCACCTTTGATAACAATGTGATGAATTTGCACAAAAGGATTATAACGGGAAAGAATATATTCTTGTGTTGGCTTCCTTGTTTGACAACAGGGATGTGATACGCTATTGAAAGGATGTGTAGTGCAATGGACAACCTTGAAGGATGCATACCATTAATTGTTTGGTTTAGTGAAGGATAAAGAGGAATTATTTAAAAAGGAATAACTACATCATGTGAGATATAAACTTGAGGGAAGCCATCTAAGTGAATCATGCAATCTTAACATGGAATAACTTACTGAAGATAACGATTTGTCGTAAGGTGCAGTTTTGTCAAAGGCATGCTTGAGCCCTAAAGCGAAGTACAAAACATGTTGAGTGTTTTGTCTCGCTTAGCGGGCGCTTCAATGTCATCATCAATGCTTTAAGGCTTAGTTTTCCTTGCCAATAAGCATAATCCTGAAGAGGCGACATTAAACAGCTGCTAATTTACAATATCGTAATTTTGCTTCAATTTCTTGGTCAATATATATGTTATTCATGCTTATAATTATTAGTCTTGGACTATACAAACATATTTGTGTTTTTTTCTCCATTTGAGACTTTCTTTATTGAAGTACACACTTTATTTGCGCTTACAACCTAAATAGACGTTAGAGATTTTTGTGCTTTTCATCTTTGATAACACAGGTAAGATGGCACTTTTTGTTTAAAGAGTATGAAAAGGGACTAGTTGAATCACATATATGGATCCTTGTTCTTTTTATATTGTTATATATGAACACTTGTACTTTTGTTGCTCAGTATTTATTAGACGTTACAGTAGATAATGGATGAAGTAATGCCAAGTTGGAAGCTATAGAAGATTGACAGCGAGAAGAAAAATTAACTCGGAGACCAACATTGTGTGTTTCTTTTCTTTGACTTATTTGGTAGTATATAGATAGAAAAATGTTCTAAAATAATGATAGATCTAAGAAGTATAAAATGATCTCTTTATTGAATTTATTAGTGTAAAGAGAAACCCCAGTTGTATAGAAAGTTGGGTTAACTTGGTAAAAACAAATATTGTTGAGCCATATTTCAATGGTAACATACACTTGATGTCATCTTACTATGCTATTAATGAGAGGTTTTATTATAAAAAACCAATGAATGAAAGGCTTTCCTCAAGAATCACATGCAACAAACATGGTTTAATAAATGTCTAACCTCCAAATTACTTGTTGGGGCTTCATGCTGCTTATGAAACAAGATACATCAGTCCTGTCATGTCAGCGAGCCTAATCAATCAAAAACAAAGATCCCGTGATAGCAACTACTGTATATTGAATTATTTTACTTTTCGTTCATAACTTTGTTCAAATATTAATAGGCATAGCATCACAGAGAAATCTAATCATGAATAACATCGCAACACCTTAACAAGAAAATAACGCGTAATCTCAATAATATATGTTTGATTATTGCTCAATGTGGGAATAATACAAAATCATAGCAAACTCCGTCAAATATTGCAGGCTCAAAAAGAAAAGAGCAACATATACAGCAAAATATCTAAGAGAGTGGTTCCTCAAATGAGTATTCTGCATTATGAATTATGATCATTTCATTATTGTTATACAGAAAGACATCTCTAGGAGAACTTATCTAATAGAAATAGAACTGTACTCATGAACAAATGAAGAGATTGACCTTCTCCAACCGCCAATCGGATGGATGCTTCCAACAAATAATTCGCCCTGGCTGATCATTTAAATGAACCACGTGCTCTGGAAATGCTGCACACTTATCATGTGATGCTAGTGGACATCTGATGCACCGCCAAAGATGTATCTTTTTATTACAAAGATAACATACCTATTCAGGAAAGGAACATCATATACACACTAGTTATACTGATCATCTCAGGACAAGGGCATGGTATTTAACTAATGGATTCTATGCAACATTTTCCTAAATACAACTGGAGCATTGTAGATGGGAAAATGCACAAAGAGAAGGAAGAGAAATGGTATTAATCTTTTCCTCTACCAGATAGATCATAGTTTAGCTCAAAACTAAAAGTTTCATGGAGGGAAACTGCCCCCAGTTTTAGGATTAGAGCTTCAGTTCTACTGCCAAAATTGAAGCAGTGGATATAAGTGGTATACTACCTTGGTGAAGGTAAGATCCTAGCATTTTGTTAAAAGCAGGGCAGGAGATCAGAAAGCTTTAAGAAACAAATTGTGCACAGCTAAAACTACTGTACAAATCAAAGTGAGTGAGAATAAGCTGTGCTAATCAAATCCAAATCAAAGATATTAAGTAAGAAATCTGTTTTGTGATCATTCAGCCAAGAACCAAGATGTACATTAAATTCAACTTACATGTTGAGGGCACTTAAACATTTTGGGAGAAGATAATCCAAGTCTTTCTTTAGCACATTCTAAGTGGAAAACTCCCATACAATCTCGAACAGAGCATTCTACCTCATCCCCTGGAAAAATTGATCTTTGGCAAACAGAGCACTCAACCTGACACAAAATATCGAAACATTGGAAAAGTTTATTATCAATTGTTCAAATATAACATCTAACAAATGTATGTTTCCTAACTTTTAAATAGAAAAGAGTCAAGAGGCTTTTCTTCTGTGAGTTTCTTACTCCTCAGCCCCGCTCATCCAAAGGTATGTTATGTTACTAAATGCAACAATATCATGCATTAAAGAGCACAAGATTAATTATTTTACAATTTTCAATCCCAAGTGGGATAAAGATCCCCAAGTTCTATGTGTTACTTTGATGGAGACAAGTCGTAGCCAACCCAAGTTGACCTAAGGTCCTAATGTTTGACTCCAGTGTTATCAAATGCTAAAAGCTAAATATAGTGTTGACTTCTCTTGGTGCTTTAAGAGTAAAGCTAACAATGTCTCGGTTTCAATAAAGAAATGTGCAAATGAAGAAAAAAATTCAAAGTATACATATATATATAATTCAAGGATAATACAGTTACCTATTGCTGATGGGAAGTGGTAGGTATCACATGGAACTAGTCAAGGTGCACGCAAGCTGGCCCGAACACCACGGTTATCAACCCTAAAAACTAGCTCATGAGTTGAGTATTGTTCACCACCATATAAAGAGACAAACAATTCATTTTCTAAATCAATGTATGAACTTAACACCCTACTCCCCGACATACTCCAATCTAGACAAATATAATATGAAGGCATTGATACCATGTTAAATAGAATGCACCTTGAGCCTAACTAAAACTCAAAAGCTACCTCATGCGGTGAAGATAAATTGAAATTATACTTACTCAATTTCAATTTGTTTGTCTTACTTTCCTTTTTAGTCTGTTTCAAAGAAAATGTTTCTTTTCTTTTTTGGCAACTCTTTAATTCCAACTTTCCACATGACAAGTTTAACACCACAAGATTAAAAGGGAGTTTATGACCATAAGATTTAAAAGCCTTCTTTAATTTCTTAAACTTCGTATCAAGTCAAAACAAGACAAACAAATAACAGACAGAGTACATGGAGAAAATCTGTTTCATCACCAATACGGAACACTTAATAACTATTAACACAAACAACAATTATAAGGACAAACTATGATTAAGTGAAATCATTAAATATTACCATAGAACCCTTCCGAATAGAGCCTATGAGTAACGACATGATGGTCCTAAATTGAACCCCTCTCTAAGCAACGTGAAATGCTCAACCTATTTCAAACCAAACTTCAAGGAACTTAGGAACTTGCTAATGAAATCTACCTATTTGACAACATTATTGACCTCAAGCTTTACTAAGATATAAGATAAAATTCAAAAGATGAGCTCAAGCTAAACCCACACAAAATCTGGTGAAATCCAAGCTTGATATAGAGCTTACTTAATCCGCTATTTGATAGCAGACATAATGGATTGGCTTCAAGGCTCTCTCCACCTATATACCAGGAAAGAACAAATAAACCAAAGCTGTGCGGTTTCAGTTGCTTAAAGAGAGTGTACATCCAAAATTCAAGTAGAGTACTCGGCCTTAATTGAGACAATTATAGGTGTAGATGAACCGTTTTCACTCGCTAAACACGTCCAGTGATACGTGCAAACAGAATGTCACTTTTCATTGGGGACACAGAACCATTTTTTTCTACAGTTTCTTATAAGGGAAAATACAAGGTAATAGGAAAAATCTATATCTGGCCAATCCAAAATGGTAATAGCAGAGACCAAATAACTACATTTTCTACTGGCATACTTCAAATTCATCAACAAAAATCATTAGAAAAAGAAATTTACCAATTTTGGAGCATGAGTAAGAAATGGCAATACACAATTGCGTTTATCTACACCAGCATTGACCCTCCTCTCAACCCAATCCTTAACAAACTCATCCAAACTCCTTTTCGCCACTGACCCACCACCATTCGTCCTCAAACCCCTGATTTCCAACTCACCACAACCATTATTTTCCAGTTTCAACTCGTCTTCTTTCTGCTCCAACTCAACACAACCATTATTTTCCAGCTTCAGCTCGTCTTCTTTGTGCACACAACCATTATTTTCCAGTTTCAACCCGTCTTCTTTCTGCTCCAACTCAACACGACCATTATTTTCCAGTTTCAACCCGTCTTCTTGCTGCTCCAACTCAACACAACCATTATTTTCCATTTTCAACTCGTCTTCTTTCTGCTCCAACTCAACACAACCATTGTTTTCCGGTTTCAACTCGTCTTCTTTCTGCAAAACAAGGAACCCCTTCTGGGAATTTTCGTCAGAAACAAGCTCCTGGATTTGGGAATCAGATTCACTGGTAACTTCAACACTTGGGCACGAAATCAAATCCAAAGATGATTCTGGTGCTGATGGTAATGGAAGGTCCAAAATATTGCCGAAATCCGGCATTTTGGCTCAGTGGGTAACCTCCCCTAAACCGCTAAAGATTGATACGAAGAGGGTTTGGTGTGATAAGAATTCTTCGCATCACTGTGTGTGTGCGTGAGAGAGAAAGCGAAGGGGGAAATGGATTTCGGTGGAAAATGCAGTGGGCGGGAAAGCTAAATTTTGAGGGAATATTTTAAAATATATATGATTTGTCTGAGTTTTTTCCCGAATTGTCCCTGTTTCGTGATGGTCTTTAATTTTTATTTTTATTATTTATTTAATAAAAATTTATGGATCAAAGTACTCGCATTGTTGAAATGTGTGTAAGTTAACTCAGACTCTACGGTTGTAAAAAAATATACGGAGATCGACTAAACTAGGATTCACGTCGGAAAGCCACCGACTAAATTAGGATATAATACTTAAATATCTATTTATTTACAATAAATTTTTAAGTGATGAAAATAAATTTAAATTTTTAAATAATTTATGATGAAACTGAGATTTTATTGATTAATATTCGTGAGTACAATTTTGTTCCTACTTCCTACTTACAATGTAGTTGATCGCTAGGAACATCGTGCGGCTGCCGCATTATTTGGTACCTTGATATCCTAAGATTTTATGGATATTCGATATATTCGGTCTCCAAAAAATCTTAACTTACCTCAAAGTTTGAAGATGAATTAGATCCGTTTTATAGAGTCCTATTTTAAATCTGATAAAACTTGTATGATAGAATCTTATTTTAATTGTTATAGGATTTTGTATTTCATATTTTTTTTTAATTAATATCTGAATTGTTTTTTTAATCAAAATCCTATTGAAATAGGTTTTCTAGTTTCGATTCAAAATAGGTTTCGTACCATTATAAATACGGTAACGCTAGTTATAATTCTCACTATTGAGATTTATGAATTTCTGAATAAATTATTCTTCAAGTATTTAAAAAATAGCCACATTATGTCTCGAAAAACAATTTTATCATAACTTTTTTTACTTATTGGTTTATTTATTTTTATTTGATATTCAGCCAAATTTCTTATCCCAAGAAATAGGATTGCTACACAAATGCCACACTGATCATTTATACGAGGATTGTAATACGAGGTTCGATTAAATTTAAATTCACATCAGAAAGTTTCGCGTTGAGGATAACCATTCTAATAAAGGCGATTAGCGCTAAGACTCGAATTCGAGACTTCTGATTAAGAATGAAAGACTATTTACCACTCCACCACACCCCTCGTTGATAGAGTGATAGAATTTACTTTTAAAGAGTTTTTGTTTTTCACAGTATGCAATTACAGACGATATTTGTGTATTATTTTCAGTTTATAATAGTTAGATTTTTTTATTTTATTTTTTTTTAATAATTAATTGTTATTACTGTTTTTTTTTTAATTCACAGCTCACTCAGTTGGAACATTATGCCAATTCAAAGTCTTTTTCGTATAGAAGCCGAGATTTCTGATCAAGAATAAAAGAGTACTTATAACTCGACCATTCAACCTTGATTGATTTCTGATCAAGCATAAAAGAGTACTTATGACTCGACCATCCACCTGTGACGACTTACTCTCCGAAGGAATTCTTTTTCCTCTTACCATATCTGATTTTTCGATTCGTAGTTTAATATTTTCAATAATTTTGATGAATGCTACATAAATAAAATTCAGTTTTTGAGATAAATGTTAGTTGACATCCATGATCCATAGTGGTCAATGAACTTCGAATAGAAATGACTGAACTTCGGCTACATATATGGCTTTCAGCTATATATGTATCAAGTTTTGGCAACAATCGCCAACTTCAGGCATACGTGCCTAAAGTAACTCAAACATGACCGAACCTCGACCATTTATAACTGAAGTTCAAGTAAAATCTGTTGCAGTGAGGTAAAAACAACTCAAATTTAGTCATAAAACTCTAGACATGATTTTTGCACCGTATGTTTGAAGTTGTCCAAAGTTTATATATGATTGTATTTTATTTTATTTTATTTAAAAAACGAGTACAAGTTAAATCAAACAGCAATGTGTGTAAATCGGTATCCACACTCCTGTATAAGCGAAATTTGGTAATTCTCCTAACAAGATAACCGATTTTCGTGGTGCAAGTAAGAGGAAATTATATACATAGGGATATTATGATGGATGTGTATGAATTTAATTAACGATTTTATGAATTTTAGAATTCTATATAGTATAATGTTCTTGATCTTGATTTGTAAGAGAATATGACCAGATCAAAGGCAGATTCAAAAATTTTAAATTTTGATAAAATCGTCATTTTACTTTTTAAATTATGCGTTTAAATTTAATATACCGTCTATTCGAATTTTTTGATGATTTTTCACATATATAATTTTTTTTTTTTTTAGTAAATATAATATTGAATTGGATATAATAGATAATACAAAAGTTGCATCATTATTGCTTTTTTTTCCCATTTACCATATGTACTATTTAATTTAATAACAGAAAAAGTTATTGTGGTTTACTCATTTATCTCTATATATAAACCTCAACCAAATTTTAAAAGTGTTTAAAAATTATTTTTATTAATAATAATTATGAAAATTATATATTTATAAATAAATTGTGTTTATTGAATGCGATTTATAAATAGAAATCGCATTCCTCAAACGCGAAATAATTTATAAATAGCAATCAGAAACATTATTTATAATTCGCATTCAACAAATATGATTTGTTTGAATAAGGAAAAATCTAAAAAGCAAAATTTTAGTCAATATATTACAAATATGTAAAGATTATAGTTACAATTTCAATTAATTTTAAGGTCATAAATATTAGGATAATAATTAAATAACAAAAATAGTAAATAACAATTTTATCTATTGTAGAATCGGGCAAAAAATTTAATCAATATTTCTAAGGGTCGTCATATTTTCAATATAGTATAGATATAGATATAAACACTTCGAGGTAATATGAATATAAACCCTAAAAAATTATACAAAGAAAATAGGACAAAGCCGATAACATGTAAACTTCCTCATAAACAATATTATACACCATTATATCTGGTGGAATACATCATATACTATATATCAATCATATATAAAAGTGTATAATAGTGCTACAGATATATTCATATACAAATATGAGCTAAACTAAGTAAAAAATTCAAAATATG
>JACEIK010001080.1:156337-192360 GCA_018107945.1 Datura stramonium
AATGATGCTTGACCTCAAAGTTAAAAGCCAAATGAGATGGTACCTGATAGAATCTTCAAAAGGTCCGAAATGACCTTAAGTTAATTTGAACTAGAACTTATATATTTTTTAATAATAAATAATTTATGCTCTAGTTTTATATAGAAATTAAAATTTCATATAGCTCTCCCTGTTTTTCTCCTTTATTTGTTAAAAAATAAACCCCATTTCACTTTATATTTTTTTCACTAATCAATTGTTTAATATTTTTTGTTGTAATTAAAGGGACGGGCTTGAAGCCCTTTTTATTAGTATCCAAAAAGATAAAACACACAAATAATAGAAATGAAGCCTAGTATGAAAGATCTGACATAGCCTATCCATAGCCAAACGACAATTATAATTCTAGAAAGTGAAAAGTGTGTATTGTGAGATGTAAGATCATGTTATCTGTGGAAGGTACTGGACGCTCCATTCATGGAGTGCACCGACCATCTTCTCCAACTGACAGTCTTCTTCTCAATTGCTTATAGTGTCTCTAATGGTTCGATCTGGATTGTTACAGCTCTTGAAGTTCCTCTGCCTTTTCTTCAATGAAAGTGTTGATTCAGATGTCCCCATTGGTAATATCTACTCATGTATGTCCATTTTTAGAGAATTTGTTGATTCTAACTTTCAATCTACCCAACATCACCGGCATAATTTTCAAAGGTTTGGGTCGATTCCATTCAAGCAGTCTTAAAACTCTCACCAGATGCTACAATAATCAATTACCAGAGGATGCCATTCTACCTCTAATTTTGTGCAAATTATGAATCTCAGTTGTGAAGATTGATGTTGAATTTATACCTTGAATATATCTTGTAGACCCTGTCGATTCTTGATCTTCTTGTAATATCTTATCTTGTATATTTGATTTATTAACTAGGTCTCTATTTATCTTCTTTCATTGGGTTAATTTTTAAAGAAATTATTACCACCATTTGAAAGTGGATATCTAGAAACACTATCAGTCAATCAATTTAGTAAAAATTATGTTTGTCTACTTTATTCCTTTATCTTCTTATATCATTTATCTTGCCTTGTATGTCTTCAGTCTAGTTCAACTGTTCTGAGTATTTTGTGTCACGCCCTGCCTTGGGGGGCATGACTGGCACCTGGTGCCCTACTAGGACCTGAACTGCTAGACTGCTGAGCCTAAGCACTTCTGGTGCCTAGCTAGCTCTAACTCTGGATTCAAGAAAACGACGGGCTATATAACGGCTGTAAATACAGCCTCCGGCCGACTAGGCCTATAGCCACCTGTAAGAAAACAATAGCTAACCAGAACAACAGTAGTATGAAGGAACCTATGTGGGCCGATAAGGCCACCATACTGTCTAGTTATTTCTGAATCAAGAAAACAGGTGCTAAACTACTACGTGACCAACAAGGTCACCACTACTAACTGAATAAGGCCCCACACGGCCATCATAAACAAACTAAAACATACACACGGCCTCACACGATCGGTACAGCTAACCACAGGGAAATATACAGTCTGCAAGCCTCTAAGAATACTGATAATATGATCGGGATAGGGCCCTGGCCTACCCATACTGTACAACAAAAGAAAAGGGATAAACCTCTAGCTATCTAGCTCCGGATGACTGGAGCTGATGACTCTGTGAGCTGGCTGGAATCACGAGGTATCGGCTCCTCGTCTATGAGTACCTGCAGGCAAGTAATGCAGCGCCCCAAACAGGCGTCAGTAAAGCAACAACTGAAAATATCTAAAAACAACAATACAACCGATGGAACTGAAATAGAAAGAAATAGACTGAAACTGACTGAAAATATGAATCTAAGACTGTTCTCAACTATACTGGGAGGAGTCATACCTGGAAATGTATCGCTCCACTGTCGATCTACTCGTATCTAGCGTAACGTGGCATAACATAACATAACATAACATAGATAGCACACTAGTTCTAAATAATTTACTGATCAAAGGCTGTAAGGGCGGACTGCTCTACATTCAGCCAGCAAGCCAGCAAACCCCCCCTTACTCACCTCAACATCTATAAAAAAAAAAAGCTCTTTCTCAAACCTTACCCGGCCCCCATAAGCCGGGAGGTACAATCAACACGCAATCTATACCCCTACCCCGGTTGTCCCATCTCTTATAATAACTATAAGCATCCTGCCGATCCCCTGGGTATGCACTTGGGCTCGCTGAGCCCCTGACTATAACTGTACCTGAGTCCGGAGGACTCCTGAATCANGGTATGCACTTGGGCTCGCTGAGCCCCTGACTATAACTGTACCTGAGTCCGGAGGACTCCTGAATCAACACCCCGGGCGTACCCGCTCGACAGGGGTGTATAAAAGCTGACCAAGGCAAAATATGGGGAAAACCGACATCCCATCTTCGTCCCCTGGGGGATGGCATGCCACCCCGTAGAGCGATGTATCCTCGCCCTCTGGCGGACGAGTCGATACAGCTATTAACCCTGGGGTGGTCATGAATGCTAGGTAATCCAACCCCAAAATAATACAGTCGGTCTCAACTAGTAATACTAACTGCGTATACCATATGTTGAAGCTAGTGATGATAATGTATATGTATATACTATATGATGAAACTAATGATAGTGATATGTATGTATTTAATACATGCTGAGACTTATAATGGTATATATATAATCTTATGTCATACTGTGTTGAATCTAATACTGAACAAGATATAATTTTTTTGTTGGGAATCATGTTGTATAACTGGGTTCACAGTAACATGATTTACTACTTCTAACATGCTTTTTAAACTTCATTTTAGGCTATCATTCTATTTCTGAATTATCTTACAGGAACTTATATTGCTTTACTAAGTTTCGACTGAACACGATAATATCCTAACATACTACCAAACTAGAAGATACACACAGCCCTTAGAGATCATCTTCCTAGCCTTGAGATAGGAAATAAAGCGACCTACAGGCTCAGCTGAACTACCATTTTATAGTAGGACTGGCTCACCCAAAAATAAGAAATCTACCATACGAGTTCTACAATTGACTGAGGCATAACATGCATGTAACCAATTCATATAAAAAATAACATTAAAATTGGTCATGTATAACTCTACTAGGTCAACTGAGGTGACTTTTAGTGTAGTTTTTGTATACCTGTCGAGTTATAACTAACTCATCGATTGTAGTAGAGACTGAGAAGGGTTCTGATAGGATTTCGGGACTAACTCTGAAACTAATAGCAATATAAGGAGTTAGAAAAAATAAGGTGGCCCCTATATCTAACAATGCATACCCATCAAGATGGATACTCGTAAAATACCAGTGACCACATTGGGAGAGACCTCTTGCGCCTAACGAGATCATAGTGCATAAAATCTATTTTGACGCTGGCCACCACCTGCACTAATGGATGCACCCTGCTGAGCTGAACGTGCTGGTGGAGCTGCTAAACTGGTGGCTGGGTCATGGCCTCTACCATGGCCCTGTCTGGTTGAAGGACAATATCTGAGCATATGTCCAGGCTTTCCACACCCGCACACGCCTAAACCCACACTCTCTAGTGTGCCTCCTACCAGCAAACTGGAATGCCAGGCTCTCCTGACATGCTCCCTTGACCTCTAGAGCTTGATGCTCTACCCCTCTGATCATGCCTGGGTCTGGACGGAACACTGACTAATGATGGAGCTGGGGCTGACGATCTCTGGTGGGACTAAGGAAGATGTCCACCACTGGATATCTGTTGGAACTGTCCATAACTCTCTGTCTTGGCCTTCTTAGCCTCTCTCTCCTTCTCCTTTATCTACTCTACCTTTATCTGTTGGGCATATGTGACCAACCACAAGAAATCTATGTCATTGATCAACATGGTGGTCCTGTACTCCTCGACCAAGGAATCTACTACCCCATTCATAAACCTGCTCATACGAGCCCTAGGATCAGCAACCATCTTTGGTGTATACTTGGACAACCGGGTAAACTCCAAGACTACTCATGGACAGTTTTGTGGTTCTGGTTCAAGTTGACAAACTCAATCACCTTTGCCTCCCTCAACTCTCTAGGGAAGAACCTATCCAAGAAAGCAGTCATGAACTCATCCCAACTCAAAGGGACTGCTCTAACTCCACTTCTATCCTTCCACGAGCAAAATCATATGTAAGCAACCCCCTTCAGCTGATAGGAGGCTAAGTATGCACTTTTCTCTCCCGTCACCCCCTATAATCTAGGTGATCTTCTGCACCTCCTTAAAGAACTCATGCGGGTCTGAGACATGCAGAGTCATAAGTTGGTTATCATAACTGAACGTAGTGACCCAAGATTTACAAATAGAAATCATATGACTTGTCATAGATGAAATCGTAAGTAAAAGCTCATAAAGTGATTATTGGGTCAAATTTGTTGTGAAACATAATATCATAAGTCAATGAACATGAGTAACTGAAATCATGAGGAACAATGGGAGACTCTTCATAACCGACACCATCATGATAAAGCTTACGTGATGCCCCATCAGGGTAAGCCTCATGAAGACCCACATTGGCACTTAATGTTTTTCATCGAGTTGAGTGAGAACTTTCATTACCAGAACGTCTCCAACGAATATGTGAAACTCACTATTTTTTTGTAATACCCCAGAACTACCTCGAACTAGATCTTAGATTTAAAACTTGATCATGTAGAAAACTGGGAAAAAGATCATAGTACGAATCACATAACAACTCGTATAATGGAGGTACCTAGACTTATAACTGGAGGATGGAGAAGAACAGTGGATGGAACCACGACTTTCGGGTAAGACTCATACTATCTTGGTACGGATCGTACTAACCAGTCGTGGAATAGTTCAGAGAATTGGTCAGAGAAACTTTGGCTAACCATGAGTCATGGTATGACACGTGATAAGTTGGTACGATCATAGTAGCCATTCGTGGAAAACATCATAGAAATGTGTGGAAGCAGGGTTCCTAACTACGAGTCGTAGTACAAGTCATAGAGCCTTGGACGGCTCATAGGTTTAGTCGTACCATCTGACAGGCAGAATTTCTATTAAATATTTCAGGGGTAATTTTGTAAAATCCTATCATCTTAACTCTTTAACTACATCATATTAGGATTATTTAGGGGGAGGATTTTAGAAGAATAGCCGACCTTTACCCTCATTCTTTCCATATCAGTTAGAAGAATTATGAAGAACTCAAACAGTTTATCTCAGAGCAAAAGCTAGGGCTTGCAGATTTCCTTCTCAGATTCTTAAGATTTTTCCAAGGAATTCTCCTCCAAGTATGTGGGACTTCAACAAGGGAAATGTTCTTCCGTTGTGCCCCAAAATCCTTATAGAAACCTTATCAGTTCTAGCCCTTTTAGGATCAAAGCTAGGGTTGTTCTTCAATTAGTATGAACTTCTTTCGTATTATAACTCTTGTGATTCTTGAAGGTTATTACCAGCTATGATTCATGTTGATATCTTTTCTATGAAATATGTGTTTTAGCCCTAATCTTTAAATGTAATTGAAAAAGTCTTGCATAATTGTCCAGATATGAATGTTGCTTGATTCTAATAGTTCTTCTAATCACCATGACAGTACAGTTATGTGAACCATAGTAATATTATTACTTGTTCAGTCTCAGTCAGTATTTAGCTCTCTCACTGCCTTACAGAAACGTCATCTGATCAGTTTGACTATATTCAGTCTCTTGAGGAGTTTAGTAAAACTCCGTACTCTCAGTCATCAGTCATTAGGTTGTTCTTTAGACGGTTATGACGCTTTCAGATAAAGCAGCTCTGGCCAGTCTTAGAACACTTATCTTTCAGTTATCAGGTCCTTCAGACTCTTAGGGTACTTTTAGATAAGTATTCCTAGCTTAATTCTTAGGACATCAGATTCGAGCTATCAGCCTGCAATTACAGTTAGAATCTTAAGTGGGAGTAGGACTTAGCACTGAGTGGGCTGGGGTTCAGCGCACCCAGGTTCTCAAAACTACATTGGCACCGCAGGTCATCATCCTAAACAGACCTCAAACAGTGATCACCTAGCTCAACCACTATACCTTGACAAGGTATAGTGGGCTCTCACTGATGGGATATATACATCGGACTTCACGTCTAGCTCACGTGGTTACATGTCTATTATAGACTCTCCTACTTGTTAGAACAGTTCAGTTTAGTATAGTCTAAGTTTTAGTTCACCTCAATTTATTAAGATTACAGGATATAACTATGATCCTCAGTCAGTACATGTGTTACACTATTACAGTTATATTCAGTGGTTATTAGTTCAGTGGTATATTAATATTGTTTTGCTTATATCATACATACTTGATACATTCAAAGTACTTGTTACACCCCGTAAGTTCCTAACGTTTAGTCGGCATATTCGTACGTTAGCCAAGAATTTTAGAGTTCGACCAGTACGAGAAAGGGCTCGAAAAAAGGGTCGAACAAGCGCGGAATCGAAGTAGCGAGGGAGAAGGCCGGACAGGCTGCCATAAGGGGCAACATGTCACGAACCTCTCCCTGCGTGTTGGGCACCATGACACGGCCTTAAAATGCCGCGATGGGGTCCGTGACACGGACCCCGTGTCTACCGCCAAAGTCTTATATATATTCAATTGAATTATTTGGTTTCATTACATATAAACGGACCCTCATGCAGGGAGTGAGAAGCACGCCATTTTAAAGTTATTTTCTTCTGATTACGCTGCCAAATGCCGTCCAAATTCCAATTAACTTCAGGTATCGGGCTATAATCCTGTAGGGAGCATTACTACGGAGTTAGTTTCTTGAATAGAGAATCGGAACTCTGTCGAGTTAAAGTTATCAGAATTACTCCAAATCAATTCCTATTCAGTCACAGGCTTCAAGTAAGCATTTCTCCCTTCTGAACTCTCGAAAAATTATACGTCTTCAGTCGTATTTAGTTAAGTGGAAGTATAGTTAATATTAGTATTAAAAGTTATCATTTTTGCCGAATTTAGTACTGAAACTTGTCTCATTCTTTCAGTAATACGATTACAGTTGAAAAGAGCTATTAAATACGGATTGGAACTCGCCAGTTAATCAAAAATTGGCGACCCAGGTATGTTAAGGAAAATTCGTTCGGCAAGTTAGTTTCTTTAGTATTGTAACTCAGTTTGAATCCCAGTAAGAGAGCCAAAAGTATATCTATTGTGATTAGCTGTTATTATTAGCTAAGACCAGTATTCTATGTTTAGTTTGGGATTAACTTTGCCCTGCATAGCCTTCCATAACCAACCCCAGAGTTACTAACTGTGTCTACGCCTGCCAGGGGCGAGATGACATCACTCCAAGGAGCGGTATGTTGTCTACGAGGGATGAAGATGGGGTCCAAGGGCCTCATATAGGCCATTCCATGGTTGGACTATTATATGTCGTATCGGCACCACACCCCTGTCGAGCCTGGTGCCCGGGGTGCAGATATCAGGAGTCCATTGGACTCAGACACAGCTACAGTTCAGGGGCCGAGCAGGCTTAGTTGTAGACCCAGGGGACTGGTAGGACGGCTATAGTTATTAGTTGACTTAGTGTGACCTTGTAGGGGTATATAGATTGAAGCGTACTCGCCAGAGCTTATGGGGGCCCGGGGTGGGTTATTCTGTGCTGGTTGTACTTTTCGGCTTATGGGGGTCAAGTAAGGTTCTTGTTTGCATTAGTTACTGATAGATTAGATAGCAGGAAGTTCAGCTATTCAAGTAGTATTTCTATCTCTTTCCTTCAGTTACTTTCAGTTTCATTTCAGTTCATTCATTTATTTACAGTTACTGCCTTACATATTCGGTACATATTATACTGACGCCCCTCTTGGAGTGCTGCATTACTTTCCTGCAGGTGCAGACAGGCGCAGTTCAGGACTTTCCTAGTATCCATCCAAGATTAGTAGTACAGTCGACTCCTTTCCTCCGGAGCTAACAGTTAGAAGGTTTACTCTTTTGATTGTACAGTTTATGGGTAGGTCGGCGCTCTGTCTCAACCATTATATCACTCCTAGGGGCTAGCATATTATTTCAAATTCCCTATGGGTAGTTGTTGTTGGCCTTGTGGGGGCCGTGTATGCTTTATTTTACGTGTTGGCCATGTGGGGCCTTGTTTAGCTATCAGATAGCGGGCTTGTCGGCCATAGCTTAGTTAGTGTTGGATTTACTTTACAGTTATAACTAGACATCATGGTGGTCTTGTCATCCCACATAGGATTCCCTACTATTACCTGTTTTTGGTTAGCTGTTTTCTTTTACAGGTGGCTATAAGGCCTTGTCGGTCGGGATCTGTGTTTACAACTGAGATATAGCCCGTTGTTTCCTTGATTTAAAGATTATGCATGCACCGAAGTGCATAAGCTCAGCCAGGTCAGTTTAGATTCTAGTAGTACACCAAGTGCCGGTCATGCCTCCCAAGGTGGGGTGTGACAAACTTGGTATCAGAGCAAGTCGTATCCCAAGGAGTCTACAAGCATGCTAAGTAGAGTCTTGCCTATGGATGTGTTGTGCACCACATTATATAGATAGGAGGCTACGAGGCATAATAGGATGGTTACTCTTCTTTCTCTTCTAGTCGTGCTATAGAGCTGTACTGAATGGGATTGAGTCCCTAAGATTACCATATTATGCTTTTCTACAAAGAAATGTCAGACATACGACAGACCACGACTGGCAAGAAATTGGACGTCATAACAGGAGAGGGGACTAGTCGGGTGCCCCAGTCAGAGTCATCCCGATCTGAGGGTGACAAGGAGACTCCATCTCGATCTCCCCAGCAGTCTCCACCCTTCAGGAGCTTCCCAGAGCAGCAGATGCGTCGGCACCACCTCCAGCAGTCTCTATATCGATGCCATCGGATCAGGAGGTTAGGAGTGTTGTTTTTATGATAGCTCAAATGATCGTTGCACAACGTCAACCAATAGCACCCGTAGTTGCAGAGTCTTCAGGAGGACCTGGTAGTTCGAGGGTTCGAGAGTTCCTTGCTCTGAGTCCCCTACAGTTTACAGGGACAGATCGAGATTAGGACCCTTAGGACATCCTGGATCAGTTTCAGCGGATCTTCAGAGTGATGCATGTCGCACCTGAAGAGTCGGTTGAGTTAACGATATTTCGGTTGTGGGACATAATAGTGTTATGGTATGAGAGTTGGGAAAGGTCCCTAGTAAGAGATGTCCCTTCTCCAACTTGGTCCAACTTTTCAGAGGCCTTCCTGGACCACTATTTGTCGCGAGAAATTCGACAGGTCCATGTAGATCAGTTTCTGCATTTGGAGTAGGGTTCGATGAGTGTTCGGGAGTACACTATGAGATTTGACTCCTTGGCCTGATATGCACCGAATTTTGTAGATACTATGCCATCCAGGGTGCACCGGTTCATTATGGGGCTACTTCTAGAATACATAGAGACTTGTATTACAGACACTCTGTGAGAGGACATGGATATTGCCTGTGTCCAGGAATTCTCTCAGAATATTGAGGGGATCAGGCAGCGGAAGCGGGAGATAGAAAGGGCAAATTAGGAGCAGCGCCGCAGGGCTAGACCTAGTGATGCTCAGGTAGAGTTTCAGGGCGGACCCAGGCCACGACTATCGGGTAGGCCAACCATACCCCCACCTCCATAGCAGTAGCAGGGGGTAGACTAGGCCGTCGGGGGCAGTCAGGACCCGGTGAGATTCACGACCATCGGGTTCGTAGCAGCAGAGAGGGTCAGAGCATAGTAGATTCACTGTGCCACTTTGCCCTATCTGTAGTCGACGTCATCCTGGGCATGCATGTATGGTTCTTCGGCATGTTACACCTGTGGACAAGAGGGTCACCTGATGAGAGACTGTCCAGCCAGGGGTCAGAGTGATCGGGACCGACAGGACAAATCTTCAGTAGGGTCACATGCCCCAGTATCTCCATCAGGGCGTAGGCCCTTAGCTCCAGCCGGCAGAGGTCGAGGCAGGTCAGGGGCATCTAGCTCAAGCACCGGTCCAGATCGCACTTATGTTTTACCGGGGAGACAGGAGTCAGAGTCGTAGCCGAATGTGATGACAAGTATGTTGGACATTTGCTCTCATTCTATTTATGTTTTGATAGACCCAGGTTCCACTTTGTCTTATGTGATGCCACTAGTAGCCCGAAAATTCGGTATCACGCCAGAATTGCTTCAGCGATCTTTTTCAGTGTCCACACCCATCAGTGATTCTATTATAGCTAAAAGTATCTACCGAGGTTGCACAGTAAAGGTTGTTGGTCGCCAGACTTTAGAAGATTTGGTGGAATTAGAAATGATTGATTTTGATGCAATTATGGGTATGGATTGGCTAGCACCTTGTTATGCCAATGTAGAATGTTGGACCTAGACCGTCCGGTTCCACTTTCCAGGGGAGGTAGTACGAGAGTGGAAAGGTAATGCACCTACGCCAAAAGGTAGGTTTATATCCTATCTTTGGGCGAGGAAGTTGATAGCAAAGGGTAGTATTTATCATTGTCAGGGTTCAGGGATATCCAGGATGAATCTCCGACTCTTCAGTCTATTCCTGTAGTCAATGAATTTCCATATGTATATCCAGATGAACTCCCTGGCATCCCTCCAGAAAGGGAAATCGATTTTCTATTGATTTGCTACCAAGCACTCAGCCTATATCCATCCTTCCGTATAGAATGGCTCCTGTAGAGCTCAGAGAATTGAAAGAGCAGTTAAAAGATCTGCTAGATAAGGGCTTTATCAGGTCGAGTACTTCACCGTGGGGTGCGTCAGTTTTGTTTGTAAGAAAGAAAGATGGCTCCCTACGCATGTGTATAGATTACCGGCAACTAAATAAAGTTACTATCAAGAACAAGTACCCACTCCCCATAATAGATGGCTTGTTTGATCAGCTATAAGGGGCGAGATACTTTTCTAAGATTGATTTGAGGTCATGGTATCACCAGGTGCGAGTTCAAGAGAGAGATATTCCAAAGACCGCTTTCAGGACCAGGTATGACCACTTTGAATTCCTATTCATGTCCTTTGGATTGATGAATGCTCCAACAGTGATCATGGATCTGATGAACAACATCTTCAGGCCGTATCTGGACTTATTTGTGATAGTGTTTATTGATGATATTCTGGTGTATTCTCATTTAGAAGAAGAACATCGAGATCATTTGCAAACAATGCTCCAAATTCTCAAGGATCGTCAGTTGTATGCAAAATTTTCTGAATGTGAGTTTTGGCTGAATTCTACAGCCTTTTTGGGCCATAGTGTATTAGAGGCTGGTATTCAGGTAGATTCACAGAAGATCGAGGCAGTAAAGACATAGACTAGACCTACAACTCCGACTGAGATACGCAGTTTCTTGGGGTTAGCTGGGTATTATAGGAGATTAATAGAGGGGTTTTCTACTTTATCAGCACCTTTGATCAAGTTAACTCAGAAAGCAGCTAAATTTCACTGGACTGAAGCATGTGAACAGAGTTTCCAGGAGTTGAAAAACAGGTTAACATCAGTGCCAGTACTAGCGTTGCTAGAAGGATAAGAAGGTTATGCAGTGTATTGTGATGCTTCAGGTGTTGGGTTAGGGTGTGTTCTGATGCAACACGATAAGGTAATTGCTTATGCTTTGAGGCAACTGAGAAAACATGAAAAGAACTACCCCACCCACGATCTGGAGCTAGCCGCAGTAGTTCATGCCCTAAAAATATGGAGGCACTATCTGTATGGCGTCCATGTAGATATTTTCACTAATCATAAGAGTCTCCAGTATATCTTCACTCAGAAAGAGTTGAATCTATGACAACGTCGTTGGTTAGAATTGTTGAAAGACTACGACGTAGACATTTTGTATCATCCGGGGAAGGCCAATATCATAGCAGATGCCCTTAGCCGTAGATCAATGGGGAGTTTGGCACATTTGAGGCCCAAACAGCGGGAACTGGCCCAAGAATTACACCAGTTAGCTAGCTTAGCCAACCGAATAGTGGACTCGGGAGAAAATGGGGCTATAATTCAAAATACAGCAATATCGTCCCTGGTAGTGGAGGTAAAAGAATGGCAGTATGAAGATCCTCATTTAGCACAGCTTAGAGATAAAGTACAATAGGGGGAAGTATCAGTTTTCAAGGTAACTGAGGACAGGGTCTTGAGATGTAGAGGTCATCTCTGCGTTCCAAATGTGGCAGAACTTCGCCAGTAGATCATGGCAGAGGTACATTATTTCCGTTATTTCCTTCACCCAGGTTCAACAAAAATGTATCATGACAAAAAAGAGATTTACTGGTGGCCGGGAATGAAAAGGGGGTGGCAGAATTTGTAGCACAATGCCCTAACTGCGAGCAGGTAAAAACTGAACATCAAAAACCCAACGGATTAAAGAAGGAAATAATAGTGCCTATGTGAAAATGGGAGGCAATCAATATGGATTTTGTGACAGGATTACCCCGTACTAGACACAGATTTGATTCTATTTGGGTGATAGTTGATAGGTTGACGAAGTCAGCCTATTTTGTGCCAGTCAGGACCACTTTCTCAGCCGAGGACGATGCCAAGTTATACATCAGGGAAATAGTTAGACTACATGGTGTCCCAGTATTTATCATTTCTGACAGAGGAGCACAATTTACAGCTAGATTTTGGCATTCATTACAGAGAGGCTTTGGAACACAAGTTAATCTGAGTACAGCCTTCCACCCTCAAACAGACGGGCAGGCGGAACATACAATTCAAACACTCGAGGATATGTTACGGGTGTGCGTGCTAGACTTTGGGGGCAGTTGGATTGAACATTTACCCCTTATTGAATTTGCTTATAATAATGTTACCATTCGGTAATTCAGATGGCGCCTTATGAGGCCTTATATGGGCGGAAATGCAGGTCCCCACTTGGTTGGTTCAAGGTCAGAGAATCAAAGTTAATTGGATTAGATATAATCCATCATTCAGAGGAGAAAGTGAAGCTGATCATAGAGCGCTTGTTGACAGCTCAAAGCCGCCAGAAAGTTTACTCTGATGTATGGCGTAGAAACCTGGAATTCAATGTAGAAGACTAGGTATTTCTTAAAGTTTAGCCAATGAAGGGCGTGATAAGGTTTGGTAAAAAAGGCAAGCTTAGCCTGAGGTTTATTGGGTCGTACCGAATGCTCCTGAGAATAGGCCAGGTGGCATACGAGTTGGATTTGCCTTTAGAGTTAGAGTCGGTTCACCCGGTCTTTCATGTGTCAATGTTACGAAAGTTTATAAGGGATCCGTCCCGAGTTGTGCCAGTCGAGAATATCTAGGTTACTGAGGAGTTGGCCTACGAAGAGGTTCCGGTGGCCATATTAGATCGACAGGTTCATAGGTTGAGGACTAAGAATGTTGCTTCTGTTAAGGTACTATGGAGAAACAAGAATAGGGAAGAGATGACCTGGGAAGTTGAGGACAACATGAGATCCAGATATCCACAATTGTTTCAGGGTTAGTCCAGACTATGCAAATAAGGTAAAGTTGTTGATTTAGTTATTTTTTTATGATTTATGATACTTATATTGTTCAGTTGACTACAATCTTATTGTGAAAGAGTTGTTATAGTGTCATGTGAGATATCTATATTGGAGTTTTCTGCATTTCATGGTTTTCGGATAGTCCGCATTATATGGGAGACTCTACCGAAATTTTTTCAGAATAGTAGTTAAAAGAGTTAGATTCCTGTAAGTTAAAGTGACATTCGAGGATGAATGTCCCTAAGGTGGGGAAGATGTTACACCCCGTAAGTTCCTAATATTTAGTCGGCATATTCGTACATTATTCAAGAGTTTTAGAGTTTGACCCGTACGAGAAAGGGCCCGGGAAAAGGGTCGAACGAGCGCGCAACCGAGGTAGCGAGGGAGAAGGCCGGACAGGCTGCCACAAGGGGCAACGTGTCACGGACCTCTCCCTGTGCGTTGGGCGTCGTGACACGGCCCTAAAACGCCGCGATGGGGCCTGTGACACGGACCCCATGTCCACCACCCAAGTATTATATATATTCAATTGAATCTTTTGGTTTCATTACATACAAACAGACCCTCATCTAGGAAGTGAGAAACATGACATTTTAAAGTTATTTTCTTCCGATTACGCTGTCAAATGCCGTCCAAATTCTAATTAACTTTAGGTATCGGGTTATAAGCCTGTAGGGAGCATTATTATAGAGTTAGTTTCTTGAAAAACACCCGATGAATTGAAACTTCGCTGAGTTGAAGTGATCAGAATTGATCCAAATTGATTCCTATTTAGTCACAGGTTTCAAGTAAGCATTTTCCCCTTCTGAACTCTCGGGAAATTATAAGTCTTCGGTCGTATTTCGTTAAGTTGAAGTATAATTAATATTAGGATTAAAAGTTATCGTTTTTCCAATTTTAGTACTGAAACTAGTCTCATTCTCCCAGTAATAGATTACAGTTGGAAAGAGTTATTGAATACAGATTGGAACTCATCACTTAATTAGGAATCGATGACCCCGGTATGTTAAGGCCAATCCATTCAACAAGTTAGTTTCTTTAGTATTGTAACTCAGTTTGAATCCAGTAAGAGAGCCAGAAGTATATCTATTGTGATTAGCTGTTGTTATTAGCTGAGACCAGTATTCTATGTTTATTTTGGGATTAACTTTGCCCTGTATAGCCTTTCATAACCAACCTCAGGGTTACTAGCTGTGTTGACGCCCGCCAGGGGCGAGATAACGTCGCTCCAAGGAGCGGTATGCCATCCGCGAGGGAAGAAGATGGGGTCCAAGAGCCTCATACAGTCCATTCCATGGCTGGACTATTATATGTCGTATCAGCACCACATCTCCGTCGAGCCTGGTGCCCGGGGAGCAGATATTAAGAGTCTACTAGACTCAGACACAGCTACAGTTTAGGGGTCGAGCGGGCTCAGTTGCAGACCCAGGGGACTAGTAGGACATCTATAGTTATTAGTTGACTCAGTGTGACCTTGTAGGGGTATATATATTGAAGTATACTCGCCAGGGCTTTTGGGGGCCCCGAGTGGGTTATTCTGTGCTGGTTGTACCTTCCGGCTTATCGGGGCCAGGTAAGGTTCTTCTTTGCATTAGTTACTGATAGATTAGACACCGGGAAGTTTAGCTATTCAGGTAGTATTTTTACCCCTTTCCTTTAGTTACTTTCAGTGTCATTTCAGTTCATTCAATTATTTGCAGTTACTACATTACATATTCGGTACATATTGTACTGACGCCCCTCTTGGGGAGCTGCATTACTTGCCTGCAGGTGCGGCATGCATGGTTCAGGACCTTCCTAGTAGCCAGCCAGGATTAGCAGTACAGTCGGATCCTTTCCTTCGGAGCTAACAGTTAGAAGGTTTACTCTTTTGATTGTACAGTTTATGGGTAGGTCGGGGCCCTGTCTCGACCATTATATCACTCCTAGGGGCTTGCAGATTATTTCAGATTTTCTGTGGGTAGTCGTTGTTGGCCGTGTGGGGCCCGTGTATGCTTTATTTTATGTGTTGACCATGTAGGGCCTTGTTTAACTGTCACATAGCAGCCTTGTCGGCCATAGCTTAGTTTAGTGCTGGATTTACTTTACAGTTATAACTAGACATCATGGTGTTCTTGTTGGCCCGCATAGGATTTTCGTCTATTACCTGTTTTTAGTTAGCTGTTTTATTTTACAGGTGGCTATAAGGCCTTCTCGGCCGGCGGCTGTGTTTACAACCTAGATATAGCCCATTGTTTTCTTGATTTAAAGATTAGGCATACACCAAAGTTCATAAGCTCAGCCAGGTCAGTTCAGATCCTAGTAGCGCACCAGGTGCCGGTCATGCCTCCCAAGGTGGGGCGTGATAGTACTGATACATATTTTTCATTCTATATCGTATTATAATACAAATGCAGGTTCCCAGTCTCAGCATTGACAATAGTTCCCTTTCGATGATTTTAACAGCAGTACAGTTGGTGAGTCCTCATCTTCCGAGGATGAGAGTATATTTTCTGTTCCGTTTTCTTTTGAGTTAGACTTTAGAGTTAGTTGGGGGCTTGTCCTAGCATCTCATCAGTTCTTAGATAGCTTTCAGACAAAATATTGTTTTAGTATGTTTTGCAGGTGTCGCATAAATTTCAGAATCTTATCAGATATTTCTTCTACTCAGAAAAGTATTATTTAGTTATGATGTTTCCTCAGCTTTCACTTCTAGTTAATTCAGTATACCAGTGTGATGTTAAGTCATGGGTTAGTTTGAGGTCACTTGTGGCTCCAAGTATCGTGTTGCGTCCAGGGCGTAGACTCGGATCGTGACAAATTTGGTATTAGAGCACTAGGTTTAGAGTATCCTAGGATGTCTGAAAGTCGCGTCAAGTAGAGTCTTTTTCATGGTTGTAAAGTGCGCCACACTTATGAGGGAGAGACTACAAGACGTTATTAGAAAATTTTCCCTTTTGTTCATGATCCTTATCGTGTGTTGAGCTAATCTCAAATATTTCCTCCTAACTCGTGCTCTATTCTTTTCAGCAATAACGGTGCCTCCAAAAATAAAAAATGGAAGAAGGACCGAAAATACTAACCGGCCAGCCCCACTAGCTCCTGCATCCCTTAGGACAACCAGGTGTCTCCCACGAAATTTCGGACGGCGATTCAAATGCTGGCTCAAGCAGTGACTAGTTAGGTCAACCAGCAGGTAGTGGTGCCAGCCAACACCAATGGGTCTGCAGTTGTGGCCAAGGTTTGGGGTTTCACAATCTATGACATTATAGATGCTTATAATAGTTACTCGCTTGTGCATCACACGCTGGAAGAGCATATCATCAAAATAACCCCATATTTTTTAAGAATTAATTATCAATTAAACTCAGTGTAGTTTGATTGACTTCAATAAACCTTATTTAAAATTTATAATACCTTGACTTATGAATGAACCCTCCGGCATTCAACGAGTCTGTCACGACATGAATTCACACCTTAGTCGTAACACGGGACAAGGAACTCTGAAAGGATCCAAGTCGACCCATGGCATAATCATAGCATATCACTTAACAATATAACAACTAACGACATAAATGAGCGGGAGCTAACTACAAGAGTCTAATAAGGAATCATAAGAACAATTGTAACAACACTTTGATACAACACTGAATCTATCTAGACAAGTCTGAAAGCCTTCTACTAAACTGATGAGTTACTGGGACAAGCCCCCAACTAACTCCTAAAATATGAAAACTGAAACATAACGAAAATGTAAACATGAATTACGTCCTCGGGAGATGAGGACTCACCACTAGCAGCTGAGAGGGAATGAAGCGTATCTAACCACGAGGTTGAGTCTAAAAATATAAACGTATTCATGAAACAATATAGCACAAAAAGGCGTGCGGTCAGTACTTGAAATGTACTGAGTATGCGGGATAACATAAATAATTAAATATACAAATATACGATAATAAAATAACAAAGTACATCGACATAACTGATTTAACATGCAACAATCCTCTTATGAGTCACATACGCGCGCGCACACACACAGATATATATATATATATATGAAACTTTCTTTTGGATCTCATGTTCAGAAACATCATTGAACTCATGCATAAGGGTCAAGTTTTGAACATTTAATAAGAGTTGAATCTGAATCTAGCATCACACATTGTACTGGATCATTGCTGGTAACTGAGTCTGATTCTCATTATATTAAATTCATTATAATATGAAATATGAATCATACGGAACTAAATCATACTGATAACATAATTAAGAGAGTCATTCTCTACTATGGAGAGTCCCAACTAAACTAAGGGGGTCATTCTTTACTGGGGAGAAACCCAAGAGCTAGGGAGGTCACTCTCTGCTATGGAGGATCCCTACTGAACTAGGGAGTCACTCTCTGCTATGGAGGATCCCAACTAAACTAGGGAGTCACTCTCTGCTTTGGAGGATCCCAACTAAACTAGGGATTCACTCTCTGCTATGGAGGATCCCGACTAAACTAGGGAGTCACTCTCTGCTATGGAGGATCCTGAATAAACTAGGGAGTCACTCTCTGCTATGGAGGATCTCTACTAACCAAGGAAAAACATTCTCGGCTATGGAGAGTCCCTGGCTGATTAGAACCTGAGGATTACTAATCTGCCATTGTACATCTGGTCTATGCTACTACAGCTAGTCAGAAGCATGAACATACACTACTTTCATCATACAACATTCATTTTGAAAGGATTAGGGCTACTTTCTACTAACAACAAGCCCAACATTCTGAAATCATTCTCATGCTTTATCATCATAATTCATTTCTTCATGGAGCCACATCAATATTTCTTCAAACGTCTTACATTAGTGAGCATCTATAGATTCACATTACGTATTATACTTCCATAATATTTAAGTTCCTGATTCACATCATTCAACATGTATCATAGAGTCATTCATGATCCATAGGTCCAACTCGTACCTTAACATGCATACATTGATTTATATATTCTAGATTTTACGGAAAGCCATATACTTAACTCATAACTTATACATTTACAATGAGATCATGGAAGAAGCATACATTTTCATTTCATTAGACCCATTTCGAGATTTACTCCAATTCATGAGAAAGATGCATTAATTAAACCATTATCATAGATTTACCTAGTACCCAATCAGTTCCATCGAAAGCACAATGAGAATACATATTTTACATTCAATTAATCAATCCCATACGCTCTAATCTCATCTTGACATATTTAGCAAATAACGTACTCTAATTATTCGGGAATTCTTACAATCTTCATACATTTCATACATGGATGCGAGTCACGGATTCAATTGATTAATCAAAAATAAAACTCCAATCATCGCTCAAGCCCTTTTTCATGAAGAAAATTCTAACGTCATGAATTTTCACCATCTAACGCATAATTCAAGACATTCAAATAGTTATACCATAATTAGCTCATAATTCTAGTGGATTTTAGAATTCAAAAAGACATTGAAGAAATCACCCATCAATTTAAACCCTAGGTCATGCTTTTCTAGAATAATTGAAATTGAGATTTTGATAGAACATTTTGGGGCACAAGGATGGAAGAATATCCTTGTTGAAAAACCCGCATACCTGCTTCGAAGAATCTCCCACTTGAACTTGACATTGTAGTCTTTTAATAATCCCTTGAAGAATCCTTGAACCTTGAGAGAGAGAGGAGGAAGAAGGGTTTGAGAGGGTATCTTGAGAGAATGATAGATTAGACTAGAAGAAACCCTTAAAAACGTCCCAAATAATACTCAAAACAACGTAGTTTAGAAGTTAGGAACATAGAATTTTACGAAAACACCCCTAAAATTTCACAGGAAAAAAGACCCTGCTGGTTCTCACGAGGGACATCACGACTCGTGAGGTACTGGATGAGTCATGAGCCGAATCCTTGAAGCCTACTGGGATTTCTACGAAATTTCTACACTTAACGAGTCACTTAACGATTCGTGAGGTGACTTAATGGGTCACTTGACTAGTCGTGAAGTACCCTCTGAAACTGAAGTTTTCCAGAAATTTTAGCCACTTAACAGGTCACCTAACGAATCGTTCTGTGATGCTGGTGCAGTTTCACCAAATTGCTCATAATGTTTTATTCCAAACTCTGATTGACACAAGGTCAGATGCGTTGGAAAGAAGACTAAAAGGGCTTCACTTTGATATATTGAATCACCAGAAAACACTTTGTAAAATGGGATCTATAGTCATTAGAATTTTACCCTTGTTAGAACTTGCATGAAAACTCAATCGATAAGAAGGCTCTTAACTCAACTTTGTGCTAGATGTTCCTTATGACCTTAATTTGCATCCATTGCACTTATAACACTTGGGGATTGATACTAACATCTAGTATTCATAGAATTCATTAGGATTGGACCTATCCATACATCTACAATGGTTCCAAACTTAGCTAAAAAGTACGGGGCATTGAAATATCTCAACTCACTAGTTTTGGGTCTAGTCTTAGAGAATTTTAGGGTGTTACAGAGTCTAAAGTTGATGGGAACCCACAAAAGTTTGTAGATGAGGTACAGAAGATCACCCAAATCGTGGGTGTTACTTCTATAGAGAGTTCTAATCTGGCTGCCCACCAGTTGAAAGGGGTGGCTCAGATTTGGTACAAACAGTGGAAGGAAGGGCGGCCAAAGCAGGATCAATAGAGTGGGACGAATTTGTTGCAGTGTTCCTTGACGGATTCTTTCCTCGGGAATTGAGGGAGGCGAAGGCTACCAAATTTATGAACCTGAGGTAGAACAATATGACAATAGAGGAGTATGCATTGGAGTTCACTCAGCTGTCAAGGTATGCTCCAGAGATGGTCGCTGAGCCGAGGGCTCGTATGCTCAAATTCGTTAATAGAGTTCTGAATTTTGGTGCTTAAGGAATACAGAACTATGATATTATCAAATACATTAACCTCTCCAGCCTCATTATTCATGCACAACAAATAGAGGTGGAGAAGTTGAAAGAGATTGAGAGGGAGAACAAATAGGAGAGAACAGGCCAGTTTGAGTATGGCTAATAGAGCTCATGTGGGGGTAGTCGACCACAACAGTAGCAACAGAGACCTCCAGCACCCTCATCGACCAGTGCCCCTTCTTTCCGGTCCCCCAAGGATTGAAAGGATGGAGCATCAGGCTCCCAGTCCCAGAGTCACGTCTCCAACAGTCGCTCATTTCCAACTTGTCCTAAATGTGGCAAGAACCATCTGGGTGAGTGTCGCACGAGCAAGGATGGTTGCTTTGGATGTGGCCAGTTGGATCATTGATTGAGAGATTGTCCGTCAGTAGGATGAGGGAGGACTCAGTCTACTACCTCAACAAACCCAGCAGGTCATTTAGCTCAGCAGGGTACTACTTCAGGTACAGGTGGCGACCAACACCAAAATCATTTTTACGCTTTGTCTTCTCATCAGGATTAGGAGAACTCACCTGATGTGGTTACAAATATGTTGCGCCTTTTCCACATTGATGCATATGCTTTTTTAGATCTAGGAGCCACACTTTTCTTTGTGACCCCATATATTTCTATTTAGTTTGCTATTAGTCCAGAAATCCTCTCAGAACCATTCTCAGTTTCTATCCCAGTTGGTGAGTTAGTTAGGGTCAGTCGGGTGTACAGGAATTGTCCAGTCTCAGTGTTGAGTAAAGTTATCCCAGTTGATTTAGTAGAACTTGACATGGTCGACTTCGACCTTATTCTTGGAATTGATTGGTTACATTCCTTTTATGCTTCAGCCGATTGCAGAACTAGAGTCGTCAGGTTTCAGTTTCCTAACGAGCCAACCTTATAATGGAAGGGTAATGTTTTAGTGTCTAAGGGTCGCTTTATTTCCTACCTTAAGGCCAGGAAAATGATGTCTAAGGCTTACATCTATCACTTAGTTAGGGTCAGAGATTCCAGTTTCGAGACCCCGACTATTCAATCAGTTCTAGTTGTTAGCGAGTTTCCTGATGTCTTTCCTGAAGATCTTCCCAGAGTCTCTCCTGAGCGAAAAATAGACTTCGACATAGACCTTTTTCTAGACACGGTCCATCTATATTTCTCCTTGCATGATGGCTTCAACTGAGCTTAAGGAGTTGAAGAACAGCTAAAAGACCTTTTAGATAAGGGCTTTATCAGATCTAGCATCTTTCCATGGGGTGCTTCAGTGTTGTTCGTGCGAAAGAAAGACCGTACACTTAGGATATGCATTAACTACCGTCAGCTGAACAAGTATCCTCTGCCCAGGATTTATGACTTGTTCGACTAACTTTAGGGAGTAGTTATTTCTCCAAGGTAGATCTCAGGTAAGGATATCATCATCTTAAAGTCAGAGAATGTGACATATTGAAAATAGCCTTCAGAACTCATTATGGTCACTATGAATTTGTGGTTATGTCCTTCGGACTAACTAATGCTCCTATAACTTTTATGGACTTGATGAACATGGTGTTTAAGTAGTATCTTGGACCTGTTCATTATTGTGTTCATAGATGATATATTGGTATACTCTAGGAATGAAGAAGATCATGCTAACCACCTGAGGATAGTGTTGCAAACTCTTAGATACCTCCAGTTGTTCGCTAAATTTAATAAGTGTGAATTCTGGTTGAAGTTAGTGGCTTCCCTCGGTCATGTGGTCTCAGGTGAAGGTATTTAGGTGGATCCTTAAAAGATAGAAATGGTAAAAGATTGGCCAAGACCCACTATTCCAATCAGATATCAGGAGTTTCTTGGGTTTAACCAGTTATTACCGACAGTTTGTAGAAGGGTTTTCTTCTATTGCGTCCCCTTTGACCAAACTGACACAGAAAAATGTGAAGTTTTAGTGGTCAGATGCATATGAGAAGAGTTTCCAAGAGTGGAAGACTCGACTCACTATAACGCTGATTTTGACTTTACCAGAAGGAACAAATAGGTTCTTAGTTTATTTTGATGCTTCCTGAGTTGGCCTCAATTACGTTCTGATGCAGTGGGGTAAGGTGATAGCTTATGCCTTCAGACAACTCAAGGTTCATGAGAAGAACTATCTGACTCATGATCTGGAATTGGCGGCAGTGGTATTTGCTTTGAATATTTGGAGATATTACCTTTATGAGGTTCATGTGGATGTTTTCACCGACCACAAGAGCCTTCAGTATGTGTTCAGTCAAAAGGACTTGAACCTTCATCAGAGAAGGTGACTGGAATTATCGAAGGACTATGACATGAGTGTGTTATACCATTCAGGAAAGGCCAATGTGGTAGCTGATGCCCTAAGCAGGATGTCTATGGGAAGCATTGCTCATGTCGAAGAATGCAGAAAGGAGCTGGCAAAAGATATCCACAGGTTAGCTCGATTGGAAGTGCAGTTATGTCACACCCCGAGCCTACACCCTGGACGTAACACGGTACTTGAAGTCACAAGTGACCCCAAGTCAACCCCTGGTCTATCATACACTGGTATTATGAGTAGAACATGCACTGCGGAAATTTGAAATAATAACATTAAGGCATTTTATCAAAACATTAAGATAAAACTTAAATCATGAAAACTGAACATCTATAGTTCTGAAAGCCTTCTAACTAATGAACTACTGGGACAAGCCCCAGCTAACTCTAAGTCTAAAGTAAAATTGTATCTGACTATAAGAAAATAAAAATAAGGCCCTCGAATGATGAGGATTCACACTTCAACTGCGGTTGAGGAGGAGCTGGATCATGGCGGCTAACGCTGTTGAATTTGGGAACCTGTAGCTGTATCATGAAATGATACAACATAAAAATATGCGTCAATACTTTGAATGTACTGAGTAAGTGAGAGAAGAATAATGATAAATATATAGATCACTGAACTGAAAAGACATGCAATGACCCACTGATAACTGAACCGAACAATTTGTAGTAAACTGAGATGGTCAAGATGACCTTGTCTGGTGGTCAAAGACATGCCCTAAGTCTGAAAGTTCTGAGTCTGAGATACTGTACTAAATTGAGCTGAGCTACTAGGGCTGAAACTAAACTGAGCTGCTTATTCTGAAACTGGACTGGACTGACTAGTGGGAGAGGCTATAACTGACATATAACCCTATGAGCTAGACATGGAGTCCGATGTACATACCCATGTTGGTAGGACCCAATATACCTTGTCAGGGTATAAAGACATGGACTGTGAGATCACGGTCTGGGGCCATGAGGCCAATAAATATAACCTATGGTGGCAACGTAGTTCTGAAACCTGGGTGCGCTAGAACCTCGACCCTCTCGGTGCTAAGTCCTGCTCCCACTGGATAATCCTACCATGACTACTACTACCAAGCGGATAGCTCGATACTGGGGCCAAGACTATAACTAAATCAGAGATACTGTCTGAGAGAACCCTGAGCGTCTTATATGACAGATTTGGAAACTGGGTTCTAAGACTGGTCAGAGCTGCTTATCTGAAAGCGTCGTAACTCATCTAAGAATAAACAAAAATCCGAACTGGGGTCCTAAGGATAATCGGAGCTATAAGTCTAGAATGTCATGATCGCCTGATGGACCAATAAACTGAGTTCTGAGTCTGATTCTGATAATTGGGAGGCACCATTAACACCTCAGGAAAAGACTGAAGTCAAACTGATCAACTGACATTTTTCTGGACAACACTGAGGTTGCTAAAAATTTGACTGAGACTATATTGACATGATTCTGACTGAGACTTTAACAAAAATTTAAATACACAGACATATCAACACTGATGGAATCACGCCACAGGGAAAGCTAGTTTAACCCACAAGTTCCTGATTTCTACTGAGTTGTGACTAGGGCTAAATTGTGCTACTAGCTGTAATCTTTCAAAAATTTCAAGAAATAAGGAATAAATAAGAAATATAAGATCATGAGAAATATCTCCTTTGAATCCACAATTAAACTTTTCTGAAAACTTTTCCAGAAATTCGAAAGCTTAGGACTAGAATTTACTTTATAGGAATGAGCAACAACATAGTCACAAACTGGTGAAAAAATATCAACAATTATCATAAATGATATTCCACATGATTTAAATAAGGTCTGACATATAGTTTCATCACATTCGAAAGTCTCAGGGCTAGGACTGATAGAGAAGGTAAAGAAGAATTTTGGGGACATAAAGGAAGAACTATTCCCTTGTTGAATTCCCACATACCTGGTTGAAAGATCTTTCTAAAGATCTTGAAGCTTCTGCACCTTGCAGAGGAACCCTAGTTCCTGAGCCTTGAGAGAAAAGAGTTTGAAGCTCCTAAGTCTACTTACAATCTGTTTCTGAGTTGATTAGGAAAGACTGAGAGGTTAGACTAGGACAACTCCTTTAATTCGTCCCTTAGGAGTCCCAAAACAACATCATTAAGAGTTAAAAGCATAGAATTTTACCAAAATACCCCAGAACTGTCGACCTAAAAAAATTTCCTTAGAGAACCAACGGGCCATTGTTAGAAACAACTGGTCGTTGGTCCAGTCGTTGCTGCTCCCTTTGCCTTCGAACCACTCTCTGGAACTCAAAAAATGACCCAAACAACGGCCAATTGAATCAACCAATGGACCTTTGAATCCCTTTTTTGGTTCTAGACTAATTTTGGACCATTTCTCAGAAGTTGGATTCCACGGGAAGAAACAATGGGTCGTCCTTTCAACCAACGACCCGTACTGAGGTCCGTCCAAAGACTGGTGCTATTTTACTAAACTTGTCATAACGTTTTACTCCGAATTCCGATTGACTCAAGGTTGGATGCTTTGGAAAGAAGAATCAAAGGGATTCAATTTGGTATATTGAATCACCCAAAAACACTTTATAAGATGGAATTTATATTCACTTGAAGTTGATCCTTATAAGAACTTATACGAAAACTCAATCGATAAGAAAGCTCTCAACTCAAATTTGTACTAGAGGTTCCTTATGAACCTAATATGCATCCATTGCACTTGTCATACTAGGGAATTTATCCTAAAACCTTGTCTCCATAATTTCACTAGGCTCTAGTCTACCCATATATCTAGAACGACTCTAAACTTAGCCAAAAATTTTCAAGACACTGACAGAACCAACGACCCAATCCAACAGGCCGTGGTACCATACAAAAGTCTGTACAATCCCCTCGTGGGTTTTGGAAAATTTCTTACAGTTCTCCGGACACCAAACAACGAACACCTCCAACGACCCGTTGGACCTTAGAACGAATCGTACTGAGGTTCGTTGTTTGATTCTGGTACTGTTTTCCTTCTGTTTTCTATTGTAAGCCTTGGGTCTGATCTAAGAAACTTTTGGGGTGTTACAAGTTAGTTGATTCATCTGAAGGCAAAGTTATAATCCAGAGTGGGTCGGAATCCTCATAGGTGGTAGAGGTTACATCAAAGAAGGATGAAGACCTCATACTACTCAAAATGAAAGAAGCAGTTCTAAGAATAGAGGTGGAGGATTTCTCCAAAGGGGGAGATGGTGTACTTTGTTACCAAGGTAGATTGTGTGTTCCAGATGTAGATGACTTAAGGCAGCGTATACTGGCAAAAGCACATAGCTCTAGGTATTCTATTCATCCAGGTGCCACTAAGATGTACTGTGACCTACGGGAAATCTATTGGTGGAATGACATGAAGAAGGACATTGCAGAATTTGTGGCCAAGTGTCCAAACTGCCAAGTACTAGTCAAGGTTGAACATCAGAGATCTGGGGGTATGACTCAGGATATCAGTATTTCTACTTGGAAGTGGGAAGAAGTGAATATGAACTTCATCACAGGTTTACCTCGCACTCGCTGAAAACATGACTCAATTTGGGTAGTTGTAGACCGGATGACTAAGCCAAAACATTTCTTACCAGTTAAGACTACAGAAGCAGTTGAGGATTATGCTAGACTATACATACGAGAGTTATCCAGACTACACGGAGTTTCCTTATCAATTATTTTAGGTAAAGGTACTCAGTTCACCTTGTATTTATGGAAGTCATTTCATAAGGGACTTGGCACTCAAGTCAAGCCCAGCACAACTTTTCATCCATAGACGGATGGACAAGCTAAGCGGATTATACAGACTTTGAAAGACATGTTAAGAGCTTTTGTGACCGACTTCAAGGGAAATTGGGATGATCACCTACCTCTCATTGAGTTTGCATACAACAACAGTTATCAATGCGGCATTCAGATGGCCCCGTTTGACGCATTGTATGGTAAACCTACATGAGGAAATAATATGGAATAACTTGAAAATTCATCCAAAGGACCACAAACATATAATTTATAGACTTTTGTAGTCTTTTTACGGACATAATTAATTTTTAAGAAGTGGTATATATGTTTGCTTAGTGTGACCAATTGTATTGGTTTCCCAATGATTTATAAAGGATCATTGAGTTTATATTAAAATATCTAAGGATAACCTTATAGTTATGTCTTTGTATGTTGATAATATATTTATAACTAAAAAATAATTTGGAATATGTAAATGAGGTAAAGATTTTGTGGAGATGAAATATATGGATAAAGTTGCATATATTCTCAAAATAAAGATTTTGAGAAAACGTCCAAGGAAATTGTTCTCTAAATGATTAAACTTGTTAAATTATGATTCTATTAAAACTCTAATAAAAAAGACAATGCATTATATGTTAAACTGTGTTATAAGACTCCAAAATAAAATAAACAAATAAGTTAAGTTTCTAATTTTATGCGCAATTGATAGTCTTATGCAAGACACATTTGCGGGACTTGATATTTGCTTCATAATTGGCTTGTAATAAACTGAAACCAACTTAAATCTAGAATATTGAAAATACATTTAACATAAATCATAAGGTATCATATGGAAGCTTATGATTATGATTTTTTCCATAAGGACGCGACATGAAAGTGAGTGAATACACTTATGCTAATTATAGAGGAGATATGGACAAGAGTAAATCCACATTTTAATGTGTTCTAATCTCTGTAATAATGACATATCATAGCCAATGAAACACAATTATATGTAGCATTATTCATGATAGGATTTGAGCTTGTGGCTCTCTCCTCAATAATACAATATGTTGTTTGGTGAAAAAAGGTTATTAGATCACGTGTTAATGTTGCAGTTAGTGTTGAACTAATGACAGTCTCTCAAGATGCTATTTTGAGCATAATTTTTTAAAAATATATTGTAAAGCCAAGCACATTTACATTAAATTCAATTTTATAATGATATGGTTGTACGCAAAGAACTAAATGTAAAACACATCTGCTCAAATGATTATAGATTTATTGACTCAGCAGGATCCTAGAGATGCGTGTTCCTTATTCATGCAAGATCTCAAGGACTGCATGGGCTTTAATAAAGAGTCATTGATTTTTAATTTATTCTTTTTGATATTCATTTTTATTGTTTTCTTAAAAATGAAAACAAGTTTAATTGAATACACTTATTATTTGAATGTTTGTGTATAATCTTAGTGTAAATGTTTATTATACATTCATATTATTGTAACATCCCGGATAATTTGAGCGATAAAATCATGCTTTTGAGGTAGGATTAAGAGTACTAAATAGGCTAAGAAGGAAGTATTATGAGTTATTTGAATTACTCTATGGTCATATTTAATATTGGACATCGATCAAGTTGTAGAACAAAATTCGGAAAAAGTGATCGCAAAATTTCCTTCTTGAGATTCTTTTAAATTTAGGTCAAATGTCTTGAAGCTTTTCTCCCAATCTATAAAGAGTTATGGGGTGTGCTACCTATCAAACTAAAGATCTACGAGTCTAGTTTCCAATTCATCAATCTGACTTCTGAGTAAAGAGATATTCGCGTTTTCGCGAGACCGCGCAAGCAGGCACATCACAAGGGTCTAAGGCGGTGAAAGATATTTAAGCCCCTTTGGTCGGTTTTTGCTCATCCAAATTCATTTTCCATAAAACTACTTTGTAATAAACCTCTCTCAACTTCTATCTAAGATTTTCTTTGGTTTTTGAGGCTAGAATCCATAGCTCAACATGATTTTGGTGTCGGAAAGTAGGGAATCGCGTGTAGTCCTTGGTTTGGTGTTTTTTTTCCGGGCTGTTGGTGGATGTTTCGTGGTGAAGCTGTTGATAAGCCTTCTTTCTTTTTTTCTCCTTAGTTTTAAGGTTGTTTATAGGTGTGTTAACTCCGGTAAGTTATTGTCTTGGAGTTTCTACCGTCGAATTCCTATGAATCTTATCGGGTAAGCTTCGTTTGTCTTATTTTTTTGTTGAGTTTTGTTGGCTGTGTTTTGGCAGAATTTAGGACTTCCTTAGACAGTAGGTTCATGGTGTTGAAGGCTCAAGTTCGGCTAGGCTTGAAGCTAAGGTATGTTAGGCTTGTCTCTCCCTTTGTCGGCATGAATTCCATAGCCGTTGTCATCCGTGTTGACGTGTGTGTGTTGGATTTTTGTGATGGATTGTGTTTTGCTATTATTGAACTCTCGTTCTGCTGTTTATATGGTGATAATGGTGTGTTTAAGGTGCTGGTTTGGTCGGTGGCTCGGCCTTGAGTGCGGAGAATCGCAAACATGGAAAATTATTAGGCTCGTGTCGAGAGGCCGTATGTGAGGCATGTGGTTTTTGTAGCAAGTTGTGGGATGTTTGAGTGAATATGATTAGGTGATTATGTTGACAAGTGAATGAGGGTTTAGAGTGGTTAAGGTCGATGGTTGCGATGATCTGTTGTTATATTTGATTCAGCGGTTGTGTCGGCCGTGTCGATGGCACGTGACAATCGTGGTGGCACTTGGGCTGGTTTGGACATGTCCCTTGATGTTACTGGTGAGTAGAGTGGCTTGTAGGTTGTTTGATCATGTATTATTATTATTGTTGATTATGTGTGTACTGTGTTTTAGGCCTTGTGGTTTGTGGATACCCGATGCACGAGAGTTGTTCCGGCTAGGGGTCGAGCCCGAGGTACCTTGTGGCTTGTGGATACCCGATGCATGAGAGAATTTCCGGCTGAGGGGTTGAGCCCAAGGAGTAAAATGACCTATGGGGTTGATAATGATATCCTCAATAGTGTCGAGTTGAGACATGATTCGAGAGTGGTCCGACATGTCTAAGCCTTCTTGGGATCGTGATTTGGTTATCCTAGATGGATTGATCTCCGCTAACTGTGCTCAGCCGAGAGAGAGTCTGGCAGTACTTGATTTATGATGTTAACTGACTGGTGTTTACTTTTGATATACTTGGGATTATATTGTAATTGTTGCCCGTGGTACATGTTATCTGATAGCAGTGGATGCTAGATGTTGGCTGGTCTTAGCTAGAGGCCATAGAGAGGTCTAGAGGCGATGACAGGTGAGCTATATTGGCTAGGTGCCGCTATGTTATTGTTTACTTTTAAACTTGCCGGGCTTTTGGGGGCCAGGTAGGTTTTGTTTGTCTGTTTGTTTGTACTTTCCAGGCTTATGGGGGCCAGGTAGATTTTATGTGTTTACTTATGTTAATTCTCCTTCTGCGATATCTGGTATACCCGTTGATCTCTAATCTATGTCTTCCAGTTGTTTCTGCCTTTCATGCTCGGTACACTATTGTACTGACGCCCTAGTCGGGATGCTGCATTCATGCCTGCAGGTGATGGTGGGTAGTTAGATCGAGTTCTCGGGTGCTGAGTGGAGTTCCAGCTGAGTTGGTGCACTCCAAGTCTTTTGAAGTCGCCAGTTGTTTGAGTTAATGGTAGTTCGGGGCCCTGTCCAGATCATTTGATTACTAATGTGTTCATAGAGGCTCATAGATATTACTGTGGTTTTAGTATGTTGTTATAGGCCAGGTGGGCCATGTTGTATAGCTGTTTTCCTTTTCGTGGCCTTGATGGCATATGGTATTTATTTTTTTGGTTGGTCAGGTGAGCCAGTTTCCGCTATAGCTTATCGTCTTATTCTGATTTTATAGTTGTTGTGTTGTTGAACCTCATTGGTTTTAGCCTTTATTTTATATTTTGGGTGTCGGGTATGCTCATATCAAGGGTGGCACCAGGTGCCAGTCACGCCTCCCTGGGTTTGGAGTGTGACAGATTTGGTATCAGAGCAGTTCATCCTAGGGAGTCTATGAGTCGTGTCTAGTAGAGTCTTGTTTATGTGTGCATTGCGCATTGTACTTATAAACAGGAGGCTATAGGACATTTAGGATTGTTATCCTTCTTTCTGGATCGAAATCATGCGAGAAGTCAATGTCACAGGAGTCGGGTCTAGACTCACGTTTGCTGACTTTTGCAGGGATACTTGTAACATGATAAATTATAGCCTTGCCGGTGGCTAAACATGGCGGCAGGTAAGATTCTTATTTTAATTATGGTTATAGTTGTGTCGCGCCTCGGCATGGTCCAAGGTTTGTTGTTTGGAGTTGTTTATGGTAGGCTTTTCATGTGAGGCTATGTCATGCTATGTCGTGCGATGTCGTGCTGTGTCAGTCCTTGAGTTGGATTCGTGTGTGTCGTCCAACATTCGAGGACGAATGTTTCTAAGGGAGGAAGGATGTAACATCCCGGATAATTTAAGCGATAAAATTGTGCTTTCGGGGTAGGACTAAGAGTACTAAATAGGATAAGAAGGAAGTATTATGAGTTATTTGAATCACTCTATGGTCATATTTAAGATTGGATGTCGATCAAGTTGTAGAACAAAATTCAGAAAAAGTGATCGCAAAATTTTCTTCTTGAGATTCATTTAAATTTAGTTCAAATATATCGACGCTTTTCTCCCAATCTATAAAGATTTATGGGGTGTGCAACCAATAAAATTAAAGATCTATGAGTCTAGTTTCCAACTCATCAAATGTTTCATCAATCCGACTTCGGAGGAGAGAGATATTAGCATTTTTGCGAGACCGCGCAAGCAGGCACGTCACAAGGGTCTAAGGCGGTGGAAGTCTATTTAAGCCCCTTTGGTCGATTTTTAGTCATCCAAATTCATTTTCCAGCAACCTACTTTGTAAGAAACCTCTCTAAACTTCTCTCCATGATTTTCTTTGGGTTTTGAGGCTAGAAGTCATGGCTCAACATGATTTTGGTGTCGGAAAGTCGGGAATCGCGTGTAGTCCTTGGTTTGGTATTTTTTTCCAGGCTGTTGGTGGCTATTTCGTGGTGAAACTGTTAGTAAGCCTTCTTTATTTTTTTATCCTTAGTTTTTAAGATTGTTTATATGTGTGTTAACGTCGAGGTTATTGTCTTGGAGTTTCTACCGTCGAATTCCTATGAATCTTATCGGGTAAGCTTCGTTTGTCTTTTTTTTGTTGAGTTTTGTTGGCTGCGTTTTGGCAGAATTTTGGACTGCCTTTAGGCATTAGGTTCATGGTGTTGAAGGCTCAAGTTCGGCTAGGATTGAAGCCAAGGTATGTTAGGCTTGTCCCTCCCTTTGTCGGCATGAATTCTATAACCGTTGTCATCCGTGCTGACGTATGTGTGTTGGCTATTTGTGATGGCTTGTATTTTGCTATTATTGAACTCTCGTTCTGCTGTTTATATGGTGATAATGGTGTGTTTAAGGTGCTGGTTTGGTTGGTAGCTCGGTCTTGAGTGCGGAGAATTGTAGACATGGAAAATTATTAGGCTCGTGTCGAGAGGCCGTATGTGAGGCGTGTGGTTTTTGTAGCAAGTTATGGGCTGTTTGAGTGAATAAGATTAGGTGATTATGTTGACAAGTGAATGAGGGTTTATAGTGGTTAAGGTCGATGGTTGCGATGATCTGTTGTTATATTTGATTCAGCGGTTGTGTCGGTCGTGTCAATGGCACGTGACGACCGTGGTGACACTTGGGCTGGTTTGGACGTGTCCCTTGATGTTAGTGGTGAGTAAAGTGTCTTGTGGGATGTTTGATCATGTATTATTATTATTGTTGATTATATGTGTGCTGTGTTTGAGGCCTTGTGACTTGTGAATATCCGATGCACGAGAGTTTTTCCGGCTAGGGGTAGAGCCCGAGGTACCTTGTGGCTTGTGGATACTCGACGCACGATAGTGTTTCCTGCTCAGGGGTTGAGCCCAAGGAGTGAAATGACCCACGGGATTGAGAATGATGTCCTCCGTAGTGTCGAGTTGAGACATGATTCGAGAATGGTCTAACATGTCTGAGCCTTCCTGGGATCGCGATTTGGTTCTCCTAGATGAATTGAGCTCCGCTAACTGTGCCCAGCCGAGAGAGAGTCCGACAGTGCTTGATTTATGATGTTCACTGACTGGTGTTTGCTTTTGATATGCTTAGCATTATTTGTAATTGTTGCTCGTGTTATATGTTATTTGATAGCAGTGGATGCTAGATGTTGGCTGGTGTTAGCTAGAGGCCGTAGAGAGGCCTAGAGGAGATGACAGGTGAGCTATATTGGCTAGGTGCCGTTATGTTATTGTTTACTTTTAAACTTGTCGGGCTTATGGGGGCCAGGTAGATTTTATGTGTTTACTTATATTGAGTCTCCTTCTGCAATATCTGGTATACCTGTTGATCTATAATCTATATCTTCCAGTTGTTTCTGTCTTTCATGCTCGGTACACTATTGTACTGACGCCCTAGTCGGGGCGCTGCATTCATGCCCACAGGTGATGGTGTGCTGTTAGATTGAGTTCTTGGGTGCTGAGTGGAGTTCCAGCTGAGTTGGTGCGCTCCAAGTCTTTCGGAGTCGCCTGATGTTTGAGCTAAGGGTAATTCGGGGTCTTGTCCTGATCATTTGATTACTAATGTGTTCATAGAGGCTCATAGACATTACTATGGTTTTAGTATGTTGTTATAAGCCAGGTGGCCATGTTGTATAGTTGTTTTTCTTTTCGTGTCCTTGATGACATATGGTATTTATTTTTCTGGTTGGTCAGGTGAGCCAGTTTCCGCTATAGTCTATCGTCTTATTCTGATTTTATAGTTTTTGTGTTGTTGAACCTCATCGATTCTGGCCTTTGTTTTATATTTTGAGCGTCGGGTATGCTCATATCAGTTGTGGCACCAGGTGCCGGTCACGCCTCCCCGGATTTGGGGTGTGACAATTATAAATGTTTCTCGTGCATTCTTTGATATTATTAAAAAAATATGTCGGATAAACAAAGGTCAGCCTTCTCATATAGGTGCCCGCCTCCATCAATTTAGTGTTGATGGGAGATGAGATGAGATTTTAAGAAAATTATCATACGGATAATTTAAGAGCAAGTGACTTAAGAATCTTTAACATAGCACAAGAAATGATAAAGGTTATTTTAGTATTTTTCTAGTAGAATAAGTTTCACCTAATCTATCTTAAAAAGCCAGATGTGAGTTCATGTTTTATTGAGTAGATCAAGAAAATCAGTTCAGATGCATATGGTGTCTGAATATCATCTGTACGACATTATCTTATGAGATAAATACATACGCTCCATGAAAAAGGAGAAAATATTATAGCACATGTTCCATACCATGTGTGAGAATATCGACCAAAAAGGTTAACATAGGTTATATCTCGACTTTATTATTGTGTGAGATCTTATTAAGTACCCTCACAACTCTAATTGGTGGCTCGAAGCTTGTTTAATATTCATTATCCTAGCATGCTACCAAATGACCATGACAGATTCGATTTGGCGAAGCATGACTAGAAAAGTGAGTTGGATATAAATTGAGAGACTCGTGTGAAGAGGAAGATCATTTGAGTTTGTTGGTACCCATTGTGACTTATGGATCAAAATTGTGAACATAATAATTGTAATACATGAGATCAAAATGTGATGTATCAGTGTGATTCAAATGATGTAGGGCACTAAGTGTATTTCTTATAATCTACTTGATGATTTTTTATGACAACGACATGAGGCTTTATATTCCTAACAAATGTGTAGCAAAGTCTCTCATAGTATGTCACGATTTATTTATCTCGTATGAAATGATATAAGAGAATTTAAAGGAAAATATGTTTTCTTTAGTTTGATGAAACTTGAGCATTTCTTTATGTGTTCGTAGTAGATGTTGAAAAGATCTATTGGGTCAGGTCCACCCATAAGGGGTGTTAATTAGCCTGTTAACCAATTAGCTTGTCCTTCTCTTTAACTCTAACCCTAGTGTATAAATACACCATTATGGATGTAGGAAAAAATAATTTTTTTTCACATTAATTAACGACTAGGGTTTTGCAATAGAGAAAACTTTCCGCATCCCCTAAAGAATATCTAAGCTGTGAACGAAGGAAGTTCATCCGCTTTGTGAGGACTTCCAATGATTAGTGATACAAGCCATGATTGTTGTAGACCTGCTTCCGCTATGAAGAAATTCATAGGTCTCCTAAGTTAGTATTTACGGCACAAATACTACGTATATCATCAGAAATCCTAAAATGAGTAGATTCTAAAAAACTATATCACACCATATTACTTTGAAAAAATAATTTCCAGAAATCAAATTTCTATGCGCAATTTTTAGAAAAATATAATACTTTCAATAGAACTCTAGAAAATTATATCTCTCATTTTAAGTGGGTAGTTATCAAAAAAGAAAAAAAAACCTTAAACTAATGGATTCTAAAAATATAAATATAATGCCAAAAATCCAAACGAATGAACACCGGAAGCAAATTACAATACGTTTTTTTACCCCATAAAAACAGTAAGAATTTGCTTCATTACGTAACTTCATGAGGTAACCTTAATCCATGCTCTAATACAAATCTTGAAAATTAAAGACCTATATTTTGTTTAGAAAGATAAAAAAGGAATTATAAATTGGTGCATTAGTAGAAATTATGTTAAATCTTAAATTTTTATTTCTATTTTGCGATAGATTTAGGCTGGTAAAAGTTGATATATGCACAACTATATACGTGTTGAAAATAGTTATTGGTTGTGTCCACTTATAATGGATAATTAGCCCGTTAACACATTAATTTGCCCTCATTTTAAATTCTACCTTTAACATATAAATACATCATTATGGATATTGAAATAACAGGTCCAATATAATATGACGGTTATGACTTAGCAAAACACGTTTTTGCATCTTTTAAAGGATATTTAGATTGCGAAAATCAAGAAACTCAATAATCTTAGTGATAGTTTGTACTAACCTATGACATTGTATCACGATTGCTGCATAATCATTTCCATTAAAAAAAAGTCAAATCTTTTAATAAAGTATTTTCGATTAAATATTATACTACGAAAATACCGCTCTTTGATTGATGGGAGTTTCACAAGTTAAAATGTCCATTTATAATAAAATACTAACATTTACCACCTGCTGTAAAGGTTGATTCATGGTTTTATATGAATTCTTCTGTCACTTTCGATCCAATTGTCAATTTACAAAGTGATATTAAGCACAATTATTATTAAATAACGCCAGAAAAAAGACTATGTAATGGGATGAACGAGAATTTTTTATTGTTGATTGGACGTTTCATATTAGAGTATTTGAAATAACAAAAACTTCTAATAAAACATGATTCCTTTGTGATGGGCCATACAATTTTAATCAAAATTAAATAAAAAAATAAATCTCAAATATCAAATAATTATGTAAACAAGATATATAAAAAATTACCCAACCGATGAACTATTGTCACAAATTTGCACCAATTTATGGATAATTGCTCATTGATTTGGCGTTGGACTAATGAGATTACATTTTGGGGGCAATGTTGGTAATTGATTTTTCCTCTCCAATTTTCACGGGTGTGTTTAGCAAAAAG